>JBBYHK010000015.1:2367729-2390291 GCA_038382065.1 Adansonia grandidieri | reverse complement strand
TATCACATTAAAAAATAGTTTTTATTAATATTATATATTATATAATTAAATTTAAATAAAATATATTAATTTAAAATTACTGTTTTGAGTCGGGTCAGGCTAGTTTAATATAAAAATATAAGAATCTGGGCCAGACCCAATTGGACCAAGCGGGTAGCCCGACCCTTGAATAGGTCTGTATATAATAAAATATTAATTTATCAAAATATAAATCATATCATGAGCATTGAAAAACATTGTTAATAAAGTATATCATCCATTTATCACATTTTCTTTAATTTTAATAGTTAAACTCATTAAATATTGAGAGTTTGTGTATGTTAGTAGTAAAATTTTAATTCTTCTTTAAATATTACTATTATTATTATTATTATTATTATTATTATTATTATTTTAAGTAACAATAATTAAAATCTTATAATAATATAACAAAGTAATAAGATAAATTAAAAAATATGAAAGTTATAATAGATAATACTATTTAAAAAATAAATTAAATATTAAATATTAAATATTAAATATTAATACCATATATAACATAATTAAATATTAAAAATTTAATTTATATTTTATATATGATAAACTTATTTATGGGTCGGGTCGAGCTACGGCCTAAAATTTTTTAAAATCGCAAGCCTAGGCTCTTATTTAACGTGTCAAAATCTGCTTATTTAAGCCATAATTAATGTTAATCACATTAAAAATATATTTTTATTAATATTTATATATTTTATAATTAAATTTAAATAAAATATATTTTATTTTAATTTAAAATCACTATTTCAACTAGGCCGAGCTAGTCTAAAACAAATCTACCTATCCATAAGCCAGACAGCACGCCTAACATAATAGACCCAGCATGATCAAGCTCAGGTCTTAAATTTTAAGTTTCAAATATTCTCGACCTGAAATAATATTTTTTAAATAAAATAATATATTTTATTTAAATTTAATTATAAAATATGTAAATATTAATATAAAAATAACTTTTTAATATTATGGACAATAATTTATACTTAAATGATTCAGCCAGGACAAATTCGGCCGTAAGCTTAGAATTCAAAAATTTTTCAAGCCATGGATAGGCCCATAGAACCGAACTAAGATTTTTTTCGGACCAGACGGGGCTAAATTCGTGCCCAGCTTAAAATTCAAAATTACATAAAAATAATTACATTTAACGTAAAATAAAAAAATAATATAAAATATACTTAAATTTAAACCCGAAAAAATTTGAATCCAAAAAAATTTGAATCCAAATCAACTTAAACTTAAAAAAATTCAAACTCAAAATAATCTATTCATAATCTATTTAATTACCACCTCTAAATTATCGAGGCTGTTCGGTGGGGCCCTTTGGATCATTGATCAAATACCACATATTCATTGAGCCGTCCTTAGTGGGATCCAGTCAAGATAATATATATATATATATATATATTTTTCCCTTGAGAAATCATCAACAATGGATGCCAGCCCATGTGGTTAAGAAAACCATTTGTTTAATAATTATTGGTTTAGTACTTTGTATTAAATGATTTTACAGATATATCGGCACATGACAAAAAGGTTTGGTGCTTTCTTGATCGAGATGAAATCAGGGAATCCATAGATCATGCTGCTGCTGTTGACTTGAAAGCTGCGTGCATTTCAAAGTCTTCCAAATTTCAACCTGAAAACCTATGGATCGTACTGAGCTATAGTTCTTCATACAATTTTCCATTTCTTTGTTGTCTTAAGTTTATCTTCTTTGAGAAGGTTTAAAGCACAATTATCAAATATTGAACGAAAAACAGTCAACACCAAGTTAAATTCTTTTACTTGATTTTTTTTTTTTTTTCAATTTGAATATGTTGTCAGTTGTCAAGTAATTCTCGATAGGTTATAATCACTTGTCAAGTCACATATTGTTAAGTTGTAGAAAGCACGCAAAGGGATCCCTGGAATCTATTAGGACAGCAAACACAGAATTCGTCGGTTTCCCTGAAAGCAGCCCTGGTTTTGAGCTTCGTTGACAAAACGGTCACTGAAAAAGTGATAACATCAACCATAGAATACACTGCTAACTTGGGTTGCACTCAAATTTCCTATCAAACCCATGTAACTTAGCTTGGCATGTCTGATAATAATATCAATTTTTTTATCAACTGTGTGTTTACTGAGAAATACCAGCAGAAAAATTAACAATCTGGAAAAGAAATGGAGAGAATTCCTGCATAGTTACAACGGAAAACATTGTAAAAATCTGTTTTAGTAGTTAAAAGAAAGGGAAAATCATTGTATCTTCAGAAAACACTTGTACATTTTCATTTGATTATCTTAGATTGATGATTTTAGCCTGCCAAAGGCCAAAAAGAAAAGTAGGGAAAAAAGGAAAAAAGGAAAAAAGAAAAGAAAACAGAAAGAGGCCCTGATCAAGACTTGAAGATGAAGATATTAAAATGCTTCAAAAGAAGGAGGTTCGAGGACGATCTGATCCTCCATTCGCGGCGGAAGGGAAGCTAGCTAAGGAAACACCCATAACCGGGACACCGAAAGTGGACTCCATAAACATTCTCTGCTGTAAAGCCTCCACAGTTGATCCTGCTTCAATGATATCCTTAATCAAATTCCTGTAAAATTCCCTGAGCTTCCTCAACATGCACGTATATTGCAACTTCAGCCACCTTAGTCGTCTCATCTTCTTCAAAACCCTCAGCACGAAATGCCCTTGCCGTGGTTTTTTCCCACCACCAAGTCGAACTGTGGGTAACTTGTTACGCCTCATGCGTAGGAAGAAAATCCTCCGCCGTGCCTGGTATTGGAATGCGGTGGCTAAATGGGTCTGACGGGGAGGTTTGGTGGTTTGCTGATCTACAGCCATGTTGGTGTAAGGGCTAGGGACAGAGAGAAGAGAATATGGAGAGAGAGAGAGAGTTTATACGAGACAAGAGAGAAAGGGAGTTGACTACATCCGGACAAAAGCATCTTGGAACATGGGCTCCCTTGAGCTTGAGTTATTGCTCTTTTTTTTTTTTAACATTACAAGCAGTGCATATAAAAATTTATAAATAATTTATTAAAAATAAATATATTTATTATTTCTTTTTAAAAATTTTTTAACAGAGGGATATAGTTTACTTCAATTATTGATTTTGATTAAATTTAATGAATTTTTATGAGTTTAAGCTTGAAACTTTATATTTAAGAGAAATTAATTTTTATTTATATTTGTTATAAAAATATCATAATTTAAAAATATAAAAAAATTATAAATTATAAATTTAAATATTAAATTTATTAAATATTATTTTTTAAAAAATAATAATATAATTAATCGGATTAATTTCAAATTCTACCTTACTTTTCTAATGCCATATATCTACATAATATTATATCCATTGAATGGCAATAAGAATTCAATATTTTTTTTTTCTTATTTTCCCTGAGGTTCAAGTAGTCAATCAATATCCAATATGCCTTTTTTTTTTTTTAATTTTTTGGTAATTAATATCCCTTATGATAAATGCCAACAAATCCGCTTAAGATAACATTGCCAATAAATGCCTAGCAATATAATATTGTATGGAATTTTTCTAATCTTAGATTGTATCATGCGTTACGCAAACCAAAATAATAATAATAATAATAATAAGAATAATAATAATAATAATTTACTGTATTATGGTTAACAAATTCTAAAATGTCGAATACTGAGTTGTTGACAAGTTTGTCTTGACCACACAGATATGGTTGATAATAAAGGTCCAGAATGATGAGGCACCGGCACCTCATTAATTATACATTTATAAAATTTAGGCATTGAGTTGAATCGACTGAATTCAAAGCACATCACTTTTTCCTTTGCATGCGCAACAGAACTATATCTCATAATGTATTTAAAATATTAAATATTTTATATAAATTTTAATATAATTATTTAATATTAATATTACTTTCATATTATATAATATTTTATATTATAATTTAATTTTTTTAATCATATTTGTATTTTATAACCGTAACATTATTCATCTCTCTCAGCCTCAACAATTTGGTCCCTTCTGCAGGTCCTAATAACAACGAAGATAGCAAAACTTTTCTATGTTCACGTCGATATAAATTGGATAAGGACCAACATTGCACTAGACTCCCCAGAAATATTTATGATCTTTTTTGAGCTTTCATTGGCCGGTGATCGTCGGATTAGGCCGACCGCTACAACATATAGAAGTCATTTTTTCACATTAAAACTTCTGCTTAACAAGAAAAGCAATTATTGTATTTATAGTTTACTATGAAAACTTGTTATTATATTTGAATTATATTAAATTTTATCGTCATATTTTTAATTTTATTAATATTTTCATTCATATATATTAAATTGTTTTAATTGATGCAGAAATTTTTCAATATAAATAAAGAACATTGTAAATAAGTAAAATAATGTAGGTTAAAAGAGATGTTGAAAAGGAAACATCGAGCAAATTTTGAATTGACCAGCTGATACTTTAAAGATGATATGGTAGTAGCCAATATTAAGTATTTATAATTGACATATTTAATAGTTAAATAAAACTAGTTATTATTTTTTAAGTAAATAAAGTGGTAGAAGTTTATTAGGAATCTTTCTACTATAGTGAAATAAGTATTTTTATATTTGTATTATTAAATTTAATATTTTAATCCTGTACTTTTGAAATTCTTGCAAATAAATAAAAATTATTAACGGTTTTAAAAAAACTATTTAAAGATTGATAAAATATTAACATGTTATGTGATGTGAAATTTTAAATTTAATAAAAAAGATCGAAACCCAACTTGTAACCAAATCTATTTTTGAATAAAATTTAAAATTTCACGTCACATAACAAATCGATATTTTATTAATATTTAAATAATTTTTTAAACACAATTAACTATTTTTTCTTATTTACTATAATTTTAAAAATATAAAAATTAAAATACTTAATTTAATAGTACAAAGACTAAAATATTTTTTTCATTTATAGTAAAAGAATTCTAATACACTTTTACCAAATAAAGTTACGTAGTAATAATAAATAAATAAATAAATAAATAAATGCATATTTAATATAATATTAGCTTTTAACAAGTGTACTCATAATTTTAATGAAAATTTCTCTGATAAATCAATTGCATATAACTATCATAAAAATTAACTCTTATAAAAAATTAAACTTAATATTTTTATATTGCCAACTTAACTTGTTTTATAAAGCTGAAATTAAATAAAAATGTATTCATTATTTATCTAATAAAATAATAACTTTTGGGCTTCTAAATTTTGTTAATTCAGGGCCCACTTGGAGAGGCTAATCCTAGCTGGATTGGGAAATTAAATCTCAATATATAAATTAGTACCCTCGTTCAACCCAAGGCTTCCCCCAGATTCAAAGGAAACAAATTCAAATTGAAGGCTCCATCCACCTTTTTCCTCTTCAAGTTTCTGATTTCCTCAGTAGACCCCTCTCTCGCACTCCTTTGAACCCAAGGCTCTCTCAATATCTACCGACTATGGCCCTAGCTGGGGGAACCGAAGGCTCAAACGTAGCTGGATCCTCTTCATCATCGGGTCCGGCTACCACCAAGAGACCCAAATTGTTCGAGATAAAGAAGTGGAGCGCTGTCGCTCTCTGGGCTTGGGGTTTGTAACATCTATATTCATGGATTCTAATGTTTTTTTTTTTCCTTCTGGGAGGTTGAAGCTTGACGTTATATCGTTTGGTTTTGTTGCAGATATTGTTGTTGATAA
The DNA here is from genome assembly GCA_038382065.1 of Adansonia grandidieri. Lineage (NCBI taxonomy): Eukaryota > Viridiplantae > Streptophyta > Magnoliopsida > Malvales > Malvaceae > Adansonia > Adansonia grandidieri. The sequence continues at coordinate 2,384,536 of JBBYHK010000015.1, read as the reverse complement.
CTGTGCAATTTGCAGAAACCATATTATGGATCTTTGTAAGTAATTTCTTCCATTCTTTTTATTTATTTTTCTTTAAAAATTGGGTTGATTCTAAACTACATGTGTTTTTGGTTAATTAGGCATTGAATGTCAAGCCAATCAAGCCAGTGTCACAAGCGAGGAGTGCACGGTTGCATGGGGTAACAAATTTGTACTGATTCGTGATTTTGTGTTAATTTTGCACCAATGTGTGAATATTAGCTTTTTTTTTTTTACAGTGTCGATATATATAGTGCTAAATTTGTTTTTATTTGGAGCTTAGCATGCTTTCACAGTTAGCTTATTGCTTTGGGTTTCATATGATATGATTCCTGCTTTGTGTTCATTATTTATTTATTTTGGTTCGAAATCCCAAATGTAAGTTGAAAACATAGCAAGTTGGAATCAAAGCTGTGTTGCTCTTCAGGGTGTCATTTAGTATTAATTATTGTTTTCATATTCTAGTCATTGGTGGGTAAATCATGTATTTGTAACGTGGGTGAAGCCTTATATATTATGCTACTTCTATACCACCTGTTTTTCCTCAACAACACCTGAAATTAATTCTTTCGAAGGAGTCATCAGGAATCATTGCATTTAGCAGCACCGACGGGCTTTTTAATTAAAGGGAGAAGGGTTATCTTCTTAAGAAAGCTAAATAAGTTATGGTCCAAAAATCATGTACGATGTCTAAATCTTTGACTCACGAATCGGAGCTGACATGCTGGTTTTTTGCACAAGGCACTCACTTACTTGTGGCTTCACTGCAGATATTGATGGTTATGATTAGATAAACTTAATGAGCCCATTGCTTTATGTAACTGAACTGATTTAGTGACAAAGTATCCAAGCCTCTTACAATCTTTTTATCCACTGGTCTTTACTCCAGACTGCCTCTGTGCAGTGACCGACTGTGCCTTTCCTTCTGTTGTTCCTTTTATTTTCTTTTGTATTAGATTATGCACATGCGCTTGAAGTTTTTATGAATTGAGTTGTCATCCAATGTTAAAGATTAGCTTTTGTCTTATGTATATGCCTAGTTAAACTTAGGCCAACATGACTTGCCCTACAGATTGTATCTGCTTCATATTTTTATGTAATTCCTCAATTATCTTACCATGAAAATTTGTTCATTGTGTTTGCACAGGCGTCTGTAATCATGCCTTCCACTTTCACTGTATCAGCAGATGGCTGAAAACTCGCCAAGTTTGCCCGCTGGGTATGCATTACAGTAGTCCGTTAGTTTTCTGTTTTCCATGTTTTCACTTAAGCTGTAAAGTTGGATTCCTGAAGTTTCATGGTCTGTTATTGAAATTCTCTCTTTTTCCTCCTCACTTACAGATAACAGCGAGTGGGAATTTCAAAAGTACGGCCATTAGAATCCATGACATCAAACATCAAGCATCAAGTACTGGAGTATCTTTTTTTTGTTGGTTACCTTGAAAGTCAAGAGGACACAATCTATATATATGCTATTGTTAGCTCTATAAGAACTTTCTAAACAGAATGATAAAGTTGAAGCCAAATGTGCAGTTTCCTGAATTTTGTCTTCATTCTTCATGTTGGTTTTTCATGCAAATGTTTCTTCTTTCAATGTTGCTTAAACGATTGTTATCATTTAGGTTTTGCTTTTGGATCCATTGGTTGGAGACTCACCAGTATTTTAGACTCAAAATTTGATGTATCTCAATTCTCAACCTCTGTGAAAAGGACAGCTATGGTATTTGAGTATTCAAGTGGGGTATTGGGTGTGCATTTGTTGATAGAGCAAATCTTGTTAAGTATAATTATAGGAAATTAATTTTTAAAATAAACTATCAACAAGTGTTTATAAATATATTTTTAATTGAATTATTGTTTATGATTTAATAATTTCTAATAATGTAGAAGCATTTGTTTATTACATGTATGGCCTCTCTTGGCAAATGATAACTGTGAGCAAAACGAGTGGTCAAGGTTAGCAGCTCACTGGATTCAAACTTCGGAATTAGAAAATCTAGATTGAAAGAAAAATAAAAAATCTAGACGACGCCTGAGAGATTCGAACTCTCGCGGGGAAACCCCATGTACTTAGCAGGCACACGCCTTAACCACTCGGCCAAAGCGTCGTTCTTGACGCCAACTCAACGTTTATCATATTGATGTTCCGAATACTTAATAGGTTTAGATCAGCCAGTTTTGGTACTCGTAACTTCTTATTCGGATGATCTTAGAATTCAGATTCCATTTATTTTAAATTGAGATACGGTAGATTTAGGTTATTGACTTTTGTTGTGAAATGAGATTAATTATTCAAATAGAATGAATAAACTTTTCAAAATGGGTTAATCCATATTTGACCTTTGATTTTTATTTTATTCTCAATTTAATTTTTAAATTTTTTTTTGTCAAATTGATATCTGAAAGTTCATTCTGTTAAGCATATTAGTATCTAATACTATTATCGTTAATTAATTACTAATATAGTAGTCAATCAGTCAATAAGATATTAACAATGGGCAAAATACCATATTATCATACAAAATTCATTATTTTTTATTTTTGGAACTTTTAATGATGATGTGTTACTTTAACACTTGTCAATGTGTCATTTGTTGTTCACTACTGCATCAGCAATTGATTAATAATAACAACAGTGCTAAATATTAATATGCTTGATAGAATGAAAATTTAAGTACTAATTTAATAGATACTAATTTTATATTTAACCCTTTCAAAATCAAATCAAATTTAAAAGGTGAATGGCGTTCTGACTAATGAAAAAAAAAATTTTTTTTGGGTGATTGTGGGTGAGTCATTAAGCATGCACCACTTAAACACAAAACATTCAAAGCATTATAATTTTCTAGGTCTAGGCTTATCCGTTTCTCTTCATAAAATAATGCATTTCACTTGTATAATTACCGACTTGCAGAATTACAGTTAATCAGAGCAATTACATTATATGCTAAAAAAGGCCAAATTTTCCACCATAATCGTATCGATTCATATTCATTGTTGTTAAGCAAGTTTTTCTAATACTTCAGTAAATCTACTGGAATCCTTCATTGATGCTATAGGGAATTCAAGTACAACGAAAAGTTATGCCAAGATGCTCTAATTAGTACAAGAAAATGATAAAACTCCATAAAAGATGCAGGCGCCCCATGGTTTCAGCTATGGGAGTCGAGGGTCATTCCTACTTTATTTACGGTATCTCAATCTGCAAATCAAATGGAATCCTTGTGTCCCTGAAGCCACCTAACAGCAATTGGACTCCTCACAAGATGAACTCCATCACTCCATTCGATCGACCCGAATGCTTGCGAAGTAACAGCAGACAAGGCCAAGCCATCTCTTGCAAATGTAATCTCATAGCTTTGCGTTTGGTTTTCAGCGCTGAACTGAAGCTTGCTTGGGGAAACACTGATTTCAACACCAGGTGGGGCATTCACTTTAACTTCATAAATTGCATCAACCGAAGCACCAACATTCTTCGCCGTCCTCTTATACTTGACTATATGATCATTAGAATCGAAAACAACCGAGAATGATGGATAATTAAGATCGCCGGGAGTAGCCAATTTCCCTTCGCATATATCTGAACCAGTGGGCTCCCTGATAAAAACTGCAATCCTGTTCGAGTCATATCCAATTGAGCAAAGGAATGCCACATAGTCGTTATGATTGATATCATATACCAATCCAGGATTAAGTGCTCTGTTGGGATCGACATGGCCAGCTCCATGAACAACCGGTGATGATTCTTCTGCAGTAGCAAGATCCTTAATGGCACTTCCCGAGTTATCTAAACTGTAAGCGGTTGTCATCAAGGCAGACTTTATGGCAGCAGGTGACCAATTGTGGTCTGCCTTCTTAAGCAGAGCAGCCAATCCACTGACATGAGGACAGGACATTGAAGTACCTGAAATTATGTTGAAATCAACTCTTCTTGGATCAATGTCCAAGTCAGTTGGTGCTGCGAAACCAGTCCATCCGGCCAAAATGTTAACACCAGGCGCAATGACATCAGGTTTGAGAATTTCCGGGGTCAAATGGTTTGGACCGCGGCTCGAGAAGGCTGCAACCTTTGGAGAAGGCGGTGAAGGCCCGATCACTGTTCCACGGAACAAAATTGTAGCTGTAGGAAACTGACTTATTTTGATGTATTCCCGGATCTTATTACCTGCAATCTCGCCCACTATAGTAGCTGGAATGAGATGAGCATCAGCAATGAGTTCTTCACCGCTCTCGGCAGTGTTGGCCAGTATCATTCCTAGCCCACCAGCAAGCTTCACGGCACTTCCTTTCTCAACTCTAGCATTCCCTCCCCTATCACAAAGAACGATTTTGCCTTGAAACTTTGATGGACTGATACTCCCAATATAGCAATATCTGTTTCCCACATCGCCGGCATAAACCAAAGGAAGCTTGAAATCAACTAAGGGATGACCGGCATACAATGAAACACCACCGAAAATCCTGCCATCACCAAGAACCACATCAGCTGGAAACTCCCTGTCAATTGTCGAAGCACCAACTGTTAGAATCCATGGCGCAATGTTAACAGCAGTGTATGGACCAGGACCGGAATTCCCAGCAGAACATGACACGACAATACCATGTTTAGCAGCACCAAATGCCCCAATCGCTATGGAATCATGGTCATACTGAGGTGCATAACCAGTGGCTCCCACAGATAAGGAAATCACATCAACCCCATCCGCAGTTGCTTGGTCCATGGCAGCAAGTATATCAGAATCAAAACAACCCAAACTCCAACAAATCTTGTAAGCAGCAATCCTAGCTTTTGTAGCCATACCACGAGCCTCCCCACATGCAAATCCGAAAAGGCTGGCGTTAGAAACCACAGATCCAGCAGCAGTTGAAGCAGTATGCGTGCCATGACCTTCAGTATCTCGTGGAGACCTAGATTCTTTCGTTTCATCAATTTGTCCTTCAAGATAAGACTCGTAGCCTTTGTAAAAGGCTCTAGCACCAATTATTTTTCGGTTACAAGCTGAAGCAGGAAAGTGTGGTCCCGTTTCACAGATGCCTTTCCAGCTATCTGGAACAGGGGACAGCCCAGAGTCTCTAAAACTGGGGCGTTCTGGCCAAATTCCGGTATCTAAAACTCCGATTATAACGCCATCGCCATAATAGGAGTTCTGCCAAAGCCCAACATCATCCGAAAGGCCTAAAAAGTGAGGTGTCCGAGTAGTTTGGATCTGACGAACCTGGTCGGGAATCACAGACAGGATTCCGGGAAGTCCCCTGAGCTTATCTGCCTGCGTAGCCGTGAGGCGGGCGGAGAAACCATTGGCGACAAGTTCATAGGTGTAAAGGAGCTTGGCGGGGTGAGCGGAAGGAGGGAGAGAGTGGAGGATGGAGGAGTACCAGTGATGGTGAGAAGAGAAAAGAGGTGGCTTGTGTGATTTTGACACGTGGATGATGAAATTTTCTGGAGGGTCTAGTGATGACGATGATGAGGAGTAGGAGAAAGGGATGCAAAGAAGGGAGAGGAAGAAGAAGAAAGAAATAGCCATGAAGATTTCTCAGTTTTTTTCTTCCAGGGAAATTGGAGACACAATTAATTGTTTGGCTAAACCTTCATCTGTCTGGAAGTTTAAAAAGAAGTAGAATCAAGAGTGCACAAACTACAAACGTAGGAAATAGCGTCCAGGCTCATGTAAGCTCCACTTTACACTTCATCAAGATGAAGTTGGTTTTTTTTTTTAAATAATTTTCCAGTGTTTCTTGTAAGACTTGAATTTCTTTGGATCGATGATGGCTGCCATTTTCAGGTGGGTCCATTGACAAGCATTTTATAAAATTAAAATTACAATATAATATATAATATAATAAATAATATTATAATTTATATAATATAAATTATTAATTTATTAAAATTTTATATAATATAATAATTTAAATATAATTATCATAAAAATATATATAAAAATACTTAAATTATCATATTTATTCTAAAATTTAAAATTTAAAAGTAAATTTTTTTTGAGATTCGATAATTTATATATTCATATCATATTTATATATTATTATCATGTCATAATCGTATTTAAAATATTTTATATATCTTATAAATTTTGATATATAAATATTTTATATTATAAAATTTTTACATATACTTTTATTATGTCATATTTTTATTTTTTTATATGTATCTTATTTATATAATTATGTTTAAAATTATTAAATTTAATTAGATTAATGATAATGTAAAAATACGTTGGTGAGGGAAGGAAGGTTCCGGGGGGTGCTCAGCTGATGTTTTAGGTGAGTCAATTTATTTAGATGTAATTGAATGATTTTTAATCGAGAAGAGGACAAAAAGAAAGTTGCGGGGCTAAAATCATGAAAAGATCTTTTGGATCATTGGCAGTCAGTGGTTCAAAACCCATACTGAATCAGACACATTGGGCAGCTTGCTTTAATGATGAGGGAAGATCAACAGCAAACTAAGTGACTCACTGTACAAATAGAGAGAATATTACGAAGTATAGTCTCGAGTTTTTCGGACAAAGCAGGCGATTAATTCTCTCATCAATCAATTTCTTTGATGTTCTGAAGGATGGATCGTTGACAAATTTCTGCCGACCAACATACTTTTCTTACCAAAATGGTTGGTAAGATCTAAAACCCTCAAAAATAAATCACTATTATATTAAAGAAAAGCTCAGTATAGACTGATATCAGACACTTGCTGATATTTGTCAAGTAATTTCTGTTCTGAAAATGCAATTGTTTCAAGAGCTCAGAAGACAGACATAGTAAAAGCTGAAGACTGTTAAATTACTGTTTATATATTTATTTTTAAAAGATATTATTTAATAAATTTAAATTTGAATTTTTAATTTTTATAATTTTTTTTTTTATGCTTGAACCATAAACTTTTATTTATTTTAAAAAAGCTAAGGAGTCGTGCATACAAGAAAGTTAAAGGAGAGTCATATGCTTTACACAATGTACATTACTACACATTTTCATGTTGCTTTTATGCTGTCGGGGAAGATTGATCCTATTTATGTATTTGTGGGACCAAAATAATATCTTCTCAGTTCCACCGCACAAATAACTTTCATATATATATATATATATATATATAAAATAATATTGCATTGCCATGCACGTCATCAAACATGGGCTTCCATCAACCAAACAGAAAGACAGTTCAAACTTCACTATTAGGATAGAGCAAAAAAAAACTGAATTCTGTTTTTCTTAGCACCGGTAGATCATTAGCGGCTCCAAAGATATTAAGTATTATCGTCCTAGTATCCTTTAGTAGCTGTTTCTAAAACTTTTGGTGATGATAGATTAAATATTTGAAGGATAAATGAGTTCTTGAACTATATTTGTTAGAAAAACCAACGATTACAAGTTACAAACTTAGTCAAAATGAATTCAGCCAAACTGAATAAGCTGCCGGATAAGCTAACAATTAGAACATCAACTTATTTCTGCAACATCTTAGAACTGGAAATATTATGTGAGAACATAGTTCCTGTCTGATAAGGATGCACGAGCCATATGCAACACAGAAATTTGTAAATAATTAACTGTAACCTGTTGTAATGTTTTATGTTAGCTCCAACTCTTTATTTTTTTTAAATATTCGTGTCTGACACATTTTTTGATATGAGTATTAAGATATGACCAAATATATGAAAAACTTTTTAAAAGAAACCAAACTTGCTCTTGTTAGATACATACATTTATTCAACACTCACACCTGAATTCGAATAATATAAGTAAAGTTAACAATAGTGCATATAACTATAAAAAGATGCACGGGGACAATAGCTGAAGAGATGCTATAAATGATCAACCAAAAGAATGAGAAATGTTCCAAGTATATGAATGGTGGTAGAATTTACAGATGAAGTAGCTGGCAGTTTTTCCAATAAACACTGAAAGGCCACCATGAATTCAGTGAGGTCACATCTTTTGCCAGTGTAGGCCTCCAGAGATACAACAATGGCTTTCTCTGACATAGAAACATGACGGTCTGGTTTTCGGAAACTGGGACCTTGATAATCTAATTAATTCACCAATCTTTCTTTAACATGATGGTGTACCAGGTCCTTCTAATTACAACCAAAACAAAAATCAATTTAAACCACCCATTGATAGAAATCCCACAGCACTGCTCAACCTAAGAGAAAGAAATATAATATAGAGCATTATAAGACCGGCTCCTAAAATCTTACTAGGCCGCATGTTGTTCCGAGGCAAAACTATAAGTGCCCAGATTAGTCCTGACATGAGAAACCCCATGGTATAGAACAAGCTGCTATCCAGTGGAATGGAGTATAGAGAAGGACTCTTTGATCAAGCTCCAAGCAGCATCGAGATACCCAAACCAACAAGTGTGTTGAACATGGGACCTGCATAGCAGCCAGAAAAGGCAATCTGCACACCATCATCACCTTTCATTGCTAGTGCAACATTTGACACCAAATCACCCATTGAATTGCCCCATGCCAGAATAGTTACTCCAAGAATGGATGGATTAATTCCGAAAATCACACCAAATGCTACCAATAGAGCAACGAGCTCATTAGCAATCATATAAAACCACACAATGCTCATTAAAAATGCCCCTAATACCCAAGGAGTTAAAAACCCCTGAGGGGGATGATCAGATGATGTATGCCGATATGCAAGAATACCAAGAGTGCAACCAACTGCAATGCCAAAATACCATGCAATAACTCGGCTCTGAGAGCCTACATCACCTTGGCTATTCCACAGATAAGCCATTAGAACAGGAGCCAATGAAGCACTAGCTACAGCATATGGTTTTGACCATGATTCGCGCTCCACTAAAGGAATTGTTAGTCGCCTTGGGACTGTTAATGGCAATTCCAGGAGTGAAATTAACTTAGAACACGAAAATGATGAGTCATTAGTTTCCATACCCTCTACCGTCCAACCCCATGGAGGCCTTTCTTCATCGAATGAACTGATCTTCATGAAGTGGTTCGAATATATAGCAACATTTGAAGCCCACATCCACTGAGGCAGGGAACTAGGGAGTTGGGGTGGATCATTTTCAGTGTCCACATCAAGCAGAGAACTATAAGCCAAAACGTCCTCCTCGCTTCCTTGTAAAAGCAGACTTCATCGGACAGGAAGCAAAGGTGTGACAACATCCAATTTCAACCCCCGTGCATGTTTCCTCAAAAACTCATTTGCAGCCACAGAAAATGCATAAATCACATATATCATGAAAAATGCAATGGCACCACCAACGCTCACCTTACCAATTACCGATATCATCATAAGCAAGATAAGCGTAAAAAGGAAGAAACAGATATCCCTAATGAAGCATCTTTTATCAATCTGGACCCTCTTCTCTGCTACACAGAGGGAGACAGCCCCAACAACAACACAAGTAACAAAAACTGCACCACCCAACACGCTATTAAAACCCACTCCACCTGTATCCGTCCCTAAAAAAGCAGCTATACTAGCAAACACATCTGGCGCCCCATTTCCCAATGGAAGAAGCGCAACCCCAGCAACAGTTGGAGGCAACCTAAGCAGATATGAAAGCTTCTCCAATGAACAGCAAAAGTAATCCGCTGCCGTGTTGCCCAATAGATAAAACAAAGAAGCAAGCCAAAGACCCAATATCACATACCCCACTATCCTAAATTCTTCACAATCGCAATAGAAAAATCTAATATAATCAAAGAATCCTTCCGAAGAACATTGCGGATTAGCTTTCAAGAACTCACATTGATTAGCAAAACCCTTATGATCAAACAATGCAGAACACAAAGCAGGGTTGCTCAAGCTCACATTCAACTCATTCGCTTGATCATTCCTAACAGCTAAATTTGATGAATTAGCACCAAGTTCACTCATTTTTCGACGAATTACACTAACATGATCAAACCCATCAGCGAAACCAGTTCTTTGAGTCATATGGTTAACAAGCCGAGACGATTGGCGAATATGAGGGTTCCTTAAGAAATCAACCCGGGTGTAGAATAAGAAAAATAGAATCACAGCAGATAATCCATTGAAAATTCCATGAAATTTGGGATTTTTTAAAGTATACAGACAATTGATTCCTCATTGACAATCTCCTTATCTAAACTAAAACATGAAGGTTTTCGAAATTCCCAGAAAGTAGAAGTAGACTAGGGTTTTTCAGCAAAGGAGTTATGAAAACCCCCCGAATTCAGAAGAGAAATTGAATTATGGAATTTTGAAGACTTACCGATGACCAAAGCAACGAAAATTAGTGATCTTCGAGGGGAATATTAATGGCCTTTTCTTGGGGGTCTTTTAAACGAGCAAGTTCGTTGATGAATTATAAAAAAAAAAAGGAAATCAGGAATAGAAGAAAGGAAGGGAAGTTAGTTGGCAATGGAGACACGGGGGTTTTTCGTTCGTCAGTTAAGGTTCAAGAAAACCAACCGAGATCAAAAACTACAAAAATGTTTATGTTAAGACTTCAGTTTAAGACGTCTTTTCAATTTCATCACAAATTTTCCAGCATGGCCATGGACTCTTTGTATTCTACCATTCTAAAAACCTCCAAGTTCGTTGATAGTTGGGGATCGGAACACGTAGAATTTAAAATTATTTTGTGAGAGGGCAGCGGAAATAATTTTTTAAGTCGTGTTTTGATATTTAAATCAGTTAAATTTTATTATAAAAAAAGATTAAATACTAAAAGAATGCAAAAGAATCAAAGAAAAGAGTGATACAAAATGTGATTCTTATCTCCTATCTTTTATATTTACTTCTGAAAATTTTGATATTATTGTATTTTAATCCTGCATCTCATTCTAACTTGAATGTATCATAAGCGATCAAATTTTTGTTATAAATATGTCTTCTTATATCCGTCATGAGTGATCAAGTTATAAACAAATGTTTATTTTATTGTTTCTTTCAAATTTGTCTTTAGTCTTGATTGTTGGTTGGATCGGAACCCGATAATGTCGCGGGTATAATTAAGTTCATAACTAACATTCACAAAAACTTAAAAATGGTAACAAGTTTTCTATTTTTTTTTTTTTTTAAAAAAAAGAGTTGGTCGTTTCTTTTAGATTATACCCAAAAAAAAAAAAAAACAAAAAAAAAAAAGGGTCCCAATTCGATTGTAGAATGCTTCTTCAAATTCAAACGACTTTCATAAATAGTTGGTAAAAACACTTGTCTAACCATATCATGTAAAGTTCGTTGTTTTGGTATAAGTAAGCAGATTCAAAGAATGAAAAAGAGAATTGCAATTTTCTGGGGAAAAAAATGAATTTACAATTCTAACAATACATGAGTTCCGTATTTGCCATTAAAATCTATATAATCTTCTATGTCTAAACTTAAACATCAATTTTTTCCCCCTTTCTTTTACTTCATTTTCGGTTCTCTACTCCTTAGAATCAACGATATAATTCTCAGTAGGAGGAACTTGAACCAGGCACGGGTTACAGATAGAAAGTGAGCCCTATGTTTGAAAAAAAAAAAAAAGAATATATTGTAACTAATATTTATTAAATGTTGTATTTTGGAGAAAAAAAGGGGGGGGGATTAAAGGGGAAAAAATGATGTTTGGTACTTAGTGATTGGAAAATAAGAACTGGAATAATAAATGCATGTGTTTTTGCTTCATTGCTAATTTCATATCAAGAATTTCCTTTAAGAATCAAAGCAAATGCTACAAAACTTTCATTTATTGAAAGCAACTACTAAGCAAAAGCAAGCAGTATTTTATCCTAGAAAGAAATTATTCTTCTAAGAACACAAATTATGATACAATATGACCCAAATAGTTTTGACTTCGTTTTATAAATTTTTATTCAAACAGTTTAGGGTAACCTAAATTCGAGGTTAGCACTTTTAACATAAAATAATAAAGTGATTTACAAAATAATTTGTTTTCAATCCAAAAATAAAAGAAAGAAAGAAAGAAGACAAACAAATTGTTTCCTATAAGAGTACCTCTTCAGTGTATCCGCCATGAATCTGACCATCCAGAGCTTGTTCCTCCTCAATCTCCTTTATCAGCTTTTCTATCTGTCTTCTGTAAATAGGCATGAAATGATCGCTTATCATGGTTTGGGAAAGCCGCAATTTACTATATAGAGATCTCGGTGTTAGGAAAATTCCCATCTTAGCCTCCTTTCCTCTTCTGCCATTGTCACTGTCGGTTGAGGTGGGTGTGTTACCCTCGGATTCCATGGCATCTGAGTGAAGTGTAACAATATGCATAATCTTTCCAGCAGGGAAAAACCGGTGCACTTCCTTTGTTTCCGAAACAGAGCGATCTGGCTCGCCCTCACCAGCCTCTGCAATGGCCATTGCTTCTTCTTCCCTTATTTGGTTAGCAACATCAGCCTCCTCCCCTTCGGTCCTATCATAGAGCTCATGCTCTAGTTGTTGCCACAGCTCCACTTCATTCATGCGGTTTTCATGTGAATTGTGGCTTATGAGATCCTCACCATCATCCATATCAGCAGCCCGACCATGTTGTGGTTCATCAGAACACGAACACTCAATTTCTGAAGCCCATTCAACTGCTGAAGAAGACGCAGGAAGTTCAAAAGTTTGTATTGTACTTGAAGATGAGTTTATGTTGGGAGATGTTAGAAGAGGCTCAGATATTTCTGCTTTGTTATGGGAAGATTCTTGGGAACTTCCCTCTTCCTTTGAGTTTGATTGAGCAGCTGTGGCACGATGTCGGGGTCCAATGCATGTCCAAGAGGACAAGTTTATAGCAGGACTTGTCCATGCCGCTTGAGCCATGCTCTGGGCTTTTCTCATAACGACCTGTGAAAAACAAAAATACAATTGAACATATATATGTAGTTCATCATAATTACCAGCAGATAAGTTGGGTATTTGAGCTATGCTTATAAGTACACACTACCAAAATTTAACCATAATTTTAAGAGAATTATAGAGAAATAAACACAAGTAAGCTCAGCTAGAATTAAGGCCAAAGGGGTGAGAAATAACTTCTACCTCCAAAAGTTCTAGTAACAAATTATAAGACTAAAGAAAGAAACGACTTTTAAAGTAAATTCATTTCGAAAAAGTTTGTAGACGTAGATAACAGAATCTTCTAAAAATAGCTTAACAGAGAAGCTAGAACTGGGTATCAGCTACCTGTGTACCATTAGAAACTGGGCGTAAAATTGCCCCAGCCCCAGCAACTTTTGCTTTAGCACTGGCTATGGATGGAAGACGAGAACCCAATGCAGAAGCAGATCGATAAACTGTACTCAGAATTCGTGTACGCTCAATTTGATTCCTCAGATCATTCAGCCAAGCAGATGCCGTCACCTGAAAAAAATAATTTCTTCAGAATGCAAATTGCAAGCCCTGAAGCAAATGAAACAGACGTGATCCAGAACAACACTTAAATTAAATGTTAGTTGTGCCAAGCTTCAAAAATTTTTTTCAGCAACCAAAAGCAACAAACTATGTCAGCCAAGTCAAATTATATGTTTAGTACTGTGATTTGTTTGCTTTTCTGAAGGGGATGATCAAACAATCCCACACAGGAAGAGGACAATTCAACTACAAAACAATGAGGGGATTTTGGGGGGGGGGGGGGAGAGAGAACAAGTGAGACCAGCAAGAGTTAGCAAGCCAATTACTTATTTGCTATTAAGGGCTTTAAATCATTCTGTTATCTTTATCTGTATACACACACATAATCATTCCACTACAAACTATTGTTCTTCGAAAAACCAAAAAAAAAAAAAGGCAAGAAAAGCTTAATGAGAGCAGACATATTTACTTAACTAACTCTAGCAGCATATCAAATTAAACATTTATAGGTACTGATGAGTTCTGCTTACAGTCAAAATATGTCACCATCCCTTTCTTTTCACAATGAGGAAGAAATATAATTCCTAAATAAGAGCTACTAGGAATGTTACCTCAGCACGCAAATCATCCACAGAAGCAGCCGAGAACGTAGGCACTAAGTCTGCTCCATTTATAACAGAAGTAATGAAATCAGTCCCTGATTCTGCTAACTCCCATGTCATACAAGCAGCTGCACGAAGCATATATGGTCAGTTCTATAACTATGAAGGAATAAAGGTATAGCATTAAACGCACCTCCTAAGGGTCTAATACCACATTATTCACAGCAACGATTTTCTATATATGACCACATAAAGAAGCATCTATTCTTGAAGGCTAACAATGGATAAAGAGCACAAACCTGGAGCAAATGCAACACAGGTAGTTGTTGATAACTCCTTTTGCTCCCGAAGCACATAAGTTAAAAGTGCACCAGTGCCTCCCCCCAATGAATGCCCTACAATCTTTTAAACCAAAATAAATAAAAATCTATTAAGTTTAGCAAAATTTGACCATGTAGACTGGTTCATTACTTTCATTTCAAAAATATTTAAAAAGGTAAAAATATAATCACTGATGATGGAATTTTTCCCAATTACCATTAGCTGCATTCTCGTCAAGCAAGGACACACAGAACAACAGCCACAGAAAGAAAATATCAATGTAAATTGCAAATTATGCATTTACCTTAACTTTATAAGTTGGATATAGACCAAGCGCCTTAATAAGACAAGGAGTGGCAAGCCTTGCTATCCACCGGGCAGCTGCTACCATTCCACAATGTGCATATCCTAAAACTAAATCGCTGACTCCTCCCTCTTTCACAACAGAGTGATGGAAAGGAACTACAGCTCCAGTTGCAGCTGTCAAAGTATCCTTGATACTGTGTGTTCCACGAATTAATAGAAGAAAACATTTTGTTTTGTGGTCTACTAATATTGTAAATGCAGGCTTCAAAATCTGCAGATGCCAATACATAAGATAATACTAATCATAAATTCGAAAGTATATTGACAGCACATTCATTATCATACCTTTAAAAATTGACTAAAATGTTAAAAATCTATATCACATAAAGAATCCAAAAAGGTGGGTGATATCAATGGAAGGATCACAATTTCAAGTCCATATATGACTTACTCCTGCTTTGGGTTCTTGGAGAAGAACATCTTCATCTGCATAACCAGTCTCCTCCAAAAATAGAGGAAATGGTTTTTTTGAAAAATGCCAACACAATGTCAACAAGTTTAACAAATATCGAAGTTCAGCGGCTATATCTGGTCCTTTGAGCTCAATGCTATCTTCACCACCAAATACACTGGCAACATGTAAATTTCCCTGAGAAAAAAAATCATAATCATATTGTATACAGGCAAATGCAAAAATAAATCAAACGGACAAAAAATTACTAATAGTTTCTTTGTATAAACATTGCTTCATTTAAAGATGAACTGATCCAGTGGTTTGATTAAATAATACAAGAAATTCCAGAAGAACATAAGATATTGTGTTCAGTTTTGTAATTATCTCAACAAGATAAAATCAGAGCATTATACAGAGTGTTAAAACTATATCAAAAGGCAGTGTTAGAAACAAAGTGCCAAATGATGCTTATTCTGGGATGCAGCAGGTTTACGACAAAATACTGCTGAAGTGTTTAGACATTATACAACATTACAATTATTGTTGTTGCCCGAAGAGGTGAAGATGATGACAATAGTTCTTGACTCCTAAGTTTGAAAAACATGAATGGTACAAATAATGACATAAACATAAAATGAAGTCTTTTGGAACAGGATTCATCCTTTCAATGAAGAAAAGATTCACATAAAGTGAAATTCTCAAGATTAAAACATGCCAACAAGGATCTAATAACAAGTTAGGTTCATGATTGTAGAGAACAACAAAAGGATTCAGAATTCACGATACTGATAAAGTTAATATCTCAAAAACACTGCAATTAACAGGAGAGTTCATCACAGTAAATAGAACTTAATTATCCCAAAAAAAGGAAGTAATAAAAATAAACCAGAGCACAATGATATAATTTGACAAAAAAGAAACATCTCTCTCTCACTCATCATCTCTCCTAGGTAAATGAAACCACCAACTTTATTATGAACCAACCCCATCCCCCCACCCCCCCCCCAAAAAAAAAACACTTACATTTTCCTTGTGCATCATCTCTTTCAGTCCTCAAAAAAAAGTTAAAGAAATCAATAAAGTAATCATGGCGTTTACGCAGTACAGCTGCATACCTGCCTCTTCAATAAGAAGTTTATACCAAACGCCAAATCTCCAATGGGCCACTTCCCAAGAGTCTCAGAGTATGTAAACCTAAGAGTTTCAGACAAAGTAGAAATAGTCTCTAGCCACGTCGCAGGAGCTTGAATTAATCTATGTGAAACACGCTCGATTCCTAAAGGAGCATTACTGGACAAAAAACTTCCATTTTCATCGTCATCATCACCAGGCCTCTTCGTCCGCAATTTACGATTCAATGTATAGTACAAAAGAGCAGCTGCACCGGCTGCGGTAGCCATAGTTGCAGTTGCCATGAGTTTACCCCTTTAAAAAAAAAAGAAAAAAGAAAAAGAAATTAGAAGCACAATTATAATTGCCTCGATGGAATTCATCAAACCTAAGAAAGCCTCTACTATCATAAAATCTTAATTGAAATTCAATAAATTCAAGTTCAAATATAAACAACAAATAAAGTAAATGCTTCCGCAATACAAAAATGGATCACGATCTCAAGCATTATAATTTATAACCTTCTATTTGTCTACTGAAGAAAATGAAGAAAAAGAAAGAAAATCGCAATTGAAATCCTATTTCTAATAGCTTACGTGTTTCATCGCAATGCAAAGCTATAAACTTTGCATATCTATGATCTTAGAACTAAACAAAAAAAAAAAAAAACCCTAAACATGATGAAAAAATGGAAAAGAAA
>JBBYHK010000015.1:2334873-2367629 GCA_038382065.1 Adansonia grandidieri | reverse complement strand
ACTTATCATAAAAAACTCCTTGGTTTTAAATAGTAAAAATCCTTAACATTGTTATATCTTGCATCTATAACCATATCTATGATCTTAGAACTAAACAAAAAAAAAAACCCTAAACATGATGAAAAACTGGAAAAGAAAACCCCAAAAATCAGCCAAATCGGGAGATTTTAAAAAATCAACGAACCTGAAGAACTCGATTTTCACTGTATCTTTTATCGATTTATTAAAATAACTACCTTGGTTCGTAAAGAATCAAATTGATATATATTCAAGTCTCAAAGCATCTTTGCTTTAGCTTCTTTTCGAAAACTTTAATTTTTCGATTTCTTTTTTTTTTTTTTCGTTTTTGGTGTTAATTATTGGAAATTTTATGTAATTCCAGTTTAATGCAGTACACGTGGGGGAAGCCTATTGAACCAAAGCTAGGCAAATTGGAGATTGGTTTTTTTTTTTTAAACTGATCTGAGGTTAATCTAAGCTAGGTTTAACTAATGGCGGTTTTTTCTTCAACAGATAAACTCGTGAAATTGGTTGCCGTATAGTATTGTACCTTTTGCGATCTTGTATCTTCAACCGAAAGGGAAGGGCATGTCATGTCTCTGAAGTACAACTGCTAATGTTCGATTTTTTTCAGCTGTAAGTCCAAGTAGCACGGTGACTAGATAAATCCATTTTTTAAAATTTTTTCTTATATTTTTTTTTATAAATTAAAAATTTTTATATTAAAAGATAGAAAATTAATGTAATAATAAATATATGATAATAATTAAGTTAATTTTTTATGAAAAAACTTTATTAGATATATATTTTAACTTTATTTGAATATCATTTATCATTATCTGCTTTAATTTTAACTGAACTATCAATCCATAAAACTTTTTTTTGAGTAATGATAATTTTTTATAAAGTGACGCAATTTTATTCACCAAAATGTTAAAGTGTATATATAAGATAACAAAATTATTTAGAAATCTAATTATGTCTTTACCAATATCAATCAAGACTTTAATAAAAAACTTTAAAAATAAATAAAAATTTATTATAATGAGTTGATATTGCAAAGGTAAAGCAAATTCAGTACATATTATCATATGTCTTGCTGCATTATTTTAATTCTCAAAATATTAGATGCAAAAGTAGAGCGGAAATTGGAGAGGGGTTAAAAGAAAAGAAAAATTGAATTCGTTTGAATAGTTAAAAAGGAAGCTAAGGTGGAAACATAAGCTAGCTACAACTTAAGCCAAGTATTTATAAACCGTTTGATTAAGGTTACCCCAATCCCAGGAAGGCTTAAATTCATCAGGCGTCTCGGGATGCTTGGTCATGCGAAGATGTTTGCTTAACTTCTTCTGGAAAACTTTAATTTTTCAATTTCTTTTTTTATTTTGTTAATTATTGGAATTTTTGTGTGATTCCAGTTTTTTGCAGTACATGCGGGGCAAGCCTGTTGAACCAAATCTAGGCAAAATGGAGATTGGCCTTTTTTTTAAAAAAAAAAAAACACTGATCTCAGGTTAATCTAAGCTGGGTTTAACTAATGGTGGTATTTTTTCTTATACAGATAAATTAGTGGAATTGGTTGCTGTATAGTATTGTACTTTTCCTGTCTTTGTGTCTTCAACCGAGAGGAGAGGGCATGTCAAGGCTTTGAAGTACAATTTCTTACGCGAGATTTATTCAGCTGTAACTGGTGTAAGTAGAAAGGTGACTGGATAAATCCAATGACTTTATTTTTGTTTTTTTTTTCCCTTTATTTTTCTTTTTTGATAAATTAGAATTTTTTTATTTTAAAAACTGAAAATTTAATTTAATAAAAAATATATAATCATTAAATCAAAATTTATTGAAAAAACTTTATTACATAAATATTCTAATTTTTTTTAAACATCATTGTCATTATATACTTCAATTTTGAATTAAAATTATTATTTTATACGTGCTTTTCGCGTATTAATAATTTTTTATATAAAATACCAATTGATATTGATAAATATATAATTAAATTTTTAAATAATTATATTATTTGTATATATGCTCTCAATGAATAAAATTATGTTATTTTAATAAAAATTTTGAAAATAAATAAAAAAATATAAATATAAGGCAAATTCAGTGCAGTTTACCATACGTCCAGCTACATCATTTTATTCCCAAAAAAGTAGATTCACAAATGGGGTGGAGAGGGGTTAAAAGAAAAGAAAAACTGGATTCATTTCAGTTCTGAAAAAAAAGGAAGTTTAAGCAAACTGGAAGCCAGATCTTAGCGTAGGCTGGCTGACTATATCTTAAGCCAAGTAATGAGCCATTTGATTACGGTTATCCCAGTCCCAGGGAGGCTTACACCCTTCAAGCTCCCTCGGATGCTTGGTCATGCGAAGATGTTTGCTTAAACCAAGATGTGCCATGAGGAGTGCCACATGAGTCAGAAGCTCTCCGCCATGCCCAAGCTGGTACGCGTGCTCTTTCCAATCACAATCATATGCCGCAGAAAACAGCATCTCTGTCCACACACAGCTAGTCATTTCCCACAGCTCTTCAGAATCTCACCTTGCATTCGCAACAAAAGATTGCAACTGCTTGGCAAGCTCACACCCTTTAAAGAATACCGATTTACCACCTTCACCTTGCACCTGATCAATCTCACGGAGGAAATTTCGGGATTCAATTTCAAGAACAAACAATGTCATGGCAGCTTCAGATAAGTCTTTGCTTTTTATACCAATTGGCCGACCAAAAAAGTCCGCATCTTCCAAGCAAGTATCTCTGTATCTTAGCTTACTAATGCCACTATGAAGCATAAATGAACGCATTACAAGGAGGTGCATCATAAAATCTGATAATTTCTTACTAATTTGGTGATATTTTCTTCTAGTAGTGCCAGTGCCCGAATATCTTTTTTCATAGTAATGGAAAAGAATATCCGTAGCAATATTCCAAAGGAGGAGGCTGTGGGTAAATTCTATTTTATTTATGCTTCACTTAATTTCATGATAGATATTGGGAGGATTGTTGTAACACTTCAATCCTACATCAGAAAATTTTGAAGATTTACTACTATATATACATAAAGACTTAAACTCATATTCATGAGGGGTCAACGCGGACGATACCTTGTGACTTTGGTGCAAGTCTCTACAACTGTCTGCTGTAGACACCCCGTGATTTTAGGGCAGGTCTCTACAAACGTCTGCTGTAGATGCCTCCTGACTTTGGTGCGAGTTTATACAACCGTTTGCTGTAAGGCCTTTATCTTTGAGCACGTCAGAAGCCCCATTCATTGCTAAATGTGATAGACGTGAGAACTTGAACCGTCCGTCTTGATATTTCTGACGTTTCTGTTGGAGACGAGAGAAAATAAGCTCCTTCAAATGGGCATCCACAAAGGCCCAAGTAGGATTCACATCCACCCAAGCATGCTGCTGGATGTCCCAGAAAAATTTTAAAACCCTTTTGGCAGCCACTTTCTTACCGATGATTGCATTAAACTTGCTTACCTTGGCCTTCAGGCAATAAGTTAAGAGGCTATGTTGCGCCATGTATTTTTCCGTCTTGATATTTCTGACGTTTCTGTTGGAGACGAGAGAAAATAAGCTCCTTCAAATGGGCATCCACAAAGGCCCAAGTAGGATTCACATCCACCCAAGCATGCTGCTGGATGTCCCAGAAAAATTTTAAAACCCTTTTGGCAGCCACTTTCTTACCGATGATTGCATTAAACTTGCTTACCTTGGCCTTCAGGCAATAAGTTAAGAGGCTATGTTGCGCCATGTATTTTACTCCCTGCGACGACCTTTTTAGCTTTAAATAAGAAGCAATATTGGAACAGAGAAACTTAGGGAGGCGCCTCCAGGTTGCAGGATTGATGACCAATGTCCAATTAGAGAATAAATGAGAAATGACAGCAATGGTATTTGCAAAAAAATGCTTCAAACAACAGCAAGCAAGTTATGTAAATTTCAAGTTTAGGGGTGAGCCCGCTTATTGGTATAAGCATATGAGAAGGCCAGTAATGCTACAGTAGAAAACAGGAAGTATATGAAGCGAATGATGAAACCCAAAGGAATGTCAAGAATGATGGTCTTGGTGTAAAGAACATCGAACAAGAAATCTAGTTCGGTGCCTACCATTTTGAAGGCATCCTCTGCTGACATAGTAGAGTCCAGGGTGAAGATGCTGCTCAATTGACTGTAAAACCTGAGATCTATATCTGCAAAGAGTGGCACAAACATCGTAAATGATAGGTAAGCTCCATAGAGATGTTTACCCTCTTGCTTTATGGACTTCCGATTTAAATGAGCACCCAAGTGCAAACTACTATGCTCACAGTCATATTGCCGGATGCTTTTAGATATAGACTTTTTGGGGTGAGCTCCGGAGAAAGCTGCTTCTACAAATTGTTTGAATCCTGCGAACCTGAGAATCCAAATCCGTTCCATATACTTCAAAAACCCAGCTGCAAATATAGGAATGGACATGTAAGCCAAGGAATTATCAGTTCCCCTTTCGAACCTCATGACCATGTAAAAAGCTACCCCAGATTGGATGATCAGCCCTAACATGTATCCACAACTTCTTTTCGTCATAGAAATGAGCCGCAATGGTTTCTGCACTGCCAAGGTGCGGGAGGAGGAAAGGCGCGCAGAATCCCAGGAGTGAATCGATCTTCCCATGCAAATGGAGCTTGAGAAGTGTAGTTAGTGCAGTAGTTGCCACCAAGTCTCCAAAGAAGTAGCCCAGACGCGTAAGGAAGGCAGCCCAGGTTTCACCTTTTCTATTCTTTATTACATATCCAAGTGCATTCAGAACTATATTTGAAGTAAGGCTGAGTAAAATGAGAGCATATAGTTGCAGTTTGCTCCACTGTTCCTTAACTTTCGGGGTGCCCCAACTATCTGCTACCGCCTTTGCAGCTATCCTGTTGGCCTCCGTGATAATTATGGCAAGAACAACTGAAAATTCATCCATGCATTCAAATACAAATACATTTATAATATCACTAATCAATTAATTGACCTTAATTATTACCTTGCCAGTTTGCAACTTGCAAGTCTTTTTAGAAAATAACAACTTAAATGAAAATCTAACATCTAAAAATGATCTTTATTTATTTCTAACAAATTAGATATTTTCTATATTGGCAACCTCCACATGATAACGTAATCCAATGCTAATTTTTTTTTAAAGTTTATATTCGATAAATTGCTTGTGTATATAGTTTTATATATTGTCAATGAAATATGAAAAGCTTTTTTTCTTTTTAAAATTAAAAAATGATTATTAATAGAGATTTTAAAAAGTTTCAACAAGACGATGATATGAGTTACATCATCATATATAGTATAATGTAAATTTTTTATTCAAAGCTAATGTGTTTTGAAGATTTAGTTTGTTTTGTAATGGATTGGCTGGTGCAATGTGGACTGGGGAGCAAATTTGGTCGTGGGCTGAGTTGGATTGCAATTCGAAATTTTCAAAAATTGTTTGTTCTACTGATGCATCAAAGATCCCTTGGCGTACGAAGTCTATATCTGATAAAATTGAGGCCATTAAAAGAAAATTCATAGCATCATTTTCAACAAAATTCCAAAAGAAGCAAATTTTATGGCAGATGGCTTGGCTAAGCTTGGGGTTGATACGGAACAGACTCTGTTAGCTCTGTTTTAATCAAGTCTAATAAGGTGGCTTGCTGTAAAAGGTTAGAGACTTGGTTCAAGAGACAGGTAATTTGGACGGTGTCAGCAATCTTTGAGAAAATTGTTATCTTTAGCTGACGATGCTTGATAAATCAACTTACCAAGACAACAAGCAAGTTATGACAAGGGCTTGGAACTGGTTTCGTGGTTTTATTCTCTTATGTATTTTGAAACTGGTAATGACAAGTTTGGTCTCTCATCAGGATTGGGGTTGAGTTTAAGCTTTTTGTGTATCTTGAAACTGGGATTGTAGGTTTCGTCCCGTAGGCCACTTTTTGTTATGTCTTCTAGTTGTTTGATGTATTGGGGCAATGAGTTTTTGTTTGGTATTAAATAGATTAAGCGGGTTGTTTTTTTACCGTTTGGACCGGTGGTTGAAGAGATTATATACTTATTTCTTCTGCTAATCAAATTATCTTGTCTTTGAAAAAAAAAAATTGTCCTAGCTTGGTAAGCCAAGAGTTTATTTTAGCATTTATTAATATTATATATAATTTATAGATAAATTTAAATAAATATATTATTTTTATTATTAAATAATAATTTAGATTAAACTAAAATTATTCTAGTTTTTTTTTTCAAAAACCTTATCAATGGTCTGATCCGTTTGAACCAAACTTGTTAAGTTGGGCAGGTGAACAGGTTTACTAGGAGTGCCTCATTAATATTTCCACCGGCTTTATCAAACATAAAAACAATAAACTTTTAAAAATTACCATTAAATTATTAACTTTAAAAGTTTTGAGGGCCAATGTTTGAATTAATAAATATTAAATTAAATTCATCCAAAAACTTATTAAAATCTTAAAGTAGTGATTGTGGAGATCAATTGTCTGTGATTGATTGTGGGGGGTTGAATTGAAGTTAATATGCAGGAATATAGGTGAGTTGGGTTCTGTTGTTAAAAAAGGAGTTTATGGGGCCCATGAATCCCGGAACGGGTGGGCTTAAAGAGGACTCTTTTGAATCTGTCCCTTTTCTACTATTGGGGTTATTGTTGTAAGGTTAGCTAAAGGACAATCAAAAGAGGTTTTAATAAAAGAGGGGGTCTTAATGTCAAAGCTTGGAAAATTGTTGGGTTTTATGGCTTGCGATGATGGGATGGTGGTTAATAGAATCATGGAACTCGATGTTTGAGATTGTAGTGGGGGGCTGTTAGTATCGTGGTTATTTTTTTAGGTTGAAGAGTTGAGGAGGATCGTGTCAGAATCGCAGAGGGTTAGTAGTTCCGCCAAATGCATTATTGTTAAGAAGTTGGTTACTACGTATATGGCGAATTTGATCCTAATCCAAGAGGCTGCTTTTGTCCTTTGCTTCATTTTCTCCCCGGACATTGGGTTGCGGTAATTTAGTATTGATCGTTCTGCATATGATTATCCGGGTCAGGCTGGGTGTGGGGGGTTGTTGCGTGATAACAATTGTATTATTGTGGCTTTATTCTCATGCCCTCTTAGGACTAACATGCGACAGAACTATTGGCCAGATTGTATGCATTTCGGATTCTCATTGAATCGAAGAAATATTTATCCTCGGGGTTAATTGTTGAATCGGATTAGAGCATGGTGTTATCATGGACTGAGAAGTCCGAAGTTATATGGTCATGGAGTATGTGGAATATAGTGTCAGAATTTGATGTCATGCTAATCAAGATCGATATTGTCAGGACGACGAAATTTTATTGGGAAGTCAATGGGTTCGCTTATGCCTTAACTAAGGGTGGCGTCCAAAGATGTCAAATCTTTATAGTTTGATGGGTTTTCGCTTGCTGGTAAAAACATAATGGTGGCTTTTATATGTATGGATTTGGGTGATGGAGGCGCTTGTGAAATGGAGGAAACCTATGATACGTCTGTTTTTTTTTTTGGGTTAATGAGAGGTGGCGACGGTGGTGCTTCTTCATGGTTCTAGGTGTTGTTACTTCACATGTCTGATGACTATTTTTTGATTTAGCAATGTCTCTGTGATGTTTGAAGGTTGGCTTTCGTCACTTTTGATTGGTTTTGTCTTTTGGATTTTCCTTTGATGATGGCTGTATTGAGACTAAGCTATCTTGCTGTTTTGTATTTGTGAGTTTTTGCTCACTTTTTCTTTCAATAAATCTTCGACTAGAAAAAATAAACAAATAAATAAATAAAGGAAAAGAAAAGAAAAGAAAAGGAACTTACTTTTGATCAGCATCAATGACTATATCCGGTTGAGACTATGGTAAGACCAAATTCAGATAAGTGATGAAGAGAAACCCAAATTAGGAAATGATTTTTATAGGCCAAAAAAGAAGGGGATTCTTTTCTTGAATCCTTCTGTCAGCTCAGTGTAAATTACGAAAGGTTCATGCAAAATACAAGAGAAGAATATATAAAATGCCAACAAATTTACCCTTTATTTTTTCAGAGAATCAAGTGTGATTTTCATAGTTAATTTTGCCTCTTGTGAAGGATGCCAATGGTATTTGATACTGCCTTTTTTTTTTTTAATGAATGACTTGTTAGCTTTAAAAGGTAGTTTACTTGGCGTAGTTATTCTGTTAAGAACAAATTAGCAGGAAAAAGCAATAAGCTAGGAACCGATGCAAAGGTGGTGAAACATTTTCTTTTATAAATGTGTAATTGAATTGAGTCGATCGATCGAATCTTAAGTCTATCAAAAGAATTTGAGTTTGATCGGCTTATTAATTAAACTCACAATCTTGAAACTTAACTTAATATAGCTGGAATTTGCTTGACTTTTTGTTTTTAAATAATTGATTAATTACTAAAAGGTCGGCCTCAACTTCAATCGATTAGAATCAACTTGAGCACTGAGTTCAAGCTCTACAATTAGGGTTCATATTCAATTCCTAGATTTCAACAAAATTTGTAAATATACCAGGGCGTAGCTCGGTGTTTTTCAACTTCTGACGTGAAATTCCATGCATGTTTGTAAATGAATCACTGTCTAGATTTTCATTTTACCACTTCATTCGGTTAAAAGAAAATGAATGACTATTATTATTATTATTAACAACTGTTGCATATGCACGTAGCAAAATCCGAATTAGTTTATTCTAATTTAAATTATTATTTAATAATAAAATTATATTAATATAAAAATTATATTTTAATAATATTATAAATAATAAAATAAATTTTTAAGTTACAAAACTCAATCAATACTTGAGCATACGAAATTAAAAAATTTACTTAACTCAATCTATAAATAAGTTTAAAGCTAAGCATATGATTAAGTAAAATCTCAATAGATTAGATTCATCATAATTTACAAACAAAGTCCTAAATAAAGGCCAAGAATGGAGGAACTTACCCTTAATTATTGAGAACAAAGGGCCGTGCTTTCTTACCATCCTGTTATTTATACTAAATAAATATTATTCATTACATGGTACGTTTCCAGCAGCTTCATCATCATGCCCCTTTCTGGCAAAACACAAACATTTGCTTTCATCTTAATGCAAAATCCAAAACCCCTCTAGTTTTTTTTTTTATTTAATATATTTGGTTTGATTTGAATTAATTAAAAAAAAACTGAAAATTCAGTAAAGGCGAGCTTAGAGTCAAATGCATGATGGCCTCTCACATTCATGGAGGATTGAGCTTTC
Source organism: Adansonia grandidieri (assembly GCA_038382065.1). Classification (NCBI taxonomy): domain Eukaryota; kingdom Viridiplantae; phylum Streptophyta; class Magnoliopsida; order Malvales; family Malvaceae; genus Adansonia; species Adansonia grandidieri. The sequence goes on along the minus strand of JBBYHK010000015.1, from coordinate 2,358,341 downwards.
CACATTGACAACACCGCAGCAGGGCCTTTGTTTATGTTGGCCGATGTTTCCAAAACATTCCAGAATTAGTAAGCTTTGCAAATTATAGTTTGGTTCCCCAACCCTAGAAAAATTCTAGTTGATCGATACGATAACTCACATCACATGGTTTTTCCCCCTTTTTAATTACTGTATACTTTAGTCTTGGTGGGAGTGATCCCTTTTTTTTCATTTTTATTATTATTTTCATGAATCTCGAGGAATTTAATTTTCTTCACCAAAAAAAAAAAAAAAAAATTCTAATTTATCAACTAAGCAACATTATAGTGACGAACTGGCTGACGATTTACATCTGTTATTGTACGGCCCAATCATCAAGATTTGGCCCAATAAGATTTTTATGATTTAAGCTAATATGATCTGATTTTATTTGTATTATTATTTAATTAATAAAAAATATTTTATTTAAATTTAATTATAAAATATATAAATATTAATATAAAATTAATTTTAATATTATAATATATTTCAAACAATACAAAAAATTTCAAATTTTATTGGAGCAAATAATTTTTATTTAAAAAATTAAATTAAATTAAATCTATAAATATATGTGATATTAATAAAAACATATTCAATATAATATATTTAAATTTTACTCGATTCGAAATATTTCCTAAAAAGATGTAACCTTATTTGTTAAAGAAAAGCTTATTTGCTTATCTATTGTCATAAACATTGCGGATTATATATATTATTTTGTTTTTCTCATTGGTTTTTGAAGAGATATATATAAATTTTGTTTGCATAATCTAAACCAAAGAACGTCCGACACATAGCTCATTGTGTTCTTAAATAAGATTAATCGAGGCGATTAAGCACGTTGACCCATATAAACCACACTATTAACCAATCAGGGTTCTCACAATCCTCTTTGCCTGGAAGCTGCGACTCTCAAGCTCCCATCTCATGTATTTGTGGTCCAAAACTGAATTCGTGTCATTCAGCCAGTCAAATGGCTTAGATTAATCCAAAAAAAAAAAAAACACCTTGTTAATAGCATTTTGTTAATTAATCCAAAAATTTTATTATATTTAATAAAATTTTCACTTAATATATTAAAAATAATAAAATTTTTGTTAATTATTATATTTAATACATATTATTATAAATAATAGGATTAAATTAATGACAGTTTATAAGTATTAATAAAGTTTATATTCAATAAATTAATTTTAATTTTATAAAAATCTTTTAACGAACATCACTAGATATTAAGTAATATTTTTAAATTAATATATTAATTAATCTTAAAATATTATAAAAACACTGGTTAGCAAAACTTTATTAATAATTCTAGTCTAGTTACTATCTTGGATTGGTTTGCCTTAGATACTGTTTGAATCTAGTTGATAATATATATGTATATATACACAGACACACACACAAAAGGGATCAAGATCATGAAAACGGGTATTGATCGTTTTCCAATAGGGTCGGAGCAGAGATCGAGTGGTAGGGAAAAGTCAACCCGACCCCTTTGGTACACGTGTTGGACCGACAACAGTGTGATGGGATTTCGCTTTGTCTTTGACTGCATGACACGTTGCTTCCTGCTGTCACCCAACCAAATCACCGCCAACTTTTCCAGCCCACCACCCTGACGTGGCAAGGAACGCGTCACGTGATAGGCTCGTGACATCTTTTATCTGGTAAACCTTTAATAAATTTATAATTTCGGTTACTCAGTAAAATCCCCCCATCTCTACACACGGGCTAGTGTATTGAAATAATAATCTTACTGGATGGATGAGATAATAATTTTTTAACAATTCTTTAGGCTAAATAAATATATAAATTAATAATTCCCAAAAACATAAAAACGCAGATAATACATAAGAAAATTTTCGCATGAAAACTTTTAGTTTTATCTTTTTATTTGAAGTTTTTTTCTCCGCAACCAAACTGAATATTTTAAATTTTTTGTAATGTACACACCACATTCAATACATTTTTTTCGTGCTGAAACAAAAGCATTTAATGTGACTCTTTCTTAAAATACCCTTTCTGGGAAAGAGTTAGTAAAATACAATTGTCATATTTTAATAATTTCATCCTTTTATCTAGTGTTTTTCTTTTATAAATAAATCATTTATGTATTTCAGTAAAAAAAAATAATAATAATAATATACATATATAAAATTGAAAGCATAAAATTCTTTATACATTAATATTCAATTTATCGGTAAATAAATTATTCATTTATTAATAATTAAATAATTTCTTAAAAATAATATTTTTTTTCTTAATCCCAAATTCTCAGTACTATTATTTTGTAGGGTTTTATTGTGGTAATTGGTTATCAATATCAAAGAAGTGGTCAGCATAGCATTTCGAGTATTAAACATGAAAATGAAGCAAAAACGGTTGCTTAAGGTGGTGTAATCTAACAACGTTTAAATCTTGAATTATCTATTATTTTATATTCAAGTTGAGTTTTTATATCTATGTTGGTAGGTTAGATGTTTATCACTGCTAATCTTGCTTTTTCAATTTTAGATGTTTATAGCTGCGCTGATATTGTTTTCTAGCCCTTTCTACCAAAATCCATCTGAACGACATTTCACTGCAAATTTCAGCATCTTTTTTCGATGTAAAGTGAAGAAAAAAACACGACTGATGTTTCAAACCGAAAGCTTTATACCAAAATCATATTACATGACAAGAACAAAGGGTTTGGTTTTCGGCCATGGAACTACTGTTTACTTTTTTTTTTTTTCCTTTTTGAGTAGCCAATTTCCGCTGGAAGTAACGTGCACGAATCTTCACTGATCATGTTCTAAATTTGCTCTTGGTCGTTGTCATTTTCTTCATGCATGGAATCAAACAAATAATAGTTATTCTGTAGCAGGTGAGATTCACCACAGAGCGGTGGGTTTCCAAAACTCCCTCTCTCTCAAAATCTTATCCTTTATATTAGCTATCGATCCAAATCGCTCCATGCTTCAATGTTTCGTTTAATTAGCTTTCGGTGATCATTTGTCAGAAATTCATTCTGCTTTGTTTGCTGAATTTTTAATTAGCAGATAATATAGGAAAGTGCTAGTAAATTCAGAATGCTTCCAAATACAATGTGATTATAAATGGATTGTTTTTTACTAAGAACAGGAGACAAACCCCACATTGGTTTTTTATTTGAAAACTCATGTCAAACAAATTACGCAAAGAAACAACAATAATAGAGAAGAAAACGGTGAGATGAAATGCCTTTATCCATGGAGGTCAAGAAAATCACTATTTTTGGTAAGAGAATAATACAAATTAATGCTGGTACACGTTGAATACATGTATAGATAAAATTGTTCGTGCAAGAATTAAAGGATCACGAGAAAAATTATGTTTTAACATCAAACGGAAACAATGTATGATGTATAATTCTTTTTTATAATATCATATTTACAACTTGTTGAAAACCTTTCTTTCGCAACAGTATCTTCCATAAACCTCCTTGATTCTTACACATTTACTAATACTAATTTTATTCTTGAAATCAGCATTTTTTTCGCGATCTAATGGACAAAACCAGAGCCACGATGGCACTTGGAGCCGGATGTTCTTGAACCCTGCTCATGGTATTCCCAACTCACGTGTTATTACATAGATATGGACATTCACGCATAGATTATATATAAATAAAAAGAGGGTCGTTAAATTCATCAAAATCGAATCCATCTATTCTTCTTTATTATATTTATTTTCCACAGCGGAATTCTCATTGGCTTTTTAAGATACGGTTCCCTGACACCCCAGTTTTGCAGATTCATTTTCCAGCAGCAGCAGCCTCCACCTTTTTCTTAATATTCAGTGCAAAAAAGCTTCCGAGTTCATTCCTAAAGGCAGTTTAGCTTTATCCTCTCTTCTATATCTAAAAAAAATGAAGGTGAGTTTTGTTTTTGCTATAGAAAGAAAGTGAAGATTTGAGTTCAAAGTTTACATCATGAACGGGATTCCAACCGCATGATTTTGATGAAGGTTTTTTGACATATTTGTTTGTAGTTCTTCGGTTGGATGCAAAATAAGCTTAATGGGAAACAAGGGAGCAGTAAATTACATTCAACAGTTTCTGCTACTCGTAAGCATTCTTTTTTTTTTTCTTTCCTCTTTTCTTTTTTGTACAAAGTTACAATTTGTGATAGCGGATCGCTGATTTTGTGATTCAACTCTCAAATTTATTGGATATTATTAGTTAAAAATTTACTAAAATAAATCTGGATTCTCTTTTATTTAGTTTTAAGCGTTATTAGGTGCATGCATTCACAAATATTTTCATGTTTATATCACATCTATATCCGTATTTTGGTAAATATGAAATAAAAATTGTCTCAATCCGTTCCAACATCCAAGACAATACTTCAATTTCAAGATATACAGACGTACCCTAGATTCAATTTGGCCTGAATTATAAGATACTTAAATAACAATATCAGGGTGAAGCAGGGTGTCAAAGATAAGTAATTTCCACAAACAGTTTAGTCAATAGGGTAATAGAACTGAAATTGATAAATATTGCCTCATTCTCATGCAATTTCTCCAGTAAAAACATCCTTCAAACTTGGTTTTAAAACCCAAAATAAGAGACAGGAGATCTAAATCTTTGATATATTCATGTTCTTCGTCGTTAAAACCTGCCAAAAAAAATAACCCTGATGATGCCACAGGACACGGAGGATATGATGCACATGTGATCTTCAATCTACTGTTTAATGTCTCCTTTCCTGTTTCTTTTTCCTTGTAGATCACACGAAACAAGAGCCTCGACAAGAGTTCAGCGATTGGCCTCATGGATTGTTGGCAATAGGAACTTTTGGCAACAATAATAATGACCTTATCGAAAACCCTCAATCCCGAAACATCGTTCAACAAGATCCATTCGAAATTCTAGGGGAGCGATCTTCATCCGAGGATTTGCAGGACTTTACACCCGAAGAAGTTGGGAAACTGCAAAAGGAATTAACGAAACTCTTGTCCCGAAAACCCACCACTTCCGATGTTAAAAAAGAACCGGCAAATCTACCATTGGATAGATTTCTTAATTGTCCATCGAGCTTGGAAGTTGATAGGAGGATCAGTAATGCACTTTGCAGTGATTCAGGGGATCCATCAGATGAAGACATTGATCGAACAATTAGTGTTATTCTTGGCCGATGCAGAGACATTTGTGCTGAAAATAATAAGAACAAAGCCATTGGGAAGAAATCGATTTCGTTCCTTTTGAAGAAGATGTTTGTTTGCAGCGGTGGATTTTCACCGGCACCAAGCTTGAGAGATACACTGCAAGAATCAAGAATGGAGAAGGTAAACTAATTATGCAGAAAATATAATATATTTTCTAGTTTGATTGATTTAATTAAATATTTTTATCATTCAAACAGATTTTAAGGGTAATGCTTCACAAGAAGATTTACAATCAAAATCCTTCTCGAGCATCGTCCATGAAGAAATACTTAGAGGATAAACAAACACCACAAAAGCAAAATAATCAAGATGAAACCCAGGAAAGAAAGAGTGAAGATGGATATAAATGGGTCAAGACAGATTCTGAATGTAAGTTCTTCCTGGATTTTCATGCTAGGCTTAATTTTGAGCCGAAACATACGTCATTTGAATTCTTAATTTCTTTCAAGTAATTATGTTTGACACTCACATTTAACCCATATTCAAATATGAATAAAAAAATATAATCCTTTAAGACTCTTCCAAACACATAAACTTATAAAAAATTAAATATACTTAAAATAAATACTATTCACGTTCTGAGTATCACAAACTAAAACATGCACAAACCATGCTATTTAATTACCTTGTTCTTGAATCTTCTTGTGTTTTTGCTTATCGCAGATATTGTTCTAGAGATCTAAAAGCGACCTCTATATTTGAAAGCACCCAAGGCCAAGATTACAAAGGTAAGAAGAAAACCTTTCATTGTTCACATAAAATGCTTCTTCCATAATTGATATTCCAAAGTGCCCTTTAATTTCTAACCAATAAAACTTCATGGAAATCAAAATTTGCAGGTTCCAAATGTCCAAATCTAGGATTCAAGAACTTGAGTAGCTACCTTTCATCAATTCGAGACGGAAATTTCAGAGTAGTAGTAAATCTATGAAAAAATTCTGATATGTGGTGGCTCAAAATTACAAGAACAAAAAAAAAAACAAAATTTGTTTGATTCAGACATGGATCTTTGTTTTGTTCTAGCTGTGCTTTCCCCTTTTTTTTTTTTTTCATGGTTGTAACAGTGGATGCAGTGAAAACCCATGTTTATGAGATATCATCAATGGATATCAGTATTTAGCACCGGCACAGCTAGACATTATTTATTTTTTTCACCTTTTTTTTTTCTTTTGTAAGATGAATTTGGAGGTAAATAATTATTAGTCTTTTGGAAAGCCAAGTTTGAAAAAAATCCCATTTATTGGTGAAAAGTTTGCATCCTTTAGCAAAGTATATATTTGGTCATACTAGTAATAGTTATCTTATAAATAAAAATGTTAAACCAGTCTTATTGTGATTTGAGCAGGAAAATGAAAACGTATCTGCAAATAACATCAAAGCCTCAAAGGTGAAAAAAAAAGATTGACATCTTGCAAGTAATTTATGAAAAGTTTTGAAAATTTATGGTGGACTCGTTTCTTTTTCAGATTATTAAGAAATCTTAATTTCCAAGGTAGAGCATTGAATAAAAATGGATCGAACTGGTCAGATTGGTTGAATAAAAAATTAGTAACTTGTTCAATGAGACGAGTATATAAAAAAATTAATATAGAACTGGTACAAAATCGATTAACTGATAAAAACTCGAATTAAACAAATAAAAAATTAATTATATATATGTTTTTCAAAATTTTGTTCATAATAAATAAAATTTGAACTTTTATCTTTTAAATTTATGTTAAAGATTATATCAATAAATTAAAATATGTGTTTTTATTAATTATTAAATATATTTTATATTTATTTTATATTAAATTTAATATTTAAAAATTAAAAAAATACTATTAAAATGATCGACCCAAATGATTCGATCAAAAACAAAAGATTTCATAAATTCAACATTTGATATGATTTTTTTAAACTACAGGTAGAGTACTTCTCATCCTCATTCAAGAAATATTCCAGAAATACCAACTTCCCCTTTTATTCTAATGCTTCAAACATTTAACTTTAAAAAAAAAATTGTGTATGTTAAGTCTTTGGAACATCAAAAAGAAATCATAAGGAGACCCAAAAAAAAAAAAAAAGATTAGGTTTTGTTGTGTAATTCAATGAACAACACAAAAAAGGTTCAAAACTCTGATCGTTTTATTAGTTGTTAAGAGATTGACCATATTATACTAAGTACCAGTTAAAATAAAATTAATTTTGATACTTTATCTTTAAATTCATAAGGAAAATTGTGAATTTGATATTAGAAAATACCGGTTATTCTTTTGTCAATTCAAACAATTATTTTAAAAATATATTTAATTAATCTAAAAATTCGAATCTTTTACTAGGCTTTTGTTACCTACAGAGTGTGATTCCATTTATATCAAAATAAAAAGAAAATGAAATCAATTTCCACCATGTTAAAGGCTTAAAGCCACTTCTATGTACTTAAAGCCACTTTAATATATAAAAGTGTTAAGTTATACAAAAAATTTCTCACTATTTAAAAATAAAAAATATTAAATTAAAAAAATAAATTTTAATATTTAATATTTAAATATTATTCGACTTAAAAATATAATATCAATTACTTTAAATAAAATTAAATTTTAAAAAATTTAAAATTTATATTTTAAATTAAAATAAATATAAATAATATTAATATTATTTTTAACTTGGACCCGACCAAAGGAAAACTTTATAAGCCAATTCCCATTTCCCAGCTCAATTTTCAATCTTTTTCTAAATTTCCCGCATTTTCTCGGGCCTCATCTCAATAATCTTCTGTCCCGCTCTTCCGGTGAGATTGGATCTGAGTGCTCTTATATATTTTTTTTTCTCCAACCCCACTTAGTCCCTTCAAACCGGAAGAGATAAAGAAACCCCAATTTCTTAACTTCCGAGGGTTTTCAAGTTAGGGTTTTTTTTTTGGATCTAGCACTGTTTGAATTTAGGGAATTTCTTTGGGTTTTGGATAATTCGTGATATTTACGTATTTGGGTTGCTTTTGTTGTTCTTGGAGGGGGTTTTATTGTTATTTGTATCTATATTTTTGGAGCTTTGGCGTTAGATTAAAAGAGGAAAATTTGAACAGCCAATGCCATATTTGGGTAATTGGTATTTGAAAGTTGTATTTTTTTTGGGTAAAATTTTTGGGGAGACCGAAAAAAAAGGTGATCAATGTCTTGGGCAGGCCCTGATGATATCTACCTTTCTACTTCTCTTGCCAGTTATCTTGACAGTAAGCTCTTTATCTCTTTTGCTATTGCTGTTAAATCTATGGTGTCTTGGGATTAATTCTTTGCTGCAAATCTCTTGCTTTCTTCTTCGCATTGGCTATTGAGCCTTTTTTTTTTCTCTTTAGCAAGTGTAATTGTGGCTGTCGTATGTTTATATGCTGATAGGTTGTTGAATTTCTTGTTGTATGCTTAATCTCATGTGGGGTTCTTCTTCATTTGTTTATGGTGGAAGATTCTGCAATCCACTTTGGATTTTGGATTTTGTTTTATGGTGTCTTGTCGGATAATCCATGTATTAGTTAATTATCAGCGAATAGGTAGGGGAAGTTATCAGTTAGGAGCTTGATTTGATTCTATAAAGTGTTAAGTAGGAATTGTAGATGGATAAGTCTTTGAGATTTCGTGTGGAGGAAAACTGGAAGTTTTTTCAATTTTCAAGGATTGGCTAGTTGCTTGATAATTGATAGTTTTTTTTTTTATCAGCAATGTAAATTATTTTATGCTGATGAACTGTGGTCATATTTATTGCTTAATTGTTCTTTTTTTTTCCTCCTGGAGCTTTCTGATATTTTCTCAAGGCTTTGAAATTTTCATGACATCTCTTTATTTTACTCATCGCTTTCTGCAAAGCATAGATCTTTTGTACAGCATTTAGATGTGATATTAGAGCCAAAGTTCAAACATATGTTCGGAGCACTATTCTGTGTTTCCAATTGATGACATCTCATGTTCTATATATGATGCAGGAAAACTTTTAGTGCTGCTGCGAGATGGTCGAAAACTCATGGGAACATTACGTTCTTTTGACCAATTTGGTACCCATTTTTTTCTTACCTAATGGTTCTGGGCTTGACATATTACCATTTTAATCTGGTTCCTGAAAGTTTTAAATTTGTTTCAGCCAATGCTGTTCTTGAGGGTGCTTGTGAAAGAGTTATTGTTCGTAATCTTTATTGCGACATCCCTTTAGGTCTATATGTAATCCGTGGGGAGAATGTTGTCTTGATTGGCGAACTGGTATGACTTACCTAAGCTATCTCGTTTCATTTACTTCCATGAGCCTTTGCTTTAATCTTGCAATCCCATTTTGGTGTCTATAATTTGTATTTGATGTGTTAGGACTTGGAGAGAGAGGAACTTCCTTCACATATGACTCGTGTTTCTGCTGAGGAAATTAGAGGGGTAAGTCCTTAAGTCATTTTATGCATGAATTATGTGTTTCCATTAGCAATAGTATAACAATTTCTCCTGGACATATTTGGGTCATTGAATACCTGTAAGCTTCTCTTCTTTTTTTAATGTCTTCAATTGTTATGTGGACATCCATCACTTTTTTTAAGCATTACCATGTGGGAAAACTAGAGAGTAAACATCAATAATCTTTGAAATGAAGATGTTCCAGATTCTAACTATTTATAATTGTATAACATAGAAAAACTTTTGTGTGGAAGAAATTATCATTTTCACAGATGATAAAAGTCAGATGTTTGTACTTGTAGTCTGTCAGTTCTTTTAATGGCATGCTTATCGGTACTTGTTTAATTTATTCGAAAGATTATTGAGGTTTAAAAGAAATTGGTCATACCAAACCTCTTTTCTCAACCCACTTTCTTGGGTGGGATCGGCATGGTTCCTAATGATGGAAGTGATTCACCAACTATGCAGCTGCATTTTCATAGTGCTCAATATGCGATTATATATATGTATATGCCTGTTTGCGGGTGTGTGTCTGTATAAATAAATAAATAAATATATACAGAATAATTGTTTTCTAGTGTGTTTCACAGAACGGTGTTACATATCCGTTAAATTAAATTTTTGGACACAAGTAATTCAAATATATTAAAGGTCTATACTTTTTCCAGATTGTAGTTTTTGATAGATGGAAACTTTCTTTTTTGGCAAAAACTAGTTTATTGCATATGCATACATGTATGTTGTGAAACATTTTGCGATTGGATTTTGAGTTTCATTAACAAATAGCATTTTAACAAATGCAGGCACAGAAAGCCGAAAGGGAGGCAACTGATCTTAAAGGTTCAATGAGGAAAAGAATGGAGTTTCTTGATTTGGATTAACTTTGTGTTTCCTGCATCCTGTTTTAGTGATCCGCAAGTTTTATGGTGGTTGCTGGTGTAGGAGATGTGTATGCTTCTTTCTCTCTTTGTTGTTCTCATTTCCCTCTCGAGGCTCATTTCCTGTAACATTTGTAAACAATGCTTCTGACAAAGCTTACCCGCTATTTGCCGGTGCCTTTATTTAGTTTTTGGCTTTTACTAAATACTAGTAAGATATTTCACTTATGGGAAGTCTCTCCAAGTTATTTTGTATTCTCTGATATAATTGGCTTGCACCAGCAGTAAGCTTTAATCGCTTAATTGATACTGATGCTAGACAAGGGCGTCTGCATAAAATACGGAGTAACTAAAGAACTTCATCAATGGAGTTCAAACAGAAGGTCAATACAGGATTCAGACAAGAATCATAAAGCTGAGAGCCACAAACAATCAAAATGTGTGGTGGTTATTCAAGCAGGTGAAAAAAAAAAAAAAAAAACTAGAGGCTACTGATGAATCCCCCTTTTTTTTTTTTTTTCCTTTCCCCTGCCCCCCAAGGGAAAGAACAAAGACAGGTACAAATTATAAACTCTGTTTAATGGAAGACAAGGTTCATGTGAAGAATTTTGTGGAAGTTTTGGGCGTTCAAAGTATATACTGTACTCAATTATTGTGATGCAAGAGTAAGCATTCGGTCTGTTTAATTTTAAAATTTTAAAAATTAAATAAATTGAATAAATTTGAAAAACCGATTGAACATTGAAATTAATTGTTTGGTTTGATTATTTGATTTATCACTCCTATAGGTTGAATGATGTTAATGGGGTTTGGATATATTTAAATAAAAATAATTTATTTAAAATTTTTAAAAAAGGTCGATTTATTCATATAGTCTGACTTAAAAATGAAAATCACAATTTGTTCAAATAAAAATAACATTGAAATTAAATTATCAAATCAAATAATACTGAAATTAAATAAACTAAATTGGATGAATTACTTTTTTTTTTTTTTTGTTTTCAATTGATTTATTTAATGGAATTACATTTTGTTCGAATTATAGTCGTGTGCAGGATAGTAGCAGAGAGGATGGGAAATGCATTAATCCAAAGGGTAACCTTGCCCTAGGCATGGCCCTTTGGGCACGGCAGCTTGCAAAAAACTGGGGTATGGCTCCTAAGCCTTTGTTAAACGATTGCCTTTAGTTTTATTGACAAAGCTGGGGAGTGGGTACATATAAACCGACAGCATTTACTTTCACCCCTAATCTCAGTTTAGTTATCATTGATCGCAATGATTAGTCTAATCTTAGAGTTTTTTTTTTTCTCTTACAAAAGTATTTTGATTTAAAATCTTATTCTCCGCGGCTTCTTCATGTTCTTTCCGTCTCTCCTGCCTGATGAAAAATAATCTTCAGCTACCACAAGAGTACTTTCTTTAAGAAGAAAAACATGCAAAAATGGGGAAAAATATTCAAGATCTTTGGATGTATTTGGTTGAGTGAAAAGTGAAAGAAGAAATAGAGGAAGGTGAAAAAGTTAAAAAAATAAATTTTGAGTATACTTGATTGAAAAAAAAAAGTTAGAGGGAAGAAAATTAAAAAAATTATTATTTTTTATATCTATTAAAAATTTTTTTTTTATTGAGCGTCTTCGCTCATCTTGTTTTGATGACCTCTTTAGAATTTTTTTACCATAGTAATTTCTACTTTATCTTTTCTGAATTCATTTATGAGGGAACCCCATTTCATTTAAAGCATTTGGGTGGATTCCTTCCGATCTCTTATGGCTTTCATACCACCCATACGTGCTCCCCTTCTCTCGCCTCCCCCGCCATTGCCTTTGCATCACAAAGAGAAAAAAATGTCTATGCCGAAAGAGACAAGGGTGCTATATGTATGTATAAGTCCAAAAGAGCTATGATGGCTCTCGAAATTAAATTAGAAGAGCAAGATGAACTAGGTCTAGCACATTAATAGGATATTCCATTAAAAAATCACTCCAAATTGAATAGAAAAGAGGAAAGAAAATGAGAGTGATGTATATAATATGAGTATATTTATAAAATTATTCATATTTTTTAAAGTTGTAAATAGTAAAATAATATACTTTTTTTGGTTAATTTTTCAATCATATCAAGTAACGAGAGAAAAAAAATTTAATTTTTTTCTTTTACTTTTCCATTTTTCATACCAAGCACATCATCGAAAAAATAATAATTTTTCTTTCATTTTTCTCCTTTTCTAATTTTTCATATTTCTAAATTCCTTTCCACCCTCCCAAGCAATGTCGAAGGAAGAGAAAAATAAAAAGATGAAAAAAAATAATTTTCTTTTCATTAATGTGCTTAGTATAAAAGATAAAAAAGTTGAAAAAAATAGTTTTCTTTCCTCTCATTACTTGGTATGATTGAAAAAATGAGAAGAAAAATAAAATACATATTGCTTTACCATTATACCTTTAGAAGTTAAGGATTAAAAAATAAAATTTTAAAAATAATGGGTAATTTTGTAAATATAACATTTAACATACATCACTCTCATTTTCTATCCTCTTTTCTTTCTACTTTGAAGTGATTTGATTTTTCTTAATAGATGTGGAAAACGGCCATAGTCCCTTTAAGAAGCTAGCTACGGAGGATGACCTCCGCGTTGCTAGTTAGCATGCTGAGGTCTCGTTCCTTAACGGAATTAATCAGACAAATTGCTCTACCAACTAAGACCGACCATGCACCACCACCCATAGAATCAAGAAAGAGCTTTCAATTTGTCAACCCTTATTATGTCGAAACCTGGTAAGTTTCCCCGTGTTGAGTCAAATTAAGCCATAGGCTCAACTCCTGGTGGTGCCATTTCGTCAATTCTTTTAAGTTTCAGCCTTGCGACCATACTCCCCATGACCGTGCCGAAAGGCTTAGCTCGTGCCTACAATGATGCTGCCCATGACCCTAGTACCAAGTTCCCTGATTTAGGCGATGGATTCATAAGGTGGCATAAGCAAAAGCTACGGGTTCGATCCCGACCTGGCCATGCCTCTTAGGCAGGGGCAGTCTCGTGACCCTTGCATCAGCAACGACCGGTTCCCCCCTCTGGTTGTCTATCGAGGATCGTGCTCCATGTGCCTGACTTGGTGCACCCTCGGGCAGAAGTCCCTTGATCAGAAACCATGCGTGTGTGGCGAATGAGGCATGGCCGTGCCAAAAGGCTAGGCTCGTGCCCGTAGTGATGCTGCCCATGACCCTAGTTTCAAGTTCCCTGCTTCGAGCAATGGATTCCTGGGTTGGCGTAAGCAGAAGCTGCGGTTCAGTCCCAGCCTGGCCATGCCTTTTGATTAAGGGCAGTCATGCAACCCTTGCATCAGTAATGACGGGTTCTCTCAGCAGGTTATTTGTCAGGGATCATGCTCCATGTGCCTAGCATAGTGTGCGCCCTGGCGGTAGTCCCTCGATTTAAAAACAGGTCATGCATGCCTTCTGGTTGTGCTTTCAGCGACTGATTCCCTTACTTTGGTGATGAAAACCTTTCAAGGTCCATGTGATCTATGGCGAGGGCACCCGATCGCTATGTGCTATACAGGTCGACGTCCATGTGTTGCAAATGGGGTATGTCCGTGCCGAGAGGCTAGGCTGGTGCTCGTAGTGATACTGCCAATGACCCCACGATCAATGTCCCTTTTCGGGGAAAGGCTACATGGGGTGATGTACGCAGAAGCTACGAGTGCGGACAAGGCCTAGCCATGCCCTTTGTGCAGGGCGATCTTGCAACCCATGCATCGGCAACTACTGAAGGCTTTGGGTGGCTAATCTCGTGCTTACTGTTGATGTTGGTCCTGACTCCAGGATCAGGTTCTCTCCTCGGGTTAGTTCCCCCTAGGGTCGCGCAAGCATAAGATAGCATTTCCAATTTTGTTTTTTCTCACTTTTCTTTCTAACTAAGCACATTCAAAATTTATTTTCTTTTTATGTGTTCACTCTCCTCTATATATCATTTCACTTTTGCATCCGATCAAGCACATTCTTAGAGTTTAGAAGTAAGAAAAGTTATAAGTATTTATATTATTTGGAATTCTTATTTTACTTAAATTATTTTTGTTTGATATTTGTACTCGTTACATATTCGCTCATAAGTATAAAGTATGACGTAATATTTGAAAAATAAAGCTTTTTGGGTATAAAAATATAAAAGCTTAAAGATATAAAAAATGTTGTAGTTACTGAAATTCAAATATTTAACCTAATAAATATTATTTTTTAAAAATAACAACATAAAAAAAAGGCCGAATAAAATTTCAGGTTTTGAAAAATGGTGTAAAACACTCTCTTATCTTTCGTTATACCCAGAAGTCTAATATCTAACGGTCAAGATTAAATAGAATAAGCTTTGCAAGCTTCTACCCTACCTTATGATTTCCTCATCTTACTGCTATAAAAATTCTAGTTATATTACAGATTAATTACGCCTTTTACTTTGGCCTTTTAGCCCTCCCAGCCAGAGGAAAAGGAGATTTTCATATTCACTCTGCAAATCAGTAGATCCAACCAAAGTCTCAATTTTTCTTTTCGATTTACGCAACAGAACTTTGGTTAGCAATGGTGAAGCTTCGAAATACTCTTTTTCTTCAACAACTTTTATGTTTCTGGTTTGTTTTCATCAGTGAAGCTTCGGTTCATGAGTACAATGGGGAGAAATTCGTTAGTAAAGGCAATGCATTCATCGTCCATGGCGGCAGCGAAGGCATTTATTCTTCTTTTGCTGACCTCCACAATGTAACTATCATTGGTGGTGGTGACTCTTACGTCCGGTAGGTAACTTTTTTCACTTTCCCTTTTTGTTATTTTTCTTTACAGGTCCACATGTTGTATGAAAGATTTAAACCATCTGCTGATTTTAGGCTTTAGATCTCTTTATTCTTCTGATGGTTTTAGTGGGGTTTTGTTTGAATTGTGTGGGATCTGGGAATTGCTACGATTTACTGACTTTGAATTGGGTAGCAGGACGAATTTCAGTAGAAACATTGCTATCAAATTTAAAGTTTATGCATTTTAAGTTAAAGCTAAAAGATCAAACTTTTTGTGCCTATAGGAATGAAAGATTAAGTTTTGCTCAAAGTTATGATTCTTGCTGATTTTTCTTCAGTTCAGTGGTCAGGTTGAGTCAATTTTAAAAATACTACTAACGATTGGACAAACAAACAAAAAACCATGTCTTTTGAATACATTTTCAATGTATAATTGACTTATATTTAGATGTTTGAAAACCGGGGAACATTGAAGATATTTCTTTTTTTTTTTTCCTTCTTCTTCTTCTGAATGCCTGAATTTATGGGTTAATCTTGAACCAGCTTTGAGAAGATTACATTCCGTAGGCCCAAAGAATCTGCTAATTTTAGCTCACACTCGATCCAAGCAATTGTTTTTGAGGTGGAAGATAGAGAGACGATTGGGGGTTCAGCTTATGGGGGTCAAAGAGCTGTTTGTTGCACCACAGATCTTGCAAAACTGGGTGTTTGTTCGGAAGGAGAAGTTATTCATCGCCCTTCCACGCTGAATCCTGGCTGGCCCAAAGTGTTTGGTGTCTCATTTAATGGAGATGACGAGGTCGCAACATTGCCTTCAAAGTCTATACAGATCAGTAAAATTGGGATGTATAACTTGTACTTCATTCACTGTGATTTAAATCTTAAAGATGTGACTGTAGAGGGGAAAACTGTATGGAAAAATCCTACTGGCTATCTACCTGGTCGAATGGCACCTCTGATGAATTTCTATGGGTTCATGTCCCTTGCTTTTGTGATCCTCGGGATCTTTTGGTTCCTGCAGTACGCAAGATTTTGGAGAGAAGTTCTTCCTTTGCAAAATTGTATAACATTAGTGATAACACTCGGCATGCTTGAGATGGCTCTTTGGTATTTTGATTATGCTGAATTCAATGAGACTGGAATCAGGCCCGTTGGAATCACCATGTGGGCAGTCACCTTTGATGCTATTAAACGTACAATTGCACGGATTATTATTTTGATGGTTTCCATGGGTTATGGTGTTGTGAGACCTACCCTTGGTGGGCTTACTTCAAAGGTAATCATGCTTGGAGCAACCTTCTTTCTGGCATCTGAAGTTCTTGAGTTGGTGGAAAATGTTGGTGCAGTGAGTGATCTTTCTGGAAAGGCAAGACTGTTTCTGGTTCTTCCCGTCGCAATCTTAGATGCCTTCTTCATTCTTTGGATATTTACCTCTCTCTTTTCAACTTTAAGTAAACTTGAGGTATTTTCTTTCTTTAACTTTCTCGGTGATGTCAAGTTAATAGTGGTATTCATTTTTTCCTTTTCGCATTCATGTTTAAGAGTGAATTCTTTAGATTCTCTATGATAAAGATGCCCATCTTTCACTATTTGCAAGTGGATACATAAAAGTGATGATTGATGCTGAAAACATATGAACATATGATCTTTTAGAACCCTTAAAAAGGAGAGCCGATCCTTATAAGTACCTTCTAGTTTAGTTGATTTGAAGGAAATTGAGGTGGAGATGGAGATGGAGATCCTTATAAGTTTGTTCATCTTCTATGACCTGGTAGTTTAACAGCCTCCAGCAACAAAACTTATCATAATTAAATCGAAAGAAGAATTGAATTTTCTGATACGATCTTAAATGATCTAAAACTATCCCTTGTCTATTGTGACTTTTCCTGCACTAGATCCGGGTGCATGGATTTATTTCCATTCACAGAAATAGCTGAATTTGTAACAAAGAAAGTAACAATAAATCATGGTTTACATCTTATATAATTTTTGCTGCATAATCTTTGATCTAACGGATCCTTATTCGGCATTTGATTATTAAATATATCACTTTCTAATGCCCAGCAATTAAATTTTTTACAATTCTATGATGGAAATGTGTAACAACAGTATATCACCCCATCTTTTATTGTTTTTTGTTATTGAAAGTAACGATGCTTGAACTTCAAGTAAAAATATTGTTTTGCAATTATTATCTCACTGATGAGTGCAACAGGCCAGAAGGATGTTGGTAAAGCTGGATCTATACAGGAAGTTCACGAATGCATTGGCAGTGGCTGTTATCGTGTCTGTGGGTTGGATATGCTATGAGGTAGTCAAGTCTGTTATTGCTGATGCTTTCTTTTGGCGGTTTTATCAATAGACATAAGTTCGGCATATAATTACAAGAAAAGTAAAGAACATGCAAGCAATTTAATTGTGCAATCTTGCATCTTTACAATAGGAAGTATGAGATGAAGGTAATCGGAAACTGCGACGTATAGTGTGAGAAAAATGTAACAATTTAGAAAATGGCATAGTTGTCAAATCTGTTGCACCTTACAACTGTGTAACTCGGTATTTTTCAGCTTTATTTCAAGTCAAATGATGTTTACAATGAGCGATGGCAGAACGCTTGGATCATCCCAGCCTTCTGGCAAATCGTATCTTTCTCTCTGTTATGTGTCATCTGTGTTCTTTGGGCACCCTCTCAGAATTCAATGCGGTAAAGATCTCACTTGCTGAGCTCTAAACTTCTCTTACTGCAATTCCTTTTCTAATGTAGTTCATTTATAAAGTGTTTTGTGGACATTCAAAAAAAAAAAAAAAAAAATTGTTCACACCCTCAATTGTTTATTAAGTTTACTGATTGTAAATCAAGGTAACATCCAGCACATGTATAGGCTTGATTACTTACGTGTTAATCAATTTTAAGCTAGTTTCTCTGTGTTTGCCAAGTTTAGAGACGTTTAGCCGTGTTATATTGTGGCTCATATTGATGTTCCTGCATATTTTAAGTTTAGATGTTGATTTTCGAGGAGTTATTTCAATGCCTTTGCAGATTCTCACACACTCACTGTTTGGTTGTTCTGATTTTAATAGGTATGCTTACTCTGCTGATGCAAGCGAAGATTTTGACAAAGATGATACCACTTTGACACTCATAAAACCCTCTCCACCGCCTTCAAAAGATTTTAAAAGTGCACCAGAAGCTAGAACAGTGCAGGGCAGCAATGGAGCATCTAATGGTGATTTGGAAGAAGACAAGACGGAGTGACTTAAAAAAACCCCAGCTGTGAATCTGCGATGTTTAGAACTTGGTTCAGCATTCTGTTTCACTTGATTTGATTCTCCCTTTTTACGTTTTTAACGATCAACCAACTTTCTTTGAACTATATATAAATATATATATATATATCAGAGTGGCCATCATTACAACCAATAGTCAGGTGTTGAGCTTTATCTTTCCCTCTTTTTGTTTTAACCCCCCCCCCCCCCCCACAAAAGGTCATATTGTTCCTTTGCATTTGGTTAAATTAGTCACTAAATTGTTCATCAGTTAGTTGTTACGAAGGAAACAGGCAATCCATGCTATGCCTTTTTTGATATTAATGTTAAGTTTGTGTCTTGTTTTTCTAGATTGTCTTTTCTTGATTGCTAGCTATCCTTCCCTTACTGGACTGATCATTGTTTTCTAAATTACAAGATGCATTTTTTCTTTTCTTTTTCAGGGATTTGTGGAACTTTCCTGGATGAATTTTATCTGCCGATTGTCTAATAATGGAGCTTTTGAGAGTCACCTAATTTGTCTATTTTGATTCACTGATTTAGATGTTAAAAAAAATGCTTCTTCGTATCGTTAATAATGGCAAATCAAACATGCATAAAATTACAAATTACAATTTCAACAATAGCCATATGAACAAATGGAACAAAATCTAGAAAAACCACCAACATAACGCTTACAGTGCGTAAAGCATTCAGGCTCCAGGGGGGCCTGGCTGTTATCCTGGGAAACTAATACCTGATCTTTTTGCTTCCTCAACAGTCGAAATAATCCAATCAGCCATTGTTTTAAACAAATTGGAGAGCTCAGGGCAGCCCCAGATTCACCAGCACCATATCGCCCCAATAACCCCCCCCCCCCCCCAACAAAAAGAATTGAAAGAATGTCTCCTAGTTTCTAGGATGGCAAAACTCATCTCAACCTCAGATCAGTCCTTTCACTGAGATCTCCTCCTCAAGTGCTGGGAAACAGGGTATCCCTCGAAGAAATCCAACACATCAGTTTCCAAGTCTTCAACCGAATACTTGATGTAATTCTCTGGGTGCTTCCCACTCTCTATATGGCTCCTAAACCGCCCGAGAAATGACCGATAAGCTGGGATCAGCTTCTCGGATATAGAAATCCTTAGTTCCTCCCTGAGCTGAGTATCGGGTATCAACCACATTGCTTGAGTCCTATGAACCTCCTCGAACATGGCGTTGAAAGTCTTGAACCTTTCCCTCAATGCACTCTTGGACACCCCTGAAGAAAATCCCCCACTCACATGCAACCCTTCATCTCTCAAACAATATAAGACACTGACCCAGGTAGCCCTCTGGTAGTTCGTGGCGGCCTGCCGGAACTTCCCTGTCAACTTCCTTAAATAATCATCCCCAATCATTTCCCTCAACTCGGCTGACCCTTTAACCTTCTGAACAATGTAATGAACATTATTCATTATAAACAAATGTGCCAAAGATGCATCTCTATAATGCTTAGACTTCCCATCTAAATTGAATTGCAAAACCACAATGATCCAAATTAAATGCAAAGCTAAAGGGGTTTTCCCTTCCAACTCCGTGAACTCCATATCAGGGGTCGATAGATCACCCGAATATCTCGAACCCGACGATGGTTTCGACATTATAAGCTCAATCAAAGTCTGTTTATAATCAGATATTAAACTGATATAATTCATAACATACCTAGTCAAAGGATGGATCGTCCCACCAGGGACAGGCACCTTAGAGGGCTCTCTTAAAACTGCGTTTTCAAATTCGGACAAAATCCCTCGAGCGGCCTCAGCTAACCTGGACAAAATCTCAGCAGCCTGAACTTGAATCGAATCAGATGATTTAGAATCGAAAACCGCCTCAATATCAGGCAATAAATCCATCAAAGCATCATGTAAATCAAGTATCTTGAAAAGCTTTTCAGGAGATCTCCTACTTATACTTATGGCTTCCGCGAAGTTAAACAACTGAATTGCAGGCCCTTTAACCGTTTCCATGAAACATGCGTCATCAATATCAGTTCCCACACACTCGAAGATTTGCTCACAAAGCTTCTTCTCACTCGCAAACAAAATCCTGACACAAACTTTCGCGGCTCGAATCCAGCGCCGAATTTTGCTCTCCAAAACTTCCCATTCAAGCCTTTGGATATCTCCGATGCTCAGCTTCTCGATTCCGAGCTTCCTAAAACTCAAGTCAACGGCCGACTTCCTGACGCTACCGTAAACTTGAATACACTCGCGTAAGTACCCAGACGAGATCATCCTCGTCGCAATCGCTTGCAAATCGCAAATCGCTTCAGGAGGCATCAGATCCACTTCTCGGATACTGCTCGTAGAACGGTAACTCGAACTATCGGAAGACTCACAGTGATGAAGCTCAAGGAGATTGTTTCTACTGCTATCATCGTTGCTTAAGCAGTCGTCTTCTTCGACCTCGTGATGAGAAGGATTCGTTGTTGAAAACGACGTCGTTGGGTCACAAAGGGAATCGGTCTCCAAAGCGGAGGTGTGAGTGACAAGGATGTTGCGGAACTCGTCTTCGAGGCGAGCCATGGCGATCTGGATTGTGGTGTTGACTTTTGACTGGTCATCGGCGTTGGCGTTGTTGTTACTGGAAGACGCTGAGATCGATGCGTTAGACAATGACCGTTGGATTTCATCGACCGCTTGGAGGTAAAGATCGGCTTCTTGACGATCGGTTTCGAAGATCATCCTCTCTCTTGCTTCCTCCGATGCCGTTGAATCCCACCGTAGGATTATTTTCTCCGCCGATTCATAGCCGTGACTATTCTTATTACTATTCTCCGGCGACTCCATAACTAACTTTCAGAAATCCAAAAAAACACAAAGAAACAGCAGAATTTCAAAAAAAAAAAAAAAACCTTTTTTGGAATGTTGGAAAAGAAAGTTTTAGCAAAAGTGTTAAAAAAGAAAAAAGAAAAAGAATTAAATTTGTAATTTTTTCGTGTTTTTTTTTTTTTTTTGTACGAATATTGAAAAAGGTAGCAGTCTACGATGGCGTAGATGGGTGGAGGTGGTGGTTGACGGGGCGGAGGAATGTGAAGCGGTTGTCTAGTAAGGCGGCTAATGGGATTCTTGTCTGAACCTGAAAATATTTTTGAGATGGAAAGAGAAGTGGGTCTCTTTTGTGGAATTTTTGTTAAGGATTATCAATTTATTTATTACTACGTACTGTTGTTGGATTATTAATTCTGACTTTTTTTTTTGTTATTAATTTCTCTTCCAACATATATATATATATATATATATATATTTGTTCCTAAAGTCGCCGCCGATTGAGTGTTTTCGGCTATTCCGGCGACGTTGCCACCAAATTTGCTCCATCTGCCTTTTTTAAAAAAAAAAAAATTTCTTGAAATATTATTGGACTTTTGCTTTCTCTTATGTTTTCCTTTTTCTTGTCTTTTCTTTTTCTTCTTTCGTAGTTGGTAAGTTCGAAAAAAAATTCAAGAAAATTAAAAATTAAATTCGAAATTGAAGTATTAATTTTGAATTCGATCTAAATAATAATTAAATTTAATTAATTTGATTTTTAATTTTTAATTTATAATTATTTGAATTAAATTTCGTTTTAAATTAATTTTTAATTTTTTAAAATACATAAATAAATATTTTATTTTTAAATTAATATAAAAACTTAAAATTATTATAAATTTTTTAAATTTAAAAAATCAATTTACGCTTATTAAATCCAAATATATGGAGTTACAAATATTATTTTATTTGATTTGATTTTTTTAAAAAGAAAAACTAAAAGATTACGTTTTATTCGTTGTTCTTTTCAAAAATCAAACCATATATTTTAAAAGAATTCTGGTGGGCTCATGCTACAATATAAGGGTCCCAGTTTGATTGCCCAATAAGACCTAACCCAGGCCTTGCTTTTAAGGTTTAATGGGTCCAAAGCCCATCTACATTCCCTGCACGAGCGTGTCGGCTTCCCCACATGTTTTCCTTTTCAAGTCGGACCTCGTGCCTTTAGAGAAGACACAAACCATAATATAATATATATATATATATATATGTATATTTTATTTACATTTAAATTTTTGATATATTTAATTATCACCATTCAAAGCTTTTAAGAAATATTGATTTCTCTTAACCACCATTTAAAGCAATTGAAATTAGTGAAATTCATCAAGCTTCGACAAAAATACATGAAAGCATCAAATATTATATAAGATAAAATATTTACATATTAAAATTTATATAATTATATAAAACTTTAATTATGATATAGTACATAAAATATATAAATAAAACATAAATACTGCACTGAGTAAAAACTTTGTGAAATGACAAATGAAGCGGATACATTAACTAAAATTAGAAGAAAAGGAATGAGAAAAATATATATATATATATATATGATTAAATTTTTTTATGCAGTAATTAAACATCATTAAGAATAATGATGCTTTTTCTGGTGGAACAGCTAAGCAACACCTTAATGCGCTGGGCTATGCCATTCCTCACTTAATTATTCATAATTAATCAATGAATAATTAGCATGTATATTTATAAAAGTTTGCTAGCAAGTAACCTATATATACTCTTTACTATTAATGTGCATATATATAATAAGTGTGTTGCTAACAAGTAACGTATGCAATTAAGAAATTACTTAAGATTAATTAATATATTAGTAATAATAATGTTGTACGAAATATAATAATTAATAATTTTATCAATTATTTTTAATATATTTAATGAAAATATTATTATATATAATAATCTTAATGAACGCTTTTAAATGAAATGTTCAAAGGTAAGGGTGAGCATTCGGTCGGTTTGGTAGGTTCGGTCAAAAAAAATTTCAAACCGAATTAACCGACCGAACCGACCGACATTTTTAACCATAACCGAATTAACCGAACCGACTAAATTTCGGTCGGTTTGGTCAGT
>JBBYHK010000015.1:2306431-2330243 GCA_038382065.1 Adansonia grandidieri | reverse complement strand
CTATTAATATATATAAATATATAATTATTAAATATTAAATATTAAAAGTTCGGTTAATTCGGTTATAATTTTACTAATCGATAACCGACAGAATTAACTAAATAAACCGACATAAAAAATCGACATAACCATTGAACCGATTTAACCGAACTGAATTAACTAAATTTCATCGGTTAAATCGATTAAATCGATTTGAACCGACTTATGCTCGCCCCTATCCAAAGGTACTTATTAACAAAACCGTTGGTGCCTGGCATGGCCAGATACAGCAACAACATAAATGAATCGATGAGTTAATTTGCGAAATAAATGAAGTCAACTAAGCTACTGCCAAGTTAAGCTGACATTCACGTGCATATGCTTTCCAGGTAGAATTTTCGATTTTATGAATCTTGCATTTAGATACAAATTAGATATGCACTAATATAGAGAGGAGAGGGGTGGGGGGGGGGGGAATTGTTTTATCAAATAAAGTTAGGAGTTGCACGAGTGGCTCAAGAAAGCAGGGGAAAAAAAACTGAACATATTTTTTGGCTTTTACTGATATACTTTAATGGTCTCCTGTTGTTTAAAACATTAAAGAAAGGTTGCCAAAATTTCCGGCAGAAGATTTATGAGTTTGATAACGATACTGATGCAGTATTATATAACCGTATTATATGAGTAGTTTACAACTTCCAATATTCAAATATTTAATGTGATTCTTGTGTAAACGTAGGCTTCTTGTCGTATGCAAGGTGACAGGTTAGTGGTCATAAAATTGTCAGATTAAATTATTCATTTTTGTTATTTTTTTTTTTCAAATCTCCAGCAGAGATCAGTTGGAGTGTTGACAAAATATAATATTTTTTATCTGTCAATGAGTTGGAAAAATTGGAAGTCTCAAAAGGGTTCTAGAATTTCACGTCAGAACCAGTATGTTTTTTAAGGCCAAAACAGTAACGCTTTAGCTGTGATATATAATGCAGAAAAGTCCCAAAAATCATGGTCCAAATACACAGCAAAGTCCTTGTTCTGGGGTTGGGCATCAATTTGTCCTCTATTTGCTAAAAACTTGAACTTGTTGGGAAAATATAGAGGTCAAGTGGTTGTCCTTTCGTATATTTTTCAATCAAAATGAGATTTGACGACAAAACAATTAAGAAAATCATTTGACACGTGACATTCAATAAATTTTAAATTTGAATTTTAATATATACAATATCACCCTCTATTCTTGATCCTTTTTTGTAGACAAATGTTCAAACTTTAACGGGGTACCCCACTGATTCCATGCATGTTAACAAAAGTCCCTATAGAACACGTTTCTGCAATCTTCATAGTTATAGTTTCCTTAATTTGTTATACTAACAGCGTAGAATTGCTTAGAAAATATGTATCAGGAAACCTGAAACGAGCCTTAATTATAGGTTGAAAGAAATTCGAAAGTGCTAAAGTTACATTTCTACATGTTCTTTTCACCCCTTCATCTTTTGCTTCAATCTAAATTTCTACGGCCTACAGGTCATTGTCGAAGTCACTGCAAACTCATTCTCCGTTGAGAATTTATATACAGAAATGATTTCCAAATCATATAAGTCAAAAACTTCTCTTTACATATTTGTGCACATAATTGCCTTTGTAGCTGGCTAGGAGATGAAGAAGACAAAACCATCATTCTGATCCATGTCTCCTTGATTCGTGCTCGTCAGTTCCCTTCTCAGAAAGTAGATGACTAGCTATTTGGTCCATCTGCAAATCCATCTGGAAGAGACGGTTAGATTTGCATTGCTCTAGTCTAAGGCTGATGCTGAGGCTGAGACTCTAGGCCTCCTACTCGTATCTCTTCTATCATTCTAATGGCTTCTTTCATGTCCAATCGTTGCTCAGGACTAGGATTGGTGCAAAGTACGCCCACATGAAGGAGCTTCTCCATGCTACCAAGTGAATATCCGCGGCCAACTATCTCTGGATCAAGCAATTCAGCCTGTCTCCCTTCTGAAAACGCAGATGTCACCCATTGGACTACATCAGTTCCACCTTTCCCATTTTCAAGATATTGAGAAGGGAATTCCCCTGTAAGGATCTCAAGAATGATGATTCCAAGGCAATATACATCACTTCTGGGAGATACTATTCCATGTTGTGTGGCTTCTGGGGTTTTATAAGCAAAAAGGGCTTCTAAACCGTCAATGTTTACTAATGGGCAAAATCCATAGTCCGAGAGAAATGGATGATTATCAGGGCCGAGCAGGACATTGCTTGATTTGAGATTGCCATGAGGCACGTCAAGAGAAGCAAGTTCAGAGTGAAGATATGCTAGTCCCTCGGCAATTCCTTGCACAATCTTTACTCTGGCCGGCCAATCAAGTTCAGCACCGGATGTGCCGCGATCACCTGGAGAATTTTATGTTTTTTTTAGAATCAATGGATGGTAATAGTATTGCCTGTAACAATATAAGCAAGTTTTTATCAGTTATTCCTTATAAGAACCATTTGAGACCAATCATGAGAAACAAAGACAAATTGATTCATGCATTCATATTTAAAAAGCGACTTTCAGTAACCCTTTTTTCTTATCAGAAAAAGGTAAACTATGCGGGGAAGATAATTTCATACCATGCAATTGGTAAAGCAAACTGCCTTTAGGAAGGTACTCATAGACAAAAAGCTTTTCCTCTTTCCGGTAATGGTAAGCTAATGGTGTCAAAACATTGGGGTGTCGTAGCTTTCCAAGCTTTTTAACCTCTGCGTCAAATGCATCATTCCCCAACGTATTCATCTCCCGCATCCTTTTCACCACCACCGCGACTCCATTAGCCATCTTAACCTTATACGAAGACCCCAACGCTCCATTTCCAAGCACTTCCGCGGCTGCTTTCATCAAATCTGGCAACCCAAAAACACCCTTTTCATCATTCACCATGACTAGTTCTGCTACACTGGACTTTCCATGATTTGAACCTTTACGGCCAGAGCCTGTACTATTTATGCTTGCATCTCTTTTTCCTGACATCGAAACCAGCACCTGAACAGTCTCGTTAAAACTTGCCCTTCCAAGCACGTTTAAATCCTTTTGTTTCTTCCTCCATCTAGTTGCAAATAACATTATCATCAAAAACAGCACGATTCCTAACGCAATGATTGCAGCAATTATCTTTCCGGATTCGTTTTTATTATGCCCAGGATCAGCATTGTTTGGAGATAACCTTTGCTCCGGAGATCTTTCGACTGCCTTGCTACATTCTACACCCACATGTTCACCGCAAAGACGTGGATTTCCCGCAAATGAATTTGCCTTGAATTTTGACAAACTAGAAGGAATCTCCCCTTCAAGTTGATTGTTCGATACATTGATAGACTTCAAAGTTGGGTTATCAAAAGCCGGAATATGTCCTGTAAATTGATTGTTTTCGAGATGTAGGTCAATGAGATGAGACAACCGAGCCAATGAAAATGGAATGTTCCCCGTAAATTTGTTATATGATAACCAAACTTTCTTCAGCGATCCCATTTTCGCAAAATAATCGGATGGAATTTCACCCGAAAACTGATTCATTGACAAGAACAAAACCTTCAAAGCACCCAAACGATTGATTTCGGGAATGATGTCCGTAAAAGAATTGTTAATAACACTGAAAGAACGCAAACCCTTCATCTCAACCAAAGCATCGACATCGATATTCCCTGACAACCCCATCCCTTCAAGACGCAAACCCGTGACAATCCCATCGTAACAAAGCAGACCTTTCCAAGGTCCTTCCGATCCATTGCAAGGGGCCGAGCCTGGCACCCAAGAACCGAGAGCACCAGCATTGACAAAAGATTTCTTGAGCTTCAACAAGGCCTCGGAATCTGGTAGAGAAGATATCAATGGTAACAGGACCACCAAAGTTGACAACGACAGAACAAATAGGCTGAAAAACCAAGCCACGGCCATTACCTTAACCGGACACTGGAGGCATCGGGATGGTTTTCGGCGAATGTATTTTTAGTAGTAGTATGATTGTGGGGAAGCCGTTGTTATACTACCTTTTCGTGTACGCTTTGCATTATCGTTTTGCTAATATTTTGCACTGGCTTGCATTGTTGGTGACTTGTGCTATTTTTGGTTAGACCATCGACTAGAGATGTCCGGGCCAGTGGTGGAGTTCCAAAAATTTTAGTTTTATTTGTTTAAATTTGATTCGGGTTGAGATATGTTAGGTTCAAAAATTATTTTTATTATTTAAATAATATTAAATTTTTTTATATTAATATTTATATATTTTTAAAATTAAATTTAAATAAAAATATAAATTTTATAAAAAATTATTAGATCTGAAAATCTTTATTCAGACCTAAAATAAATAATTCAATTTACAAACAAATTTACCATCAAACGATTCAATTGATTTAGGCTAATTGTGAGATTTTGTTTTTATATTTTTTTATTTTAGACTTTAAGGAGTTAGGATTGTCTTTTGGACATTCTATATTATTAGATAATAAAAGTTAATATTGAACTTTCTTTTTTTTTTTTTCTTTAATTGATTTTATTAAAAGAACGAAATGAGAGAGGTTAATATATGTTATCAATTTAATTGTTACAAAAAATAAATCCATTTGTGGGTTTTTGTTTGGGTTTGGGATACAAATTGTTGGGCGGAGAAAAAAGGGCCCAACATTCATATAGTCTTTGGACTTGGATCCCAACTTGCTCTCTATGCATCTAACAATCACTCTCCGGTTTAACCGATAATCATCGATTTCTTATTATCCTTTTATAATATAAAAATAATTTTAACAACCCATTAATATCAAAGATTTATAATTTTATTTTTTAAATTTGTTTTTTTTTTTAAAAAAACTGAAACCATGGTTGAAAGTGCAAAGTAACTAATGGTCAAGGACGCTGCGAAAGTAAAATACTAGGCAGTGATAGCAATGCTTGGGCAAGTCACCTCATCTCGCCCCTATTTTTATTGATATGACGTGAGCGGGGAAGACTTTGGGTCTACTTTTGTTAAATACATATTTTCCTCGAGGCAAAACTCATTCAAATTACTTGCTTGACCTGCTGCCTGCTTAAACTTCGAAGATTTACGTATAACAATAAAATAATTATAATATAATAATATAATTATAATATATAAAAATATTTTAAAATATGATAAATATATAAATTATCAACTTTATACTTACCAGCTAAAAATATCTCATTAGTTTGCTTGGACACATTATTATCGGGCGATCACCCCTTTTTTTGTTTTCCCGGTTCATTTATTATCATATCATATGTGTTTGGTTAAATTCAGTTCGATTTAAAATCTCTCCAATTCACTCGTACTTATAAAAGAAAAACCTAAATTTATACGTGTTATTTTTTAATTAATAAATAATATTTTTATTTTTATTAAATTTTAAAATATCTTAAATTTTAAGTATTAAAGTCAAAGCTTAACTTCTTTTTTAATTTATCTAATTTTTTCAAATATATTTCTTAAATTTAATATTTAATTTAATATTTTTGATAATTTTTTAAAGATCAAACAAACATTAAAATTTAAACTAATGATTGCAATGAGAGCAATGAGAGCGGAGAAACTATACATCTGCATCCTTATCCAAGTGCTACTCAAATTATTATTATTATTATTACAATTACTATTACTATTACTGTTATTATTGTTATTATTATTATACAACTGAATAAATGAAAACATATAGCAACAAAGGACTTATTTGTATTTTGTTTTATTTTTTTCCTTTTGTCTGAACTCTGAACTATCGACAAGATTTTGACGCAGCGACAATCGGAGAAATTTTCAATGGCAGCTTGTATTTGGAAAAGACTGATTTTTCCATTTAAGATAATTTTTAATTTGAAATAAATAATTTTTTTTTAATTTCATAAAAATAGTTAATTAAATATAAAAAAATTTAAAATTTAAAATTTAAAATAAAAAAATATTAACGGAGATACTCGCTAAACGGACCACCTTTTGTTGAAACGTCCTTTTTTAGTTCTTAATCCTTTTATGTTTACTTTGTTTGCCATCGATTTTCAATTAATTATTCGTTTATAAAACGGGCGTTTTTAGATTATTTTTTTTCTTTCTTTCTCATGAGCAAATTTATTACCTTTTGAACGTAATTTTTCTTACATAAGAAGTTAAGAAGGTCTTTTAATGTTCTATGGTTGAATTAATTGCCACTTTTTATTTTTGATTTTTTTTTTCATTATTTTCATCTTTAAACATTTAAAATGTGCAAAATGGATTTTCAACAAGTTAGGTGTGGAAAGCACCCTATGTAGATAATAGCTGTTCCAACTTTGACATGTTGTCACGGATGAGTTTCTTGAAAATTATCATGAAATTTTTACACAATTTAATTATAATTAAAATAAACTTTATCTATTAAGATTTTGTGATTATAATCAAATTATATAAAAAAAATTTATGATAATTACTATACAAAATTGAATTCATTAGATCAAAGCTCAATTTGGAATAAATTCTTCTAGTTTTTACTATTTTGTATCATGCCTATGTAAACATTTAGATAACAGCACTTTTAGAATTTCCATAAAGTAAGTGTTGAAATTTGCTATAGCTTGTATTATTTATTAGAGGCACCTAAAAAAATTAGTAAAGTAATCAATGAACCTACTAAGTTCGAAAACCATGTAGTTCTGATGCAAACTCATCATAATAAAAAAATAAAAAATAAAAAATAAAATAAAATCCCATATTTTTCCTCCAGAGGAAAGAATTAAAAAAAAAAAAAAACACTAAACCTTACTTACTTCTTAAGAAGGTTCATGCTTTGAACTCAAATCAATTTTAAATTATAAAAAATTATGTTTGCTTAAATTTAATTTGTCAGCTTTAAAATTTAATTTTATTATTTAAAAAATATTAAAAATTATTTTTATATTATTATTTAAATATTTTTATCATTAAATTTAAATAAAAAATTAATAATTATAATATAATTTAAATAAAATTAAATTATAAAAAAGAAATCATATTCTAAATCCAATCGGGATCTATTCACTTCCCTGCGTAACAGTCAACACTTTTTTCACCAGCCAAATTCAGATTCAAAGTTCAAACTACTGATATTTGGTACTTTCCGACAGTTTTTTTGGGTCCAAATTGAACTACTACTCTTTCATTTGCCATAAATGTCATTTTGTAGGCCACATATTTGACGAGGATTCGTCTTAATTTTTGTTTCCCAAGACGATTGGAAAAAACAATTTTTTCCCCTTTTGTTTAGGTGCAGCTGATGGAATCCTGAAGAAATAAATTTAGTAGTTCGGTCCAAATTAAATGGTATTGAAAATTTGAAGAAATACATTTAATAGTTCTGTTACCTTTATTTTGACTTCTCATAAATTTTGTTCATATATTATGCAATTGGTGCTATATGCATAAAAAAAAAAAAAGAAATAATAAACAAAGTGTTGAAAAATTAAAAGTATCTGTCACACATTTATTGGAACACCTGCCAGACTAATTTGGGGGGTGAGGGTTTTATTTTCCTTTTTTTTTTTTTTGTAATTTCCTTGTAGCTAACCATTGCCTTATTGAAAATTTTTTTAATCAAAATTGCGATTGGAAGGCAGGGTTCCATGACAGCCAATGGCGGACCTTCCCCAAAATTTTTGAAAGCTTTTAGCGTACATATATATAGTAAATAAATTTAAATTGACTTTATAATATTATAATAATTAATTTTATATATTATTAGAATTTAAGAAGAATTAAAATAATATTATTAATTTGTATTTTTTACCATCATTATTATTTATAAATCTTAAAAATTAAGAGATTCATTATTAATTTTAAATTATAATAATCTGAATTTGTAAAAATCAAATTAATTTTTATATTCATGAGACATTTAAGGGGCTAGTTCATTTAAATTTAACTCTTTATCCATTATTCTCACTAAAAAATTATAAATAAAATATTATGCTTAGATTGATTTACTACTTATACTCGTCATTTTTCACTTATATATATATATTTTGAATATAGATACATTAAAATTATAGAAAAAAAATTGAATGTGTATGATGAATAATCATGTGATCTGTTAGAAGAGTGTTGACTTTAAATTACATTGATCAAGGATCAAAACTTGATAATCTCAATTGTAACATACAAATAATTATTTTATATACCGATAAAAAAAAATCTCCACAAATAAAATTAGTAAAATAACACAAATCTTATAGATAATAAAAAATAAATAAACAGGACAAATATCACTTCACGAGCTCCACTTTTTAATTTTTTCCTCTGCATGTATATGGATATAATTATCCATAAAATATTTATACTATGGCCAACCCAAAATTTTTATTAAAGTTCCGCCACTACTAACAACATCAATGTTGGTGTTGGCATGCAAGGAGGTGTGCCGTGGTGGATCTTTAATAAAAATTTTGAGGTGGTCAAAATATATTTATTTATTACATTCTATGTATTTAAAAAAATTATATAATTTTAATACATTAATATTAAAAAGTGATATATAAGTAGATAGTGATGGATATAATAAGTAAGATAAATATAATATTTTATTTTTATTTTTTTTATAGTTTTTTTTAGTGAGTGCAATGAGTAATACACCAAATTTAACTGGGCTAAATCTTCAAATGTTTTATGAAAATAAAAGTTAATTTGGTGTTTGTAAGTTTACACTATTGTAATTTAAAACTAAAAATGAATATCTTAATTTTAAAAATTTATAAGTAATAATTATTGTGTACAAAATTAAAAAATAATATTAAGATTTCAACTCTTTTAAATTACAATAATGCATAAAATTAAATTACAAAAATTTAAAATAAATAAAATTAAAAATTTTAATATTATTGAGTAAAATTAAATTTATTCAATATTACTATATGTTAAAAAACTTTTCAAAGACTGGGGGGGGTGCCCCCCCCCCCCTCCAGTCCCCATTAAGATCCGCCGTTGGAGGTGCGGGGGAATAGGAAGATAGGTGTTGATGTCCTATTGAAAAAAGAAGCCAACAAAGTTTGAAAGTTGGTATTTGATTAAGTAAAAGTTTGAAGAAGTCTGTAAAAGTAGGAGATTTTAAAAGATATTGGAGCCTGAAATTTGGACCGTGCTTTAATCCCAAGTTACTAATGGCTCAGGTTATTTAAAAAAAAAGCATAAATAATTAGAAGGTTTATGAGTTATATTTTATCTTAATTTTGGACGGTGTTAACCATGCCTTAAGGTGAGAGAAACTGGTTTTTGCTAAATAAATGTAGTATCTATAATGTAGTGAATATAATGCATATTGGGTATTTTAAAAAAATCATAAATAAATTAATAATATATATATAATACTAGTAGCAATATTTTATGAGTTTTTCCTAATAAAGATGGTAAGAGATTCCAAATTATTGTATTAAATAATGTTCTATTTATAAGTTGGAAATCAAAATATTGTTTATCAATAATTATATTAACAAAATATTAATTTATTAACAGAATCTCTCTCTCTTTTTTTATTATTATTCTTATCTAAGAAAATAGGGGAAAGAAGGAAAAAAAGTAAAACACGTGAATTGTATGCAAATGGCGAAACCCAACAACTTTGAGTGGGGGAATAAATAAAATCTTGACTCGTACAATCCTGCCAATCGTGTTGTATAAAATGACTAAATTGCCCCCAAATTTGTCCCTTGCATTTCCACACACAGGGGAATTGTTTACCACGTGCAATATTATGCGTTTTTGCTTTCTTTTATAAAAATAAAAGGGTTAGTTGTCTAAATAACCCATTTATTATATTATTTTTAATTAAATATTTGAAATGAATATTAATTTAAATAAATATTTATTTTATAATTTTATCACATAAATAAGTATTTTATATTAATATTATTAAATAAATATTAACATAAAATTTTAAATTTAACAAAATTATAATACATGATAAAATATTATATATTACAATTAAATTGAACGTTAAATTTTAAATTAATATTTATTAAAATAATATTATTATAATATACTTATATATTTATATATTTATAATAAAAATATTTATTTGCATTAAAAATTTTTAAATATTTTATTAAAATTAATATAATATAATAAAATAAATAAAACTTGACTAATGTAACGCCAAGTAGCCAACGTGACGGTCTCCATCTGTCGGCATGTACTACAAGCAGCAACTCTACCTAGTTACTACCCTGAACGGCCTCTGTGTCATACGAAATTACCAATGTTACCCCTAATTGCTTTTGATTACAAAAGTACCATTTTATTATAAAAATATATATACAAATACCATTTTATTTATTAATACATATAAAATATTTCTACAGTCCCTTAAGTTCCTGGTCACTAAAATATCAAAATTAAAAAAATAAATAAATATCAAGGCTAGTCGATAATAATAATAATACCAAAGTCCATAATAATAATACTTTTTCAATTTAAATATATAATAATTATTAATTTAAAAAGAAAGTATAAAATTTATTGAAAGAACGCTACCCAAAATTTGTCTTCTTACCCACATGGTTTTCTTTCGTTGAATCTAGAAGCTAGAAGATATCTTTAAATTGCCATCCTAATTCTTGAAGAAAAACTTGTTATAAGTAGGACTTTAGATCATTTTTCCTTCTTTCTTATGTTCAACATTTTCCACCAAACACGTTGTAAATGTTCTATATCAAGCCAATAATTTTGAAGTTTTGTTAATGCATCTTCTTATGATATTCTTAAAATATTTTAAATTTATTTAAAACATCTTTAAAAAAAATTAAACATAAAATGTATGCTATTAAACCCACAATATATTTTACAACCCACCATATAAAACCTCATTAATTTTTAACGCATAATTCTTTAAAAAAAATTAAAAAAAAGAATGCATAATTGCAAAACTCCAAATACAAGAAGTCAGCTTGTTAGTGCTAAACATATTCTAATGTACATATGGAGACCCAAATTTAATAATTTTGCTTCTCAGCATGAAAATCTTGAGAACCCAAGATTATGGATGCGGAGCACTGAATACTGTTGGTTTTTTCTAGATGTTTTTTAATTTTTTTTATTTAAGCTTAGATGAATCCAAAAAATTTATTTTATTATTCGTAATAAAATTAAAAATTTTATTTATAAATTTATATAATTTTATAATTAAATTTAAATAAAATTTATATTATAAAAATAATAATTTAATCTGATCAAATTAATTCACATTTATAAAATTATTATCTAAAATTTATTTAATATAAATCAAAGGAGTAATTTATGAAAAATTAATTTTCTTTCTTTATCAATGGATTTTTAAGATTTTGATTAAAAAACTTGATCCACGACCGAAGGACAGCCATTGGAAAAAAGTGAGGCAGGCAATTGCGAGGAAACTCCCATCTAACTTGACTGTTCCTACCCTGTCCAATATTGTCTTCAACATTTTCCTTAATGCAAAAAAAAAAAAAAAAAAACGTGCTTTGAATAAGATAAATAAATTAATGTTTTTTTTTAATAATTCCAAAGATTAAAAAAAAAAAACCATGACAACTCATGGCCAATCACAGGTTCAAAGAACATGGTGAGATTTGGTTGGAGAAACCTATTTTCTTCTCCCTTATATTACTTCCTGTCATACTATTTCAGCTGAAATCTCTCAAAGTGGCAAAGGACTTTAGATAAGACCGTTTAAGAACTTTGATGTTTCATTAGATTTTTATCTTTTACGGTCATTTCATTCGGCTTTTATAAGAAATTTGAGAGAAATGTCCGATTCAGGCCAAAAGTCCGGTAAGGTTCCGGAGAGAGCTAGTTTTGTCAATCTTCTTAGCCAGTACTTGAAAGAAAAAAGAAATCTTGGAGATATCAGCGTTGGGATGGCTTCAAAACCTGAATCTAAAGGTACACTTTTGCTTTCTTTCAAGGCGTTTGTAGTAAAATTCTGAGCTTTTTAATATACGAAAGATTTTTCTTTTCCTGCGGATGAAAGAAAATTTCTTGGATTTGGGAAGAAGGGTGTTTTATGTATTTTTGTTATGGCGATGTTGCAGGGCTTGAAACATCTAGGCAACAAGCAATGACAACGAACTTTTTGGCCAATATTGATAATTCTTCTGAGAGTTCAAGACCTAATCTTGTGGCATCTACATCAAATGCGAAATCTTCTGGTTTTTTCCCAGAGATTGGCAGTCTTGGTTCGTCCAGTTCCAAGGAAGATACCACTAACATGACAGATTTTAGGTGTGTTTTCATTAATATCACAAGATATTTAGATGCCCCTTTTTTAATTTTTTTTAATAACCCTACAGTTTGTGGAATTGTGACAAGTTCAATGCCTTCCTTTGTTAAAAAATTAAAACAGAAAGGGTAAATGAGAAACTACTGAAATACGATTGACAGAAAATGGTTGAGAATGGCTAGGAACTGAGATTATTTTGTTTATTTGTTTGTTTGTTTAGGAAACCAGCAAAAGTGGAGCCGAAGAATGCCCAGCTGACCATTTTTTTTGGCGGCCAAGTGCTAGTATATAATGACTTTCCTGCAAACAAGGTCAAGGAGATCATGGACTTAGCTAGCCAATCTGCATGCAATGTTGGCGTTGCTGACTCTGGCATGGAAAAATTTAATCCTAACATTGATAAAACTGAGCCTAGAAATCCTGATATTCCTGACCTGAACATCGCCTCCACGTCCAGAATTAGTCCTGCTCAGGATTCTTTCGTTGAGCGACGTCAATATGGTGGTTCAGGTAATTGTTAATGTTGGCCTTGAATCAAAATCCAGGAAGTTGCTGTTGGAAATATTGAAAGCTTTTTAAACTATTAATGACCATTTCTAATTTTGTTTGTTTTGCTTTTATTCCTTGCAGATTTACGAATTGCAAGAAGAAATTCACTTCACAAGTTTTTTGAGAAGAGAAAAGATAGGTAAGAAAGTTTTGCCGGCACTCAAAAAACTTTTGGATGCCAAAGCTTCACAAAAACTTTTTAGTTCCCCAGATGCTAGGAAATCATGATTCTATAGGACTTCATTGGATTCCGCAAACTATGAGGAAACCTTTTTTTATGTTAACCTTTTATCCATCAAACATTCAAACACCAGACATGGATTAAGCTCTTTATAAATTTCAGTTCAGCATCCGCATTTCCTGGCCTTAAAGTTAGGACTTTGACAACCGGATCAAAGACCCAAGTTCGGGTTTTTATTTTTTATTTTTTTTCATTTTTTTTATCTTGTTCTTCTTGACTTGGTTAAATCATCACTAAAATTTGATCATTTGGCTTTCCTTTTCAGGGCAGCTGCAAGAGCACCTTACCAAGTTAACAACCCAAGAGAATCTCCTCCGCCTAAATCTGATGAAAGCAAGTCATCTCATGAGGAAGGTCAATCGTCAAAAGAAGCATCAAGAGATCTTGATCTCAAGTTATAGTAAAATTGGGTTCACTTTCATTGTGTTGTAACTTAGGATACCTTAGTGATACAGGTTTGAGGATCTTCTGTTACAATCAAACCGAGATCTGATTATTATTATTATTATTTTTTGGTGCAATTTTAATCAATTCATAGTTAAATCTAAATCCCTAAAAACTGTTTTCTATCTCCTCGATGAAAACTTTGTCGTTAATTAGTTGTTATCCTTGGCAAGTATGGAACCAGACAGACAGCAGATGACAACTTCATTAAATGGTTTAAAATTGATGATAATGAGTGTTCAAGTTCCATTATGATATTTGAAATATACCAATAAATTTTAAAAAAGTTGAACATATAATGCGTCGTTCACTTGGATCTGAATAACTTAAGAGTTTGAAAAAAAAAAAAAAAGTGCAGAACATTCACAACAGCACAAGAAATGACCCAAGCCAGAACTTGAACAGAACAAGCAAACAGTGTTGGATCCCTTTATTTTCTTAAAGTTACCATGAGTGGCTAATCTTGGTAAGCCATAGACCCATCAGCTTCTTCTCCTGCTTGAAGCAAGAAAATTTGATTTCTGATTTTGATTTTTGACCTACCAATACAGGAAAGAGCGCGTGAATATCTGTTTTTGTTTGATTCCTTTTTTGTACCTGTCGCTGCCTGCCTAGTTGACAAGAAACCATCGGACGTAAGATATTCAAAGTTAAAGCTGAACAAATCTTAAAAATCTCTCTCTCGGTAGCCCCACTCCCACAACACATCCCCCAGGCCACTAGCAAAGACTACCAAAGTCAAGAGTTCCAATCTGCCACACCCCGGCGCCCAACTTGTGAACCAACGCTATCATCTGATTCAGACATGAACCAGATTGACTTTCGGCTTTTGGTTTTCCTTTTCGCCACTTTTTCATCGGTGAAGGTAGATAAAATCTCACGTTTTACACAACTGAAGCTTGTTCAAATTGAGAAATGGCTGGTTATAATGCCATCCTATGGAAAGAATTATGTGTAATGCTGGGCTATGATTAGTGAGCATTGTTCAATTCAATGTCAAGCCTTGCTCTTACATTACTTAGATTCTGATGATTGTTGGGTGCGAGTATGAGTTTATCTTGAGTACGGTCAATTTTTTAAAAATTTATTCATATATTTTTAGATGATACTGTCATACCAATATTTTAATATAAAATACAAATTGAGCGGGTAAGAATTGTAAAGACTATTAATTCTGAAATGCAAACTGAAAGCCAGTATTTATTTTGACTAAAGAAGGATACGAACATCAGATTTTCTATGTGATAGTATGAATGCATTTTGACTACTGAGATTTGAGGGTAAAGAGGAGGCAATAGCCTTTAAAAGGTTGGTGCTTGAAACAAAATCGATATATACATGGATGCCCAAATGGAACCATGTTCTACTCGGTTTTGGCACATGAAATCCGGGCAGATAGATTGTTCCTAAGCACCCAGATCAAGACAAGCTATGATATTCGAACTCGAATTTGAATGTTGAATATGGGTATACTCCGAAAAGGTTCACTGATTGCATTTGAAGCTGACATCAGTGAGACTGAATCCAAGTATTTCATAGGGAGGAGAATGAACTAAGCGAATTGGCTGGATGTATCCATGGTTTCGGACTAGTCCATCCCCTTTCTGAAACTCCACAATTCATATTTTTAGTGAAATCTGTGATCAATGGTAGATTGCTGAATCCATGTTCTCATGTCCTCTGTAATAAGAAATCTTGAATGGCACTCCACTTCTGAACCAATATGCCTGCCAGTGTTCAATCTGGATACCTGATATAAGAAGGAGATTAGTTGAATCTGAAACTTATCTCAATTGACTCATATAACCATTTTTAGAAGATTGATATCCACTATGTCAACAACAGTTTAATCTTGAACTTGAGAACACCCGACAATTGCGCTAAAATTAAAAATGGGTGCTTAATGAACACTTCAGTGCATTGTCTAGGTTCTAGTCCTTGGGCTTTGAGTGTGCCTGAAACCAAAACAGATGCGACCAGTGAAGTTTTTTTTCATCAGATGGGGGCCCAAAAATTGCTTAAAAACTACACCATGTAGATCCGATAATACGCACCATAAACACAAAACCAAATGAATAAAAACAACACAAAACGTTTAAATTCAATTAACTTGATCTATGTTTAATATAAATACTATAATTGTTTTATGTTCATACCTATACTATCGACACAAATTGACATGAGACACAATACACAATACACAACCACACTTCTACTGACAAGCCCCGAGCATGTGCATGTTGAGCAAATAATGTGACCGTAATAATATGATTCAAACTAGCATTTTTAGCCATACATTAAACCACGATTATTATACAAATATAAAAATTTAATATTATATGAATTATTAATTTATTAAAATTTATATAAAATATATAATATTTTAAATTTTATATCAACACAATACGAATATATTAACTTGATCAGTTTTATCACAAAAGCCCATTATCTCGTAAGGCTGTATTGGGCCGAAGCTCTTGAACTTTTTAAGCCATATTGGATATGTGTTCTGTATTTTTGTTGTACTTTTAACACCTTCGAGCCGAAAAAGTCAATATTCTAAGATATGTACAGACGTGTCATTTTTTCATTTCTTCTTGACAAACATATGGAACATTAAGAAGTAACTCTTTATCTTTTTTTCCTACATCAATAATAATCACGCTATAAGCACTTTTTCTGGATCTACTGATTTTCTTCTCCTCTGTCTTTAGAGGCCTCTAATTTCCTCTTTCATTTTTGTTTTCTCACTTTCTGGAGGCCCCCACACTTTGAACCCTAGCAGGAGAGAAGAGGAAAGAAAAAAAAAAAAAGGTTTATTTGCT
Organism: Adansonia grandidieri; assembly: GCA_038382065.1. Lineage (NCBI taxonomy): Eukaryota > Viridiplantae > Streptophyta > Magnoliopsida > Malvales > Malvaceae > Adansonia > Adansonia grandidieri. The sequence continues at coordinate 2,313,962 of JBBYHK010000015.1, read as the reverse complement.
TGGATGCCAAACACCCACCGATTAATTTTCCCTTGAAAATCGCCGAGAAAAAAATGCAGCACCAGAGGCTGAAGCAACAGCAACAGCAACAGGCCCTGATGCAACAAGCTCTTCTTCAACAACAGTCTCTCTATCACCCAGGCATCTTAGCCCCTCCTCAGGTTTTCTTCTCTTTTGTTATCCCTTTAATTTTTCTTTAATTTCTCTTTTCATTGAGCATCTGCAAATTTTTTGATCCGACTTTTAGGAATGATCTGTTGGAATTTTTTTTTCGAAATCGTAGATTTGATCATCGGGCTCTTGTTTGGTTTTCTTGTTTGTGATTGATTGGTAGAGCTTGGGTTAGTTTGGGAATTTCATGCAGTGATGATTTGGCTTTTGAAAGATGAGCTTCTTTTATGGGTTTTGCTTGAATTCGGTGGATGTTTTTTCTATTTTTGGATTTGAATGTGATTTTTTTTTTAATTTCAGTTATTTTCCTGCTTTATTGGTGGGAAATTTAAATTTTTACACTTGGTATTCGGAAATGAGGAAGCTTGTGACTTCAACTTGCTTTTGGTATAAGGTGAAGCTCGTTGTGTTGGGTTTGAAATTTGATAAAAGATTGTTTTCTCTCTGAATATTTTACATTTTCATTGCATTAAGCTCACATATTTTTATTTCTCTTATATGAATTTCAATGAGCAGGTTACTAACTTCTCTGTTGTGTTTTCTTTCTCATTACTTGTTTTTCTTCCTTCTTTGGTTTTATTTAGTTTACGGCTAATTGAAATCTTCATTTTGTTTTGCAATCGTTGAGAAATGATTGCCATCTCTCTGGTACACTTGCACAATCAATAAGTCTATTTGTCTATGTTTATACATATCTATTTGTATCTGTTGTTGGGAAATATTGAGTAAAAATATGCTAATTTATCTCTATTTTGTTTCAAGTGCATAAAACATGGTTCTTGAATTTCTTTTTGAGACTCTTTAGGTTTATAGTGCTGGAATATATCAGCATGAAGCTAACTTATAAATTATACAGTACTTTCAATGTATTTGCATTCTGTCGAAGCTACATGTCAGTAGTCCTTTCTGTTTGAATCGTGTAGAAAGATATAGATTTGTTTTTCAATTTGGAGGGAGTTAAAAGGAACTTTGAGCTGGATTACCCTAGAACTTACTCAGACTATCTGATCTGCAGACTACAGTTCTGCTAAAGTATGTCTTATTTAGATGAGTCTGAGTATTTTGATCTGGTGGTCACTGAAAAACCGAAGGGGGAAATATGATAATACTAAAAGCAAGAAAATATATCATCGTTTTTGTGTTTAAGTGGAAAGTGATTTCAAAGAGGTTGGAGAACATCTTGTTTGTTTTTTCTAGGTTGACTGTTGGATACCTTCAAAAATTCATCTTCTTTCTCCGATTGGAAGGCTTTAGAATTGTGTTGAGTGGGAAGGGACTTTTCTTGGACACCATTTCTTCTTCCCCCCCCCCCCCCCTTTTTATTTTTCACTTTTCTATTTTGCAGATAGAGCCAATCCCAAGTGGAAATCTGCCTCCTGGTTTTGACCCAAGTACTTGCCGCAGTGTGTGAGTGCTTGCCTTGATATTTTACTTTCCTTTTTCTTTCTCCATTTTGTTTCTTTTGCATATTGCGCGCCTCTTATTTCCTCTTCTTGCTTAGGCAACTACCCTAGTCAGGCACTTTCCTTCATGAGTCTGGATGAAAATATTGCCATGATCCTTAGTGCAAATTCTAAGCTAATGGCTCCTTTAATTGATGGTTAAATGGTTTTTGCAATGTGATAGATACTTGTACATTCTTGCATCTTTCTGACAACTGAGAAAGTTACTTATAGTCTTATTTATTTATTTTTTTGTTTCTTTTTTTTAAAACTTCTAGTTTTTATTTTTTTATTTTTGAGAAACTGTAGGTATGTGGGAAACATTCATTCACAAGTGACTGAACCACTACTCCAAGAGGTTTTTACAAGTACTGGTCCTGTTGAAGGTTGCAAGCTTATTAGAAAAGAAAAGGTATTATTTTCAATATTGTGCCCTTTTCTTTCTTTCTCCCTTATGAGCTGTTTGGATGCTCTAATTTTGCAATGGTTGACTTTCTTGACCTGGTTATTTCCCCTTTCCCTTTAGCATATTGTTGCCACATGATTGACATTTTTTTTGTTTCTCACTCCACTTAAGCAGTCATCATATGGATTCATCCACTACTTCGATCGTAGATCTGCTGCGCTTGCTATACTGTCTCTAAATGGAAGGCATTTGTAAGCATTAACTATTAATGTTTTCCTTTGACTTTGTTTTGGGTCTGCTTTGACATCATATCATGTAATCTGCAGATTTGGACAGCCTATCAAGGTTAATTGGGCATACGCCAGTGGTCAGAGAGAGGATACATCAGGTTTTCTATTTTTTTTTTTGTTTGGAAAATTTTGCTCAGAAAATGTTAGTGATGTGCTGATCTTTTTTTAACTTCTACCGTTTGATGCTATCATAATTGGTGCAGGTCACTTCAACATTTTTGTTGGGGATCTCAGTTCGGAGGTTACTGATGCAATGCTTTATGCATGCTTTTCCGTCTATCGCAGTTGTTCGTAAGTGTTATTTTTCTTTTGGATCTTGATTTAAGAATGCATTGGCTTTAATCTAACTTATTAAAAGTAAAGGCCTAAGCTATCAGGATGTTCAAATTTAATACTTAATAAACCTTGCTCAGCGTTTTCGTGTTGCTTACTATTGGTGCCTGAATTAATAACAAATCTGATGTCATAATATATTTCAGGGATGCCAGGGTTATGTGGGATCAGAAAACCGGACGTTCAAGAGGATTTGGGTTTGTTTCATTCCGCGAGCAGCAGGTACTGTTCCTTGGTTAAGTTTCTGGTGTCTCTTTCTCTTCTATTTTAAAGTTCTTTCATCTATTGGTGTTGACTTTTTTTTGTCTGTCCAGGACGCACAAAGTGCAATTAATGACTTAAGTGGTAAGATTGATGCTTTTACTCTATGCTTGTACTTTTTATCTTCGTTGATTGCAATTTTAGCACATCAAATAGAGCGGTGATTTTTTGCTTCAAAACATTTATTTCATATCTTTCATGCTTTAGATTAATGTTAATAGGTTGCTGAAATAGTAACAAAAAATTTTTCCTTCTTTTTCCTTTGTTATTGTATCATCAATTTCTCAGTAAAAGCACCATGTGTAGAGTATTGATTCACTTAATTATTTTGGCTGAGTTGGTAGAATTGTACTTAGTACTATTTCTCTAGACAAATTATCATTTGCATGAAATGCTGTTATGTTATATTGCAGTAAAAATTCAAATGTGCTTTTGATTTGCTTTTCTAGGAAAGTGGCTTGGCAGTCGGCAGATCCGTTGCAACTGGGCAACAAAGGGTGCTGCTGGTAGCAACGATGACAAGCAGAGCTCTGATGCCAAAAGTGTGGTTGAACTAACCAATGGTTCATCAGGTATTTTTGGTGCAACAAGAAACGTTATCTTTTCTTTAAGATCAGACATTCACATTAATTATTGCCTTGTTCAGTGGAAACCTTAAATTGTTAGCATTTCTGTTTTACCTTTTATGGATGTCTAAATTTGTGTGAAATGGGATATAAACTTGCAGCTTTTACCTTGTTATGCAGATGATGGTAAAGAGACCACCAATAATGAGGATCCAGAGAATAATCCTCAATATACTACTGTTTATGTGGGCAATCTTGCTCCAGAGGCAAGTAACTGTATGCAACGGCTCTTCTAGTTATTATTTTGCACATGGAAGTTAGTCCTGAAATGGTTGTTAACAAGCGTTATGAGCTTACTTTACATAGAATGAGTGAAATGGGCATTCTTTATCACTTTGAGGAAATCTCATATTTCTAGATACATGTAGAATACTCAAATTTTGCAAGACTTACGTCATTTTTTTTAAACTCGGCTAAAGTAAAAAGATAAGTGGTATTTTACTCATCAATGCAAGCTTCTCAACCAATGATGTTATAATGTTGAAGCAGCTCTCCAGTATTTGGAACCTTAGAACTCCCATCTTTTTAATAAAGCTTTTACTGCATGTGTGAGTTAGCCTTCTGTTCTGAAAGCTCATTGTACTTTAAAGGAACATTTTAGGTTCTCCAGTAAAACCATTTTTTTTTTTTAATTTTTTCCCTGCAGGTCACCCAACTTGAACTCCACCGTCACTTCCATGCTCTCGGTGCTGGGGTTATTGAGGAGGTTCGGATCCAGCGTGACAAAGGCTTTGGCTTTGTGAGATACAGTACTCATGCGGGGGCAGCTTTGGCTATTCGGATGGGGAACGCTCAGTCATTTCTATTTGGCAAGCAAATTAAGGTTTGTTAACTGTTTTTAGTCAGACTTTGGCTTCTGTATTTGAGATATACAGTATATAACATAATGTGTATTTTTTAAGTCTTTGGATGATGTTTTGGATATTCTGTGCGTATGTTAGTTTATTCATAAATCATTGACACTTAAGTATCCTAAAATGAGCTATAGAATGAATCGGAATGTCTACATTCTTTAGATTCAATCATGCTTGTCTAAAATCTTGTACTTGTAGATTTTTTTTTTTTTTTAATAATTCCTTGGTCGTTGGATAACGAGAAAATTGACATTTTTAGTTTGTTTATTTAGTGCTCTTGGGGCAGCAAGCCCACACCACCGGGGACAAGTTCAAATCCACTTCCCCCACCTGCAGCAGCACATTTACCTGGCCTTTCAGCGATCGACCTTTTAGCTTATGAACGGCAACTTGCCATGAGCAAAATGGGTGTTCATGCCTTAATGCACCCTCAGGGACAGCATCCTCTCAAGCAGGCAGCAATGGGAGTGGCTGCTGCCGGCTCAAGCCAGGCTATATACGATGGCGGGTTCCAGAATGTTGCTGCTGCCCAGCAGCTAATGTACTATCAGTAATTAAAAATAGAGTTTGTGTGCTAATGTCCTTAGTTCCTCCATTTACAGGTTTCATTTGAGTTCTAAACAAAAGATTTAGGAGGCTTTTTAATATATTCCCCCCCCCCAAACCCCTTTTTTTAGCAGTGAGGCTGCACCCTGCATTTATCTATGGCACATGTTTGCCTATTTGTATCAATCTTTACATAATTTCGGGATTTTATTTGAGTTCTAAAACGGCTAGGAAGCATTTTAATGTATTTTCTCCTATATATTTCAGTACGGTATGTCTGTCCCAATGGATCTATAAAGCCATATTTATAGCTTTTTCTGGAGTTAATCTTATCGTTTCCAAATTTATTAATATTCTTGATGGCAATCACGTTTGTAATGCATGACTGTTATTTTGAGATTTCGGTTTTCTCCACAACCAATACATAAGGTTGAAGAATTCCAAATGATATTTAAAGCTGATATTTATTACAACCAAATCATTCTTAAACTCACAATTTCAGTGTCTGAAAGACTGCACCTAGCAACTAACAACAATACTGATAAAGGTGGGAGAAAAAGGGGAAAAGGAAAGGTGTCTGCAATCTCTACAGCTATTTAGAATTACATTAAAGACAGAACTAGTAGATATTCAAAGCTTCATTCAGTCTGTTTCCAACCTAGCAATATATTTGTCATAGAATTTCCCTGCTTTCTCAAGGTCTCCAAGCTCAGTGTAGCAATCAGCAATCGCTCCATAAGCTTCCGTGTTTCCAGAGTCCTCTCCTTCTCGATCAGAGATTGCTAAAACCATCGAGTGGTATTTAATGGCTTCCCGATATTTGCCTTGCCTTTGCAATGAAGCACCTGAATAAAAGCAAGCTCTAGGTTAGAGAATGTTAAAATTTCTGCTAAGCTTTATGGAAACGAACTCTGGGTTTAGATTCAAGCAATAAGAAATGAAAATTTTAGGCTCCAATAGAGTGCATTACTCTCCAAAAAGAACCACATAACAATCACATGTAGTTGGTACGAGTTTAAAGGCTTGACGATTTCATCCCTTTATGCTTTATCAGTACCATTTGATATACATAAACATTTGGGATTTCTTCGTTACTAAAAAACGTATTCCCATTGAAAGTGCTGCTTTGACCATTTAGAAGCTTAATGCACACAGATCGAAAGCAATTCCATAAAGTATGATAACCCTTATTTCTCCTTTTGCCACTTGGCTTGGCTTAAACCATAATTATTAATATAATGCTAAATCAGAAATGGAGATAAGATTGGTAAACGGAGAGATACAGACCTAAACCCCTGGCCGCCTTCTTCTCCTCGATAGGATCTTTTAGACTCTTAGCAAGCTCCAGTGCCGCCTTAAACTCTAGAAAAGCTTTCTCAAGTTCCTGATTTCTTAAAAAATTCTTCCCACTCTTCAATCGGGAAATCAACTCCTCCTTTCTCGGATCAACAATTACTTCCTTTTCTGATATTCTACCAGCAACGGGAGCATAACTCAGGCTGGGAGCATATGACTCTATCTTAGCCTGCCTTCTCAGAGCAGCATTGATCTGGCGCAGCTGCTCATTCAGTCGTTTCAATTCCCCTCTCCTCTGCCTTGCAAGCAATCCTGACGTACAAGTTGTGGATGATCAAGGAAATAAGAATTTGTGCAACATGGTTTTAATGAAATTCATGTACATTGGCATCACATCATTTTCAGAAGTGAAAAAAAAAAAAATAGAGGAAACAAATATATCCGAAATAATGTAGAACATGACATTGAAAGTCTATTTTCATTAGTTATATAGACTGCTCAGAATGGATTCCAGCATTTAGAAGGGGAAAATTTTATATTTAGATGTTTCCATCACCCATTTCAAATCAGTATTCCAAACTGGAAACAGCTCTCTTATTTCTAGGCTTCAGCAAATTGAGACGTATTTTCTAACTTTTTAAGTTCGCCATTTAAAATCTCTTTTCATCAATGAGTCTGGGCATTTTAGGATAAAAATCTCTTCAAGCACATCAAATGTGGTTTGAAGTTTGAACAATGAAATACTAAATGACACCTGTGTTTGCATCAGTATACATTCATCCGAAAAGCACACAAAGTGGCATGCTATAACGGACCAGAACCAATGACAAGCAGAAGTAAAAGATACCTCCAACCGTGGCACCAATAAGTGCTACAAATAGCAGTAAGGGCATGTTGAAAAAGGAGTTATCAGCTTCACAGGTTTCTGCCAGGGCTTTGAAAGGAGCAGCAAATATCAAAATGTTGGCAGCAAGAAATGCTGTCACTGGGACTCTTAGCCATGAGCTTCCCTGCCCCAGCATCAGCTTCTACCAATTAGAACAGTTTGATGAAAATTGAGAAAATAATGTTAATTTTCAAAGAGTGACTTGATACACCATAAATTGCCAAAATTCAAACAAAATTCAAGTAATTTAAAGGCATATGCATCTTTCTTGAACTTCAAATTTTGAAATTTAAGCATTCTATAAATCTTATCATGTCCAAATTATATATATATATATATATATATATATATATATATATATTCTCAAGCTTGAGGGTGAACAATTAGCTCCCAATCATAACAAATAAACTTAAAATAAGA
>JBBYHK010000015.1:2230765-2306331 GCA_038382065.1 Adansonia grandidieri | reverse complement strand
AAATATATATATATATATATATATATATATATATATATATATATTCTCAAGCTGGAGGGTGAACAAGTAGCTCCCAATCATAACAAATAAACTTAAAATAAGAGTCTAACTGGCTAGGTCTTCGTAACCAAGATCAGAAATAGCAATAGGCACAAAAAGCTGCCCAGAGGACTCACCATCATACCTCAAGAGCATATAACTGTTCTAAAAGTTCATCACAATGCCATGAAATACGCTCCAAGACCCGCTTTCCCTCTGACTTTTGGCAATGTTGTAAGGACTGTTTACCCCTTTCTCGCAACAGATGATGAATCTCAATAGCTCCATTAACATCTTCAACGGATTGTCCAAAGTTTCCCACCTTACATATAAAAGATGCTAGCTTTCCTGTTTTGAATCATTAAATTTAACTCCAACATTATTACACAATAAATAGCGTACTCCACCATGAACTCAATTCGATAAACCATTTTTCTTAATTTTTCCATCCATTATTTAATCATCCTTCAAATACCCATTTCAAGACCTTACATTTATTTCCAATTTTGCATCAAGATTCAGTTTTTTAGGGGATAAACACGTGAACAATAACATATTCCTAAATTAGAAGAAACCCAAAGCTTACATTGCGGCAAAAACTAAAGAAAGGTAATTAAAAGAAAAAAAATTAGAAGGCAACGCAAAGAAGAGTGAAAAAAGAAATTGCAAGAGGAAGGGAACACTGACCAGGAAATTGGAGTTTGCCGAAGAATGGAGATGGAAGAGAGCATGGTCGTGCAAGGAAGCAAGAGCAATGGATTATCTTTGCCATTGCTTTGGATAAAAGATGGATTCTCTAAAGCGCAGTGTTTTATATAGTGTCCGCTTTGGATGGACAGATATGACCTTAGATGTTTACAGAAATAACACTTATGTTATTCTTTTCCATTTTCTACGGGCTGCCGAGTATTAGTTACTCTGGCAATACATTGTGATATTGTATCCTTCTTTCTTCACATCATTTTCCTTGAGCAAATTTGGGCAACTGGAGCCTTGAAGATCACGATGAGTAAGCATGCATGGAACCTTTAATGAATCTGTTCGCTGCTTGCTGAACGGAAGGCCCGGGTCCTTCACTACATGCTTCTGCTGAGGCCTACAAAGACCATTAAGTGGACAAAATTGAAAAGATGAGAGCCACTCCATGCCATGAGGAGGAAGGTGTTGAATGCGACTCATGGTTGGAGAGAGCCAACTGAATCAAGTGGCCGTTCTCAACCGCAAGTCATTGTCATGATGTCATCCAACGAGTACGTAATGATGGTGTCAGGGCCACCTAACTAGAAAAAAGAGGAATGGTGCTCAAAATACTTGTAGTCCAGTGCTGGCATCCAATTCACCATTTTTATCAGTATCCCATAGGTCATTTGAGACAATGCCAAGAGCCATTTTGCGCCAGTGTCTGCGCGCAAATAAGTGAACCTTCTTCCATGGCTTACATTAGTCGTTGATTAAAGAGCTATATATGTTCTTTCTTTTAAGAAACTTCATTATGTTTACAACGAATTTTCTGTCACCTATAAACATAAATAGGATTCGATTAATCCATATTAGAATTGGTTTGGATGTGCTAAAGATTTTCCGAGTACCAACCAACTATTACTTAAGTTCTTTGTCTTACATCATAGTATAATACAGCCTCTGATACCTTGCCGACGTTTCAAGTTCAACTCGCTTCTTGAGTGCCCTTGTCATTGTATTGAATCAAAATTGATTGACATCAAAGAAAAGGATAGGAACTTATGACTTTACCATCTGCCACCTGACCCACATCTGTTCTTGTTCTTTATTGTCCTTCCAGAGACAAAAAGCTAGTTAGGATCGATTCTTTGTGGAAATTGGACTTAAAAGGACAGTTAGAAAGCTGTCTAAATTTGATTTAAGATCCTTATAAACCAAGATTTATTCATTTGATGGAAAAAAAAAAAACTGTTTATCCATTAATTGCTTCAAAGTCTAACATAGTAGAGAGACCATGAAAAGAACAAGTAGATTTCTTGCACAAGTAAACTACTTAAAAATAGTAACTTTTCAAAATATAGGAAATACATGCAGAAATATGGTAAGCATAAAATGATGGTTCTTGAAGAGAAAGAGCATCTACTCTGTCCACAAGTCGCCACTTTGCCTCCGGGAGCTCATGCCTACAACTGAGTAAAATAAAAAATATATCAGTCTGGCTAAGATATGCAGAGATGGTGCAAATGCAACATCTAAAGTGTTTGAGGGTGTCCTGTTTGCATGCTATAGTATCTAGGACAAACTAGTCCAGATTGACGTGTAAGATGAGCTAAGGCTAGGGAGAGACTCACCATTGGAGGAGAAGGTTCCCAGTGATATTCTTTGATGTATACGTCCCCGCCTGTGTTATTATTGATGCCTTTAACATAGTCTACAAAATCTGGTGGCATATTTGTAAGTATCAATTCTCTCAAGCTGGTCAGCTGGTAGAATGCATCCAGTGTTTTTAGATTCCTACAATCCCTGATTTCTAATTCTCTGAGACTAGTCAAGGCTCCTTCCTTCACCGCCCACTTGCTAAAGTGGTCGAGTTGCCACAGTTTCAAGACACGGAGTTGAGGAAATGCTCCACAGGCACAATTCATTTCTTCTCCTGTGTAGGAAAAATTGAAAAGCCTAAGTATATTCAGGTGAGGCAGCTTTCCTAACACCGGCATCGGGTCTTTGTCCAGTCCTGTCTTGGATAGAGTGAGGCTTTTCAGGTTTGGGGGAAGGGTTCTAGAATCAAGTGGTCTTAGTAGCCCTCCAAACAAATACAAGTGAACCAGGTTGTGCTGTTCCTTGAAGCTCTTGAACTTGATGGATGCACGCTCACCGGACTCTCTTACCGATTTTATCGTTAGAGATTGAAGCTTGTTCAGTTGTGAAGTCCAATCAATTTTTATACTTGTTGGGATATAGAATGTCAACTGCAACTTTCTGAGGCATGTAAAGTTACCTAAGGTCTCTGCAACTAATGACTCAGTACCTATAGACAGCCCACATAAGCTCTGAAGCTTATTCAAGGACGCCTCGGAGAGCAGTTTCAATGAATCGAGATAAATCCCATTCAGATAGAGATGGCGTAGGTTCCCAAGCTTCCAAACAGAATCAGGCAAAGTGGTTATTTTAGTGTGCTTCACATCCAAAGTCTCCAGGCATTGCAAAATGCCAATGGAGGCCGGAAGTGAATTAATAGCAGTTGATCTCAAGCCTAGGTACCTTAAATTCAACAGTGTTCCCGTTGCCTTTGCCTTGGGAAGCTGAGGTTTGTAGACACTCTCAAGATCAAGCACCCTAAAGAACCCAAGGTTTCCCTTACTCATAAACTTGTCTAGAAACATGCTTGAATTTCCAGCAGGGATACCTCCTTTGAGAGTGTTGAAAGATACATAAGAACGTAAATGGCTTATCTGAAGCTTTGAAAATGGGACGTCCAAATATGTTGCAAGCCTCCGGGCCGGTAATGGTGATTTGTTCGGTGAAAACGATTTGCTGTGGATCTGAAAAAACCCAATATCCCTTCCTTTTGAAGAGAGGAAATCATGAACAACGCTTGACAAACGGCATGTTTTGGGGCTCCCATCTAACCTCCATTTTACCACTTCAATAAGTTTTCTGCAAACTAGCTCCTCAAAATAGATTTCTGCAAGATCCTCCTCAACCATGTCACTATTAGACAAAGATGTTACAAATCCCTCAGCTACCCATAGATGAATCAACCTCCTTATAGGGATCTCAATTGCTTTAGGAAAGAGCCCCATGTAAAGAATGCAGGGCTTTAAGTAAGAAGGCAATTCATGCTAGCACAAGGCCAAGATATCTTCTACAACATGCATTTGCTCGGTCGCTCTTGACCATTCACTTTCTGTTAATTCTTTGGCTGACAAGAAACCTCCCATTAAGACAATCGCAAGAGGAAAACCACCACATAATTTCAAGATTTGCTCCTTGAATTTGATTAACTGAGAACTATGTAATCTATCTTCAGTTACTCGTAACATCTTTAAGAACAATGCCCAACTTTCTTCATCATTCAATGGACGTGCCTGGAGAGTTGAACCAGCTGGCACTGCCACATCCGCCTTCCGAGTAGTTAATATAACCACACTACCATGGGAAGAGGGTGGAAAGACCTCCTTGATTGCTTCCCAATATTCAGGATTATCGATATCATCGACAACAATCAGGTATCTTCCTTGTTGTAGAAGTTCAGGGAGTCTCCACCTTACTTCGTCTTCTAGTAGTGGCTCTTTTGCACTCTTTTCATCAAGCTGGCTTATCATATTAACCAAGACATCTCTCATGTTGAACTCTTTGGTAAAGTGAACCCACGCACGGCTAGCGAATTGCCGCTTTATATCCAGCCTGTTGTAAACTATTCTTGCTATGGCTGTTTTGCCTGATCCTCCCACCCCCACCATTGAAACAACGGCTGGTTGTTTCCCTTGCTCCTCTGCCCCCTTGACTACAAGAGCAACCAGATTCTCTACTTGTTCCTCAAGGCCAACCACGTGACTTCCATCATCAAAACAAAGACCAGATATTCTTCCCCAACGTTGGTGTTGGCTTGGTCCTGGGATATTGTCATCAACAATATCTTGAATATCCATTTGTTGTTTGCCTTTGAGCAAGTCTCCAGTCTTGGAAATGAATTGTTTCATCCGTTTGTTGAAGACAGCTTTGTAACGGTAACAGGTGAAGGGCTGCTGGCACATCATCTTCAGATCATTCTGCCTCTGACCATGCGGTGCTTTCCGGATGAGAAAGCTGTCAATGGCATCATCCATCGAATAGAGAGCACGCAATAGACAGGTTGTCCACTGAGTACTGCCATTCATTTCAACAGCTAACGCATGATTGTTCTGATCTGCTTGTTTCAGCAACTGCCTGAACAAGTTGAGTTGGTGGAGGGTTCTCCGAACTTGTCCTTTGACGTTTGGGGCCATGGCTATTGCTTCATCATGGAGAAGACTTTGCAGTTTTTGTGACACAAGATAAACAACCACTTGAGCATCCATGGAGAAGACAATAATAAGGCAAAACCAAGCAACAGATCTTAAAGATGGAATTTGCTTCTATTTGTTGAATGTTTTTTACCCTTTTTGGATTTGAGTGTTTCAACATAATTCTTGATCCTTGATTGTTGACAATGTTCATTTATTGGATTATTTTCCTTTGCCTTTACCAGGACTTGCCTTCAATACCTAGGCAACCTGAGATGCTTGTCTCCTTACAAAGTAGGAAGTAGAAATCTCACCGCCACTGTGTGTCTCAAATTAGTACCAGTTCGTATAAACATTGTCATAATCATCGATACTATATTTTATAATTTATATATTCGTATTATATTCATGATAATTTATATAATCATATCATATATTCTTATACTTAAAAAGTGCATCATACTATTATTAAACTAAAGCTACCCAAGGATAAGCTTCCACCTAAGCAAACTGCTGCAAAGCACCAGAATTTGAATTCATAATAGAATTGATGTTAATAAAATATCTTTCGAAAATTAAAATTGTATAAAAATTTTGTATTTGAGTTTAAATTTTATTTTTCAACCTAATAATACTTTTATCCATTTCTCCTTTTATTAAGCTGATTTTATAATTAATCACTGTACTGATTAATCCTAAATGAATGCACTTTTTTTTTTTTTGCTATTTTGATTAATCTGAATAAAATGATTTTGTGAATTTAAGACAAGGATGATTTAGGGATTTTGGGCAAACAGGAATCCAGAGAAACACGGAAAGACTGGGTGGCAAGCATCAGAGACATCCCGATTCATACAAAGTTATAGCCGGGAATATGATGAGGCAAACTACAGGCAGCAAAGACTGACAGCAGGGCCAGCTCCGCGATGGCAACCTCTAGGAGATGGTTTTGTCAAAGCCAACTTCGATGGAGCTCTTGATAAGGACAGGAAAGTAGGAGGGGTAGGTGTGGTTGTCCGAAGTTCTGTCACAGAATAGTGACTAAGAATAAAGAGAAAGATATAGAGCAGAAGAGATGAAGAAGAAGAAAGAAGAGAGAGAAAAGAAAGCCGATAATTTTCGTTCATGCTTTCCTTTGCACCTGCCAGTGTCCTTGTAAAGCACGACATTCTTCCCTGGTTTTACCATTAACAGCAAAAATAAAAAAAAAACAGAGTGTGACATCAGCATAGTACTATTGTTTATACTAGGCGTATTTCTGTGATGCCATCTGTGGTGCCAAGATCTTTGCACCTGTTTTGTCCTCATCTTTTCTTCCGGCTCCCAGCTCCCAGCTCCCAGCTCCTTGCTTAGGCCATCTGTAACCTTTAATTCTTCTTTCCTAAGCTGATTCGATGGTTGCTTAATAGTGCCTATCAGCTCACAAATTGGTTTACTAGTTGACTTCTTTTCTTTTTGCTGATACTGTAATTTCCCCAGCTGAATCTTCTGGCTCGCCGATATTTGACCTTAGCTTGTCAGCTTGTCTCCCTTTGGTGCAACCCTGTTCCTGTGTCTTCTCTACAGCCAAATCCTAAATTTAAATCTGATATATTTATTAAATATATCATATTAATCATCTTTAAATATATAATATATTTATTAATTATATTATATTTTTAATATTATGTTCACCTCAAATATGTTTAAGAGATGATTTCGTTGTTTTATGGACCATATATGTTAATGGTATGATAAAAATGCCAATGATAATTTAGCCAAATTGCATTTGCATCATATTGAGCTACTTTAGGCCCCGTTAGGTTAATATTTTTTATTTAGTTTTTATGAAAAGAGTAAACAATAAATAAGAAGCAAAACGGTGAAAGCAAAGCATTTCACTTATAATTTTTTTTTTATAATTTTATAACTATTTAATTATAATAAAAAATTATATAAAAATTTATAATTTAAAATCATAAATTTTATATAATATTTTCGTAGATTTTATATAATTTAAAATTATAATTAATTAATTATATTACAATAATTAGATAATTTGTTTCCCTTTACTGACTATCTTGATTTTAAGAAAAATAAAATCCTTACACTAAAACACACAAATTCAAATCAAACTGAGATTATGGAGAGCAAATTTATTTTGAAATCTTTTCAAAGAAAAAGACAAAAGATGTTTTAGGGATGAAAAACCAGCTATAAATTCTTGGTTTTTTTCCCTTGCCGAAAACGGAATGCTAAACAGAGTTTTAAGTCCGAACCGGACCAAGCTCTATCTCTTTGTCCTGCCTAATAAAAATCCTAATGCTCATTTCGCAGAGCTTTACAATTTGGATTCTCAGAAGCTAGGATTCTGAGTTCCCCAAGACATTATGTTAAACACTGTTTGGTTGCGTCAAAACTGAATCGCATTCAATTCACTTTGATTTTTGTGTTTCCACAACTGTCTCCCTTTCTTTTCTTCCACTTCGTTCCCCATCCAAACACGTCCTTAGTAGTGTCTCCATTTAACCCCCATCAAGTTTCACTTCTATTTTTTTTGCCTTATGATTTTGCCAGTTCTTCTCAACTTTCCACTAAAAATTCTTCTCCTGAGTTCTTTATTGTCTAACGTCTTCGCATTTTCCAACTTTCTCTTGATCCAAACAAAATCCATTGAAGCTCAATTTCCCATGGTTTAATTCTTTTAAAGCAAGGAGGAGTTTGTTACATGGGTGTTTCGTTTAAGGTTTGAAAAACCGGTACTTGGTACAAGCCCAAGCCTAGTCTTCAATCAGAGACTTCAGTTGATGTTGTCTCCGAGAATTCTAAAGAAAGCTCGTGTCCCAGGAAGCTCCAGGTAAATTTTATAAATACCCATTTGCTCCTTTTCCTTGCTGATAAAAACTACTGTTGGAAAATTTTAAAAAGGAGAGATTTTGGGGGAAGGAAATTTTGGGTCTGTTTCTTATTTTGTTTAGGACAGATCCTGAAGCTGCCACTTTCATTTTTTTAAAAATAATTATGTTTTAATTGTATTTATATTCTATATTACTGGGCTTTTACTTATTGTTTGCTGATAGAGAAATGTTGAAAGTTGAATTTTTTTTTTAATGTTTTATTTATTTAAAATTTTACAGTCAAGTGTTAAGATAAAAAATGGGCTTGATTTCATGAATTGCCTTGTTTGAATAAATAGTTACTGTAGTTGAGAGGAAATTTGTATAAATTTCTTAATAACTGGTTAAGTTCTGATTTTAGTATAACTTCTATCTCTAGTTTGATTCATAGTCCATAACTAAGAGAAGTGGAATGCTGAAAAGAAATTAGTTTTTATGGCTTTTTCCCCCTTTTTATGATATCATTTGATTATTTGGATTTTTTTTGTTGATCCAGGATGATGTGGTTGAAGGCATTGAGCGTGTTCTTGGGGCATCTCAATCAATTATTTCTGATGATACGCCTGCAGGTTAGAGTCAAAACTACTATTGTGTTTTGTTTTTATTTTTCCTTTTGCAGATAGTTGATAATGTTTCGAATTATGAGTGTGTTTGTTCTTTCTTATTTTTGCAGATCATGTAATTTCCTTCACCTTGAATCTTTACCCGGATGGCTATTCCATTGGAAAACCCCCAGAGGTTCATTTAAGACAATATTAAGGATACTCTGTTCACTAGAAAAAAGTTTACTAAAGGGACAGATTCTTTTGTTTCCATCTTGTAAGTCAATTTTAAGCTAAAGCAATTCTTGAATTTTCAGGAGGCTTTGCATCAGGCAACTGTTCCAAATGCTCCAAAGTTGCACCCATATGATAGGTCATCTGAAACTCTCTTCTCAATAAGTGTTTATTCCTAGTTTCCTACACTGTTGTAAATTATGGTCTTCTAAATATATTTTGAGTACACATCGGGGAAGTTCATTATTGGATGGTAAAGAATAGAAATCTTTAATTTAAATGGTCTGATTAACAACGGTCTTTGGTGTGGTTGGCAAAGGAGTTGTCCCACTTTCATTGAGCCTTGGTAGTTAGTCGATGGGATAGCATGATCTCAATTTTATAGCCCATCCTTTACATTAATTTCTGTAGATGGTGGGTTGACACTTGACAAAGTGGTGTGTCCCAGGTTCATGTCTTAATGATCTGAGGAAACCATATTCAAAATATCTGATCATAATTTTATGTTGCCTGGTAACCTAAACTTCCTTTGTTTCGTCTTGATTAGCTCATTCATGAATATTCTTCAAAAGACAAGAGAACGTTGACCTTTGATAATTGTTAACCTTGTTTGGTTCTTAGTTTTGCTACTTTGAAAAATTGCTCTTTTATAAACGGCAAAAATATATTCTTAGAAAAAAAAGGGGACCCCTATTGATATGGAAACCTTAGTTTTGTGTTTACTTAGAAGCATGATGGTGTAATTTCTTTTGCGTTTTAGCCATGTCTTCATGTTTAATCAACTACAATTTCACTTTTTACTATTTAGTTTTTAGCTAAATTTAGTTAAAAACCAAAAAGCAAGTAGCGAAAGTAACATCCAAATAGAGCCTTTGTGATTTTGATTGGTTTGGTGGTGGAGTTATTAACCCATGCATCGCTTGAAGCTTGGTTTGAGAAATCAAATCATTTATGTTTCAGGTAGAATTTGTCTTAATGATGCAATTACTTGATATTACCTTGAAACTACAGCTTAATTACTCTCAATGTTCTTCTTACTTAACTTTTTCCTCTAATCATAAACTGTACTTACAAGTTTTCTTCTCAATTATTTCTGAATGTGCTCGAAGGCAATTGAATCTGGTCGATTGCCAGGAGATATTTTTGATGATATACCTTGCAACTATGTTGATGGGACACTCATATGTGAGGTGAGTTGTAAACTTATCACACTTTACATCTCTTTATTCTTTCATCTAATAAGTCAATTGTATTCTACTTCATTGAATGTCCTAGACTTCTAGGTCCTTTCTTTTGGCATATGACTTAAATGAGTGTTTACCAATGCTAGTCTCAACTCACTTGAACTGGCCCTTGAACCCAGCTCTCGATTGTTGTACCTACTGCTGTCTATGTCCAAGATTGTGCTCACAAATCACTCACAATGTGGTCAAATGACTTTTAAATTCCTTGTTGGTGTATCTGGGAGCTCTTGGGGTATAGCAGTTTATGCTTATTTAAATACTTGCTATCTATAACTATTAGATCATTGGTATTGTGCATTTCATGAAATCATATCTCGGACTTAAAATTCGTGTTTTCCTTTTGAAGGTGCGTGATTATCGAAAAGTTTCACTTCAACAAGGATCTACCATCCCACCTATGGATGGATCCCCTATCATCAATAAAGTGCGTCTCAGGATGTCTTTGGAGACTGTAGTGAAGGATATTCCTTTGAGCTCAGATAATTCGTGGACGTATGGTGATTTAATGGTACATAAAGACAGCTCCCCCATCCTTTGCAAATTACTGCTGTACCTATTGCTAAGCTGTTATAGATCTAATCCCTTTTAACTGCAGGAAGCAGAGTCTAGGATATTGAAAGCCTTGCAACCACGACTTTGTTTAGATCCCACTCCCAAACCGGACAGGCTCTGTACTAATCCTGTTCCAACTAAGGTAATGAGTTCAGAGAGTAATGCCTGTTTCTTCTGCTTTGAGCATCCAGTTGTGGCTTTCTTAACCATGGTCAACCTGCAGCTCGACCTTGCTTCTTGTAGCTTGCGGAGAAAGAGATTGAGGCAGGCTCCAGAAGTTACGCTCTCCTCTACTCGTAAGATCCATGGGAAGAAGGTTTACATAGATAGATTGACAGAAAGCTCTAATAGCAGGTTGGGAGAGGCAGGAATTGTTTCAGGGGGACTGAGGCTGCAACAGGAAAATCTGACTTCTCAAAATATTGCTTCAAACAATATGTTGGCATTAAGACCTAAAAGTTTTGTGCAAGATTCCTCCGTTCCAGCACTACCCATGACGTCCCAGTCACCAAGGTATCAAATGGGGGTTGTGAATGCAAGAAGCATGCAGGATCATGGGTATAGCTCTGTTGTCAATGCATCAGCTGCCTCCCCTGTTGGGCAGGACATGACAATGTCGTATCCTAACAGCATGAACTCCAGTGCTTCTCTTCTTGGGAAGCAGGAGAATCCTGATGTTCCAATGTCACCTTTATCTGGCCTAAATAAAAGAACTAGGCTTAATGCTGTTGGACCAGATGGGATTCCACAGCAACAAGTTGTGCTGCATATGGATGGCCTGCATGGACCATATATGAGCTGGAAGAATATGTTACTTCCCCAGCAAGCAATGGCGAGAGGAATTCAGTATGCAAACACAGGCATGCAGAAGTGTACTCAGCAGGTTTTTGAAGGGGTTCTTAGTCAGGAGGCTGGTGCAATGCCATTTGCTGCAGGACAGCAACCATCGAGATATGGTCCCAAGGAAGAGCCATTTGATCCAGACGAGTTGGATGGCTCTGAACTCAATCGGGAAATTGATACAAACCATCTGGACCGGCAGCAAACATGGCTTCAACAAAGATCATTCGGATTTGGGGGACCTGGTTTCCCTCAAACACCTTGGAACAATATTAGTCAGCATGTCGAGAAAGATGCGAGAAAGGAGGAACAATTCCAAAAAAGGAAGTCAGTGCAAAGTCCACGTTTATCGAGTGGGGCTTTGCCTCAATCTCCATTATCGTCAAAATCTGGGGAATTTTTAAGTGGTCCTGTAGGACCTCACTTTGGGGCTGCTGCAATGACTGCCCTTGGTGGATCTCTAAAGGAGAAGGCAGCTGTTAACTCAGTTCCTGCTGTTGGTTGTACCCCATCATTGACTTCAAGTGCAAATGACTCTATGCAACGACAACACCAGGCTCAAGCTGCTGTTAAGCGAAGATCAAATTCCCTCCCCAAGACCCCAGCAATAAATGCAGTTGGATCTCCCGCAAGTGTTAGTAATGCAAGCGTTCCATTAAACGCTAGCAGTCCTTCTGTTGGAACCCCACCTTTGGCTGATCAAACAATGCTTGAAAGGTTCTCAAAGATTGAAATTGTAACTATGAGTTATGTTGTCAATTGAATTATATTACTGCATTGGAGTTTTCTGATTGATTTCTAGCCATTGAATAAATAAATTTGTTTCGATGCTGTATACAGTTTTAGCATCATCTTGGTCAAACTTTATAGGACGCTAGTGCTTCCGTTTTTTTTAATGAAGCATGCTCTAAATGTTTTGTTTATTTGTCCTGCTGGACATCAGAACATGAACGTGGCACCTGCTTGATTGTGTTATTCATAGTTTTCAAGAATTATAATTCATATCTTTTCATTTCCTGTTAAAAGTTGTTTAGATGGCAATATTCATGTTACGGTTTCGAATGCAGGTATCAACTCAACAGAAAAAAGAACAAGGTTGACGAGTGCCATGTCCGGAAACCCAGCACACATTCGCCTCAACTATTATCAACCTGTCTAACCAGTCTTTCTAGTGATGAGGATTTTAAAGACGATTCGAATCCACTATCAAAATCACTTTTTGGTGGCAATACGAATACCTACAAGACAAGAATCTTAAATTTTGTACAGGGTGAACGTGTTGTACAAGGTTTGCTTTGATTTGTCAGGTTCTGGTCCTTCAAATATTTAGTGGTTTATTTTGCTTGTCTTAACTTTGGTCTACGTTAACAGGGAATGTCATTTCTCTAGTTCCAAGGGTAAGAACTAGAATGATAATGTCCGAGAAACCAACTGATGGGACCATAGCAATGTTTTATGGAGACATAGATGATGGTGAGATTCTTGGTGCAGAGGATCATATTCATCATCTTCCTACCCTTCCAAATGCTGTAAGTTTTTTTACTTATTAGAATTTCACATTCCTGAAAGAAGAAAATGCCTTTTAGACTAATTGAAAACTGTCTGGCCCTGGTTTTTGGGTGGTAAAATCTACCTCTGCCATTAATTTATTAGAGATTTTTGCTAGTATTTCTCTCTTTCTACACTCACCTCTTAAATCATTGGGGTGCTTCTAGGTGCTTATTGCTGTCTTAAAAACATATAATCTTTGGTTCTCATTCAACATATTCTTAATTTTCATTGGTGCATCCCGGAGGGTGTCCTGAAGGTCTAACCATCAACTAATCTAACTTCACCTCCCTGTGGATTTAGATATCTATTCCTCACCATGCTCTTTTCAAGTCATGTTTCCTTTTGGAGCCTCCATTCTGTTCTGTTAAACCCAATTGCAGACTTGAACCATATTGAGAAGACCAGAAAGACAGTCAATTATGCCATTGTTTTATTGAGACAGTTTCTCTTAGGCTGGTATTTGATGTAATCCCTTTTTGGGTTTATTATCAAGGTAAAGGGATGACTTGCTAACAATATAGCAAACATCAAAATTTTGCGCTTCACTGTAATTTGAGCTTTGAACAAATAAATCTTTTATATTTTCCACTTTTCTTATCCATGCAAGAATTTCTCCGTTGTTGTTTTGACATGTTCATCTGATTAAATCCTGCAACAGCACATGGCGGACTTGCTTGCAGCTCAGTTCTGTTGGCTGGTATGTCTGTTAATAGCCTTTGATATCCAGAATTCAAGATCTCAGGTTATAATTATGATTTCACTTCCATTTTATTTTAACTTGCTTTTGCAGATGCTGCGTGAAGGATATCCCTTCTGGAAGATAATGTCCAGCCAAAGCCAACTCATGTGCTTATGGCCTCAAGCGGTCATCCAAACTCTGCTGTAGCCTTTCCAAACAGCTGCAGATATGCAGCAGAATATGCAGCAGTATGCCGAAGCTCTTCCAGGTCAGACAACCAATGAAGTTGCAAAGCAGAATAGCCGTAATAATATATGTATAAATCCATCCCCGAGCACTCTAGGAAACTCTAGGATGTTGCCTCCTGGAAACCCTCAGGCCTTGCAGATGTCTCAAGGACTCCTGTCGGGGGTTTCAATGCCTGCAAGGCCACAGCAACTAGATCTGCAACCACCACAGCCACAGCCACAACAGCAGCAGCAGCAAAGTCAACAAAGCACGATGCTTCAACAACAGCATCAGCAGTTCCAGAGATCACCGATGATGCTTGGATCAAATCCTCTCCCACACTTGAATGCGGTTGGGCAGAATGCAAACATGCAGTTGGGTAATCAAATGGTCAACAAACCTTCAGCTCTCCAGCTTCAGATGATGCAGCAGCAGCAGCAGCAGGCACAAATGCAGAGGAAAATTTTGGGATTAGATGCAGCTGTAGGTATGGGAAACATGGTCAGGGTTGGAGGCCTGGGAATGCGACGGGAATTGGAGGTGCAAGGGGAATTGGTGGAACAGGAATCTCAGCTCCAATGTCAGCTATTTCTGGCATGGGAAATGTGGGCCAAAACCCAATGAATCTTCCGGCTGCAAATATTACCAATGCGATAACCCAGCAGCTTCGATCTGGAGCACTAACGTCACCTCAAGCTGCTTTAATTTCGAAACTAAGGATGGGCCGAGGAAACATTTTAGGCGGTCCTCAATCAAGCATCACTGGGATGTCCGGAGCCAGACAGATGCATCCAGGCTCTGCTAGTTTTTCTATGCTGGGCCAGAATCTGAACCAGGCTAACATGAACCCAATGCCAAGGACTGCTATGGGGTCCATGGGACCCCCGAAGATGATGCCTGGGATGAACCACCTTTACATGAACCAGCAGCAGCAGCAACGGCAACAGTTGCAGTTATTGCAGCAACAGCAACAACAACAACAGTTGCAGCAGCAACAGCAGCAGCCGCCGCAGCAAGAAACAACCTCACCGCTACAGGCTGTCGTTTCGCCTCGTCAGGTAGGCTCACCATCAACCATTGGAATTTCGCAATTGGACCAGCAGCAACAAGGCAGCCCACAGCAAATGAATCAAAGGACTCCCATGAGTCCACAACTGAGCTCAGGTGCTATCCACACACTAGGTGCTTGTAACCCAGAGGACTGCCCAGCTAGTCCCCAAATGAGCTCTCAGACCCTTGGCTCAGTTAGTAGCATCACTAATTCTCCTATGGAGCTAGGCGTGAACAAAAGCAACTCTGTTGGCAACACATAGCATGTTCTGAGCACTATTATCATAAACTAATACTAGAGCCGCCTTCTGGGCAAGCTATCCCTCTCTGGAAGAACCTGTAAAGCTGTCAGTGAAAGCAGTTTGATTTGATCAAAAGCAATTGGATACTGTTTGACAAGTGTTAAAGCTAATGCTTGAGCCGCCTCGGTGTCAAGCTACTCACCGAAGATATACTGTAGGAGCAGCCTTCCCCTCTCAAATCCAAAAAATTTCCGAGTGTTGGAATGTGTATTACTAAGGAAAGTTGTTAGCACCGGAGTATTTGACCAGCAGTTTGTGTCTATTTACCTTTTAAGATATGGTTTTGAATTAGAAGGGTTCGTGGTTGAGATATGAATTTTTATTATTATTTTTTTTATCCAAGCTTGTTTTGGGTACGATTGTAATTCCATTTAATTATTCAAAATATGTTACATATTAAAATATTATTTTTATATTAATATTTATATATTTTTATAATTAAATTTAAATAAAAATATTTTTTATTAATTAAATAGTGATTTTTGGATTTGTATGAAATAAAATACCCGTTTAGGCTTCACCTTTGACAGTCTAGTTTGAATCCTCTTTTCTCAAAATAATATGGCGGCTTTCTAATTTTGCCTCCTCTGAGTCAACTATTCTTATGTCTTACTGCATTACAGTTAGAGGTAATTTTTTTTTCTTTTTTTTCTTTTTTTTGAAAAAAATTGACTTTTTTCCATTAAAAATGTATCTGCTGGTGATAAAAATAAACTTATTTGGTGACAGTGCCTTCAAAACCTAACCAATAAATTTCATGGAACTCATAACTAATAAGTGAAGATTTAATTATTAGATAAATGTATATATATATATATATATATATATATAATATGCATCAAGTCATAAAATGCAATAGGTTCTCATAGATGAAAACAATAAATTTCATTTTCATAGATGAAAAATGCATTTCATAGGTATCATAAGTTGTAGTAATACAGTTTCATTAATATATTCTCACAGTGTGCTTACGGTTGCAATTTTGTCCGTTCGTTGGAACAGATGGATGGCCCAAAAAAAAAAATTTTATTCAATTTTTTGGGGACACATTAGCGCTTTTATTGATGATCTAAACAAACTTATCAAAGGGTTTTATAACAATTATAAAATATTTTAAAGCATAGAATGAATGGAGTCTCTCACGCTTTGTTGCGGCATCCGGAAATGGCCATGGTTGAGCTCAAAAGCTCATCCTTAAGCATTTCAATAACCCCTTTTCACCCCCCCCATATTCTCCCTTTGTTGCAATAGGCCATAGACATCACG
This sequence comes from Adansonia grandidieri, assembly GCA_038382065.1. Taxonomy (NCBI): domain Eukaryota; kingdom Viridiplantae; phylum Streptophyta; class Magnoliopsida; order Malvales; family Malvaceae; genus Adansonia; species Adansonia grandidieri. Next base: position 2,289,982 of record JBBYHK010000015.1, on the reverse strand, counting down.
CCTTCTAATCTGTAACTCTTACATGTCAACGTCCACAAAGTGTTTGATTAAAGATTGAAAAGAAGTGTTATAGAAGTGGCAAAAGCAATTGAAGAACCCTATAAATTTCATGCACAAGATAGGAAAACTAATCAAAGTGTACATCCTATAGGAAAATTATTTTAATGCAAAAGTTTTAATAAGAATATAGTTTATAATACGGGAAAATAGGCAAAAGCCAAATCAAACAAACGTCTAATTTTTTTTTTCCCAGGAACGAAGTTAGCTGCCTTCTATATCCAAGATTTGGCAAAATAATTATAATGATTTTTTTAGTTCATGAATTTACCAATTTTGTTTCATTTTTAATTGAGTTGCAGGCTTAGGTGGTTTGGCAGTAATGCTGGAGTTCTCTCAAAGGGATGAACTGTGATCCCACCAAAGCTTCATGCATGCCTTTGGGACACTTAAAAGCTTTCCCAACTTCAAACTTTCTAGTTTCTGCTTCCTGCACAGCATTTGGATTTCATAAACTACTTGTCTTAAACTCTGTTCTGCTTTTTGAGTACATTTTGGACGTCCTTGCATCAGAAATATTTTGAATTCATGATGAAATTTTGCTTTAAACAATGGCACCATTCTCTGTTCTGTTTTATCTTCTTTTCTCTTGCGCGTTGTAAAGAGATTGCATCCTCAGGATGAGAGAAAAAGTATAAAAATGCTGAGATCTAATTAAAAAAATGAATTACAAATATTAAAATTTAAATTTTTAATTCATCAGATGTCACGTGCGTTATAATTCTCTTGCATTATATTTATATTATCAATACGTCATACTTTGAACATTTTGATATGTACCTTTTTTTTTTCTGTGAAAGCACTTGACAGATTGTTTGGCCTTCAAATAGCAGTGAAGGCGAGTTGTATAGTAAACTTCATAAATGCACACGTTGCATCTACAGAAAACTTGTTTATTTGAGAGAATTCAGAGCCTTAAATCCGTTCTAAACTTGAGTTGTACTTGCTGCAGCTAAGAATTAACTCCACGAAGTCCATGACCGGCCACCTGATCGGAGGGAAAGGGGGTGCTACAGGTGCTGCGGAACCTATTGCAGAGGTAATCGATCCAACACTAGAATTGCAGAATTGGTTTTTTATCTCGTTCATGCTTTCTACGAACCCAAAATCATTTTAAAAAAAAAGAAGAAAGAAAAAGTTGGCTCTACGGAGGATCTCACTTTCTAAGTTGGGTTCTCCTTCTCAAATATACGCAATATAGACAGAGTGGTCCACCCATATATCAATCTTGATAATCCTGACAATGGCCTAGTATGAACTACGAGTACTATTGAACCGAACTCAAACCGTAAGAAAAAGAATTTAAATTTAAAATTTAAAATTTGAACGAATTTTATTTTTAAAATTCAAGTTTAATTTAAATAAAAAATAAAAAACATTCAATTAGATTCACTTACATAATAAATTTTTTTAATTTTCATCATAAATTTCAAACTCAATTATTTATGCTCAACCTCAAATTTAAATTAAAATTTTTCAATACTAATTAAAAATAAAAAAAATTAATTAGACTCTCAAACTATTGAAATCACACAATAAAATACTCGGATCCAACTCGCTTGATAACTTGAGCTAAACTAAACAATAACAGAATCAAGTTTGAATTTTTTTTTTTTGAATTAATCTCAGATGACTTGCAAAAACAAACAAATATCTCGCTTCAAACCCTGGTCTTCTAAAAGTTTTTTGCACATGGGCGGCTATCACTGCCTGTGCATGAGCCTCAGCAGTAATTTAAGCCACCAAGCCCGCAAGATAAGTATCTAAAAACTCGGACAGAGTGAAACACAATAATAGGCTTATAACCTTTGAAATTTGAAGTTTACCATTTGCTGTTGTTTTCTGGCTTATACATATAGAAAGAATAATTTTTTGTTTTGAACATATGCTCTTATGTTAGGGTCTCTCCTTTAACAATTCCACATTGCAAATTTGTACCTATGAATTTGCCCGGATTGTGTGACAAATAAAAACCAGAATTCACTCCAGCATTCGGTCTCCGGGTGTGGACGGCAAGCCACCCACAGCAACGCAGAGAAACCCAAGAAATTGCATGATGAGTTCTCAAAACTATGAAGCACAGTTGAATTACCATATCTTTGATTTCACCCAGAAGAGGAGGAAGACAACTCCTAACACAATGGCAACAGGAGCCCACTTTCGAATTAAAGCCTACAGCCAAAAGAAAACAGATATCAAACTTCCAAACTTCAATACTGCTGAAAATTATAATTTCCAAAATGAAGATTGTACATATATCTATATATTCACAGCCACCACAAGCACATGGAAAATTTAGTTAAGATCTTGCTAAAGAGAGCTTCATTTGAAAAGAAAAAGGATATCTAGGTACAAGGAAATTATGAAACAAAGTTGATCAAAGCATCTTTTATCCATGATATTTAATTATGACAACTTCACTCAAACTGCACATGTAACAGTTAGGTGCTAAGTCCATCCATCGTTATGATTCAATTGGGGGGAAGTGGCATTCAAACTTCACAATGAATTTTAACAAAGAAATACTTATGTAACTACCTCATATTTATCTCCATGCCCATCAATAAAGCCTATAACTCAAACTAATGCATTCATTGAATTGCCAAACGCAAACAAATTTAGTTCCCTTTTTTATCCAGAGATGCCAGTCGAGCTCAGGGAGTCATTGTGACACTGATCTTAGAATATCATATCAATCACCTAAGTTTTCCACCCAGAACATCATGACCTTGCAGCACATCTTAAGTAACGTGAACAAAATGTCAAAGGAAAAAGCTGAATGCCTTAATGTAAAAAAAGTTAAGAGGATGAGAGAGAGAGAGAGAGAGAGAGAAATGCCACCCAAATATTGACCCTACACACTTCACTAATTAGAGAAAACTAACCTGTCTATTTAAGTCTCTTGCCTTGTCAGCATATATGCGAGATTCTGATGTCAAACGACTGGACATTTGGCTGACCTCTGTCTTATCGGCAAAAAAAAAAAAAAGCTTGGTCAGACAAAAATAATCTATCAGCCATCGAAAAAGAAAAGGAAGAGTATACAGCACATTAAACCATCAGTAAAGAAGATTAGCAATTAGGTGACTTCAATTTGATGGCAATACTTACAAGTAAGCTAAGGCGGCTACAAGGTGTAACCATAATTAACTTTGTCCTTGTACCGCATGCCAATTGCTAGTAGAGAATAAAAAACAAAAAAACACTAGAAGTCGAGTTCTTTAATGTTAATTGGCATAATGTGAACTGATATACATCACTCCAGAAATATAATTAATGCAAATCAAAGTTTTATAACCAGCTAAATCTGACTATCAAAGGAACAAAAGTTACAAAGCCTGAATATGCACCGAGACAAGAAACATTGTATTTACTTTTAAAAACAAATACATATAATGTAAAAAAAACCTACAACCGTCCAGTTATCAGTCCAGTTTCCAACGTTTATTACCTAATTGAGGGTAATTTATAAAATATAAAGCGAGGCAGGCAGAAACAGATATAGAAATAAGAGGCTGGTTTCACCTACAAGGTCTTTTCCTCCTTTTAACCAGAATATGCAACACAAACAGATGCATTAAAATTGTAAAAGCACAGTTAACGGGCTCATTATTGTAAAATTCAGCATTCCTCATGATGCATTGATTCAAACAAAATTCAATTAATTATCAAATTAAAAGTTATAAAATAGCCTAAAGTAATTCTGAAAGATAAAAGGAATATCTTACGGTCCAACTTTTCACCAACACCAAGAACTTCTTGTACGTTGCGAGTCATTATCTGGTGAACTTCATAGAGTTCATCATTCAACTTTGCAATATTCCGTTGAGTACGGGTGTCCTGATACAATTTTTTTGTCTTCTGTATGAATGTATCTTAAAGACAAAGAAAAGATAAAGTCAAGCATAGTAACCAAAGCAGCACAAAACAAAGTAGAAGAAATACTAGTTGCATAAGAAAGCATACAAAAACCAAATAATATAAAAAGGGAACCTACCAAATTTAATAAAGGCATAAGGCCTGGCAGCTGTTTCAATTTGAGCTCCATTAACACGCTCAAATTCATTCCTGAGGTCTTCCAGATATTGAAAGGCAAGCTTCTTAGGATAAGCACGGTCACACATTGTCAAGTAACAAACACGTCCTTCAATGATATAGCTAAGAACTTGGGTCAAAGGTAACAGTAAAAGTCATATGCACTTGTAAAAATACCAAAAATCATGCACAAAACTTTTTTTCCCCTCGGAAAAAACTATAAAGTATAAGTATTTATTAACTCAAGAAATATGGCATCCAAAAAATTGACACCATGAAAAGGATACTGGAATACATAAGGGCCAGTTTCAATAGACATCCTTGAAGCCTCATTCTGGCCTTTGGAGAGATTCTTAAACAAAGCCTTAACTTGCTGTTTGTACATTTCAGCATCTACGAGATCACGACCATCATCTAGTCCCTCCGCCAGAGGAAGACCATCAGTAACACGAGCAATCATTGTCATCTTTACCATCTTTACTTCCCTAATTCTCAGCTGCACAAAATCCCTTCCAACTAATATAGAAGAAAAATTAATAACCTGATTAGATATTGAAAAGTAAACTTTAAGTCAACTAAAAACCCATTATTCCATAGTATAATATTAAATCTCTTTAACAAAAAAAAAAAAAAGATGCAGCAAGTAACAATTGACTATTTTGACAATTTGGTTCTCAAAACTTAATGGTACAACTAGCCACCACAATGAGGAGAATACAACAATTTTCAGTTCCACAAATATCATTTCAAATCATGAAAATTAACAAAATAAAATACATAATTTGATTCTTATGTTACTTAATTCTACAATTCTAATAATCAAAACTTTCATCATTGATCCAAAGCAAGGTCGAGCCAATTCTTCTTTTCCAATCAAATGGTCATCAAATGTGAGCCAAGACAGCCTATCTAATCCACATCATCATGATCTAACAAAGAAATATCTTTCCTTTTCTGAGATTCCCAAAAAAAACCCAGAAATTCAGTTGAGGCAAAAAAAATCTCAAATCCTGAAGAATTTCCACAACATTGCAAAGAAAACGAACGATTTCTCTGAAATAATTTATAAGCATATTTACCAATTGATAAACAAAAAAAAAAAAAAAAAAAACTATTGGTGTTATAGAAGTACCTTATTATAGATTATGGATCTTCGGATTTCTTCCTGATTTCAACGATCTGAAGAAGGGGAAACGAGCGATGGTCCGACAAGTCTTAAGAGGCGGAAATAAAAGGAGAGAGAAAAGAGCAGGTAAAAATTAAAAATTAGGGTTTTTATTAGAAGATAGAGAGTAGAAAATTATATGTTGGCATTTTTTAAAAAATAATTTTCGCTGTTTCGGGGTTACGTGGGATTACATTAACACCTTTGACCTAAAATATTAAGCATTTGGTATTAATTTAGTTTAATTTAATTTGTGTGAAGTTATATGTATCATATAATTAGAAAATTATTAAATTTAAATATTAGATTTAATATTGGGCAAAGTTCTATGATAATATTTGAAGTTATTTTTATTTTAGTTGGGATTGTTTTGGATATCCAAAATACTTGTATATGAATTTAATAGTCATTTATATATATTTATAAAATATTTATATATTTGATACACTGTATAAAGATTACACAGATTAAAAAATTTTATATGAATTTATTGCTAAAAATTTTAAAATTTTATTATTATTTATTAATAAAATATTAATAATTAATTTATTAATAATATATAAATTTACGTTCTATTACAAACTCACTTATAGAGTATAAAAAATTGTTTAATAGTTGATTCAACTTGTACATTTATTATTGAAAAAAAAAGAATAATAATTTTTAATGAATTGATGAAACTAAGTTTTACATAGTGATTTTTTTATTCATATATAGTGATTTCTAGTCTGTAAAACAGTCTTTTACCATGTTTTTAAGTTATAAACATGCCTTCATAATCTAAAGTAAATCAGCAAGACCGGCTACTCTGACCACTCCACCAATATTATGTTATTTTTTAAGTTGATTTATACGAGTTTATTTGATTAAAATTTTTAAATTAAATCAATTAAATAAATTGATATTTAATTAAAAAATTAATAACTTATAGATTTTTATTTATATCAATTGTATTTAATTTAATTATTCTATCCATTCATAATTATATTATACATACTTAATCTAATTATCTTATTCAATCAATAACAAATATATTTAATCAAATTAAATTGATTAATTTTGATTCAATTATTTTAATTGGTTATATAAAATTCGACCGCTCACCCTTACATTGTCGGAAGGCTATTGTCCGACAACATTTAACTGTTCTAAAAACCCTTTATAAAATCCTTGTAAATTGTAATTACTCCCATCTTCAACGCCCCATATTTTCTTTAATATCTTCTATGGTCAACAAAGCCATCTTCGTTACCAGGTTTGTTATTATTATTCCGGGCCAAATGGGAATTGAGGCAGGGTTAAGCCCCGGCGGAGAAGCATGGCACATGCTATAGGTGATTATTTCGATACTTCCTCTCGAGACTCAAAATTTAAAAATTTAATTACACGAATTTAAAATTTAATTTTATTCATATAATCATTTTTAAAAATTGTTATTCGAGAGATTTGAGTTTGAATCATAGCATATTTAACAACTTCTTTATCCTAAGGATTACTACATCCTTTGTAAAATAATAATAATAATAATAATAATAATACATTTGTTGCGGGCTTAAATGTTAGTAATGTGGATTGAACTGAACCTTCAATGGCTTTATTATTATACAAAAATGACTGAAGTATGCTGACAAAACAACCACACCTTAAATTTTGTAGGCTCATTACTCCTCTCATCCAGAAAATCAGTTTCAGCGTAAATAGTTTGTAAGTTATTGCAGACACTAGGTGAAACAAACAAAGTTGTAAAAATCAAGGTTTCATTGCTAAATATCAACAGCGATCATGGTCGATTCTCAAGAGCTGAGGCAGCTGAGTCTACATGGCTAAGCCAAACAAGCATAAACTTTCGGCTTCAACCGTTCAACAGTTTCCATCAGTACTCCATTATTATCTGAGCTCAAATTGCTTCTCAGTTTATGCAACCATTCATTTGCATACTTTTGTTGCGACAATGTGACAGCAATATTGTTGTCCTGCTGCAGATCCATCACTCGCCCAGCTGTGCCACTGTTTCCTTTCCCGATCCGAAATCCAACTTCCAATGCTACCTCTAAAAGTTTCAAGAACCAAATTCTTGTTTCATGCACAAGAATTTCCCTAAGTTATTTAATTTCTTTGAAACCATCTCATTTGGCCCATTCTAGTTTCTCAGCTCCAGTCAACTGTGTTGAACGCTTTGGAGCCTTTAATATACTCTTGGCTTAAAACTTTCCTTTTGTTAGACTCTTCAGTGTCTAGCGAAGATGGAAGACTGGATAACTGAATTGGTTTGTCCGTTGTGACAGTACTTGGTTGGTCAACTAGCTGTTGTAGGGTGAAGAACTTTGTGAGAGAGATGTGGGGGTTTTCAGGTGAGGCAGAAGAGCATAGATCAGAAAAAAAGCTGGAAGATAAATATGGAAGTTAGAAAAATCATTGTTACGCATACACACACTATGTTGCTTGGATTTTGGTAGTGTTAATACAGATATGTATCTTTGGCATGGGTATATTCAACTGTTTTCAAATTTTTTTTCTGCATTTGGATTATTTTCAAATTTTTTTATACATTTGGAAGGTTTTATATTTTCATAATCATATCTAAATATACGTTAGATATGAATGTCTAACACAAGTATTTCAAGAAAATATAAAAGCTGGAGTAACAGAGTATATATATATATATATATATCATTCAGTTCATCTTGTTTTTTACTGACTATATATAGGAACCGAACTGTTGCTAAAGAAAATTTTGGATTGAAAAAATGTACTTACCTAAGACAGTTGGCAAGATTTGCGGCCATAGATGCCTCCCCTTGAGCATCATCTGCAACCAAAAGAAGCGAAATCTCTCCTTCTAAGCATTCCCTTTTTTAAAAATGATAATCAAAGATTATAAACAAATGGAAGAAAAGGCATAGTAAAACCCCGATTTGTGAAAGAAGCAAAAAAAATGAATTAAACATAAAACTCTCTCATTAGAGGTAACTTTATTACCTTTCCTGGCTTCGGGAGACTGGCAGGCAAAGAGTTCCACGAACCTGCTTCTTGCAAATTATTCTTTTCTTTGTTGTTTGGCAAATAGTTCCAGTTCATGTTTTCATGTTTACTTGAAGAGCGTCTTACAGTTGTTGTGCTATTTGGAGGCGCCCTGGTTTCAACAACCTCCGGCTTTGATACTGAAACCTCTGGCCTACTGCAGGAAGGAGTTGCCAGGCCTGCTTCATTGCTAAAACTCATAAATTATCACCAGCTGGTGTATGCATTACGGATGGTACTTGGGCTCGGACATGAATGCCGGATATGAAAGAATCTTACCTGACCTTTAGGCTTCCGTTGCTTTTTGCCTTTTTACCAGCTCCACCATTCTCATTCTCAACGCTTTTCGCACAACTATTTGAAGCTGGTCCACCTACTTTAGGATTCGATGGCGAAACACCCTGCATATATCTTGATGCAACACCTACTTTTTCCCTTTTAATAACGATTTTCTGCCTCCAGCTCTCCTCCTTCACTTCCACTAACTCCTTTGCTTTTGAAGTACCATTGATATTTCCTTCATTATCAGCCACCACTGGACCTTCCGATGGCACTAACATCTGCATCAAATCCTTTGGATTGCCTATAAAAGGATTCCGTCCTGGAACTGGCCTGACACTGACAAGGATCGGAACTGGGGTCCGGGCTTCCACTCTCTCGACATAAAAGAACTGACCAAGTTGCAACTTATTGTTCAAGATCAACTCGTTGTCTTCCATTGACAGGGAAACATATGTTGAATGCGAGGAGTCGGATACTTGATGAAGAAACCTTGGTTAGACCACAATTCTGATCCTGTTAAAGCAGGCACAATGCTGATTACTTGCAGGAGCATCGATCGATATTCACCTCGAACTTTTACATTTGAATTCATACTCTGAAGAAGCTTTAATGGCACTCCTGGTGTAAGTGATGCCATTGTTTTTTGCTTCTTTTCCAGTGCCCGGGATTTTCCGACTATTATTACAAACCGGATCGCTTCCCAGATTCAATCATCAGACTCCGAAAGTGTTAGGTAATAGAAATTTATGTTACAGTTCAATGCAAGTAATCAGGAACCTGAGAGGAGCAAAGGAACAAAGTGCAAGAAAGCTGCAAAAGAAAGAAAAAAAAAAGGCTACAGTGTCAGCAAGCAAATGAGAGATTTGGACTTGTTTGGGCGAAGTCACCATTGTTGCACTCCTCTCCGAAATCTCTATAGCTTTGCATGCCAGTTCCGTAACCATCAACTTCTCTTGGTTTAAAAACCAAGATAGAATGTTTTCGTGTGAGAATAATTTTCATATTTGTGGCCATTGTTTTTTCCTCCTCTGTGACGCACACGGTGTCTCGGTTGCCCCTTTCAAATAGTTCCTCTGGAGCTCGACTACTGCTATATCCAATGGGTTCTTTGGTAAAGTTTGGCCTGGTCTGGTCTCACTTGCATTTCCTTTTAGAAGTAGAAGGAATGGAGTTTTAAATGGAAGGTGGGGGTTCCTCTTCTTCTGATTAATTTGCATGCCATGATTTTATTCTATTAATAATCAATGTATTCTATAACTGAACTATGACCACCCTCTTGAACTAATAATTAGACATGAGAATTTTATACACAACACAAAAAATATAAAAAATAGTTAAATATAATATGACGTAAAATAATAATGCAAACATGTTAAAATTTACATAATATAATTATTAGCATGTTAAAATTAATATAAATATAATATTTTAAATATGATTATAAGATAAAAAATAATATGACCACGAAGATATAAATCGTCAAGTTTACTAATAGTGTAAATTTGTAAATCCCTATAAATTACGAGATCATTTTTATAAGCCAATAGTCCTTTTTTTAATTTTATCAACGAAATTAAGAGACGGTTATCTGTCTATTATTATAAAAATTATTTTTTTTATTTTTTAAATATATTTTAAAGAAACGTATCATTTTTTTAATTCGACTTGTGAAATTTTAAAAAAATTCATTGATAAAGGACGTGAAATTTTAAATATAATCAAAAGATTTTCTTTCCATTATTTATTAACATTTGTTCGTAAATGATTTCCTTGAGACACACTCCTTTTATTTTTCATCCTCAAAAATCTATGTATTATGATTGAAATTTATCCCAAAATAAAAAGGGTAACCATTAGATATTTAGATTGCCTTCAAGAAAGGCAACTGTTTGCCTTCGAATTGTCTATTGCTGCCTTTTATTCTGATTTAAAAAAAAAAAAAACTTTTTTTTCTCTTACGGTTGGGATGGGGTTTTTCTTGAGTATGTAATTCTGTTTTTGTCATGAAATGAATAAAATGTTTTGTTCATTGATCACCGTAAAGCTAAATAGCTTATTCTCTACATAAACTTCAAGATGTTTATGTGTGGATGGTTGGAGCTTGGAGGGGACCATCTAACCAAAATTCTAAGTATAATCCATGTCATTATTATAAACCTACCTTTTAATTCCCATTTAAGGGAATACGCAAGGTATCAATGACACATTCTTTTCACAACATATGAACGGAAACGATTCGTTTAATTGCTTCTATATTTCATTTAGTATTTACTATTAACACAACTTTCGAAGTTAAAAATTACATCTCCCTACAACCACAATGCTAAATGACGATGATGATGATGATAATGATAAATTGCCACTAAGGTTAATATAAAAGGTTATTTTCTTTTACTCCGCATTTTCAATAACTCTGATTAACAAAGAGTTTCAATTTTTTTGATATACATCACAAGGCAAGAGCAAATTAAAAGGGCAAAAAGAATGCCCTTGGCTGGGCCACCATAAATCATAAATATGACTTTATGCCAGCCATAGGCGATTTCTTCTTCAATAAACCAATATAGAACATAATCTCAACACAGCTATAGAAAAATTACTCACTACATCACGAGGAAGAAAGGCCTCCTCATGACTCGCACGAAAAATTTACAAAGTCCCATTGTAGATTGCTGTACTGTTCCCTGTAATTGTGTCTTTTACATAATATTATTATATATATCCCTTTACACCTACTACTGTTTTAAGATGATTCCCAAGCACTTTGTCCTGGACTTTCCTCGAGAACAGGATTTATCTAGGCTTGCTGTTGTCACTTCCCTTGCTTCGAAATGTTGAGAGTGAAAAGAATGAACGAGGTGCTGCAAAAAAAAAAAAAAAAAAAATCCCGGCAGCTAAATATACATACCATTACAAATGAAGACCGCTAATTCAGCACAAAGAAGAAACTAAAAGCTTCTTCCTAATATGCTTAACAGATTTCTCCAATATGGTAGCAGAGGTTTAGCCCAATGAAACTGAACGTTTTAAAATATCTGCTCAAAAAAAAAAATGAGTTTTGAAATAATTATCAATAGCATTAGCTTTAGTTCATATGAGCTTTCGGTTTCAATAGCACCAAAAGGTTGCATGAAGATTCAATGAAATGACAGGAAATCAATAGAGGGTAATTTTCTTCTGGTTTGAGATGCGGTGTAGTGCTTTCAACGGGAAGTCCTCTAGCATCGAATGGAGCAAGACTTGGTCACGAAAGGAAAAAGGTTTGCATTGACAATCTATGAGAGGATGGCATTTGTTCAATAAAAATGCCTCCACAAAATTACTTCTAAGAAAGAGAAGAATCTAATAACTAGATTAAACATTAACAAGAGATAATCACCTTTTATGGAGCTTCCTGACATATGATCTTCCCTTAGTTTGAAGTTTGCCGGTGCTGCTGGAATCGAAGTATGTAAGGATTGAACTGGAAAGAGACCATTAATAACTCTATTTAAAATCAGGTTCATACATACGATGAAGTAATGGAGAAATTGTAACTGGGAAAAGAAACAAGCATCATCAAGTTTAATATAGCAAGCCACAAATAAATTTAAAATATTTGACTGTATGTATCATAAATTTAAAATAATCATGAATATTCTAAGCAAATAAGAACAAGGAAATTAATGTATAAGGGAACGTTACCCTGATCATTGAACAATTCACTTTCATTGAAGCCATCATCAGAAGGGTGGCCCTGCGAAAATCCCATTCTTGACTTCCTCAAGTCTTCTGATGATCGATTGGCAGGATCTCTGCCATCTTCTGTGTCATCGTCTCCTTCAGAAGTTGTAGCAGAGATCCAGTCCACCAAACTGTCCATCCCACGGCTTTTCCGTCCAAATTTCAACAACCTCTTGAACCCTTTTGTCACATCCCTACGTGATTGATTATGGGTTGCATTAGCAACAAGATACGGTTTCTGAGCACTGCCCCATTTCTTCCTCATCCGAGCAGCATCCACCCCTGTTTGAGCAAGTGAGTGAGAATTCCAAGATGCGGGGCTTCCAATTGGGGAATCCATGGAAGCATCAATATCCGATGTCTCATGGGTATAAGAATATGGATTGTGCATACGTGAATTCCAGGATACAGGACTTTCTCCCGGTGACTCCTGCAGGGTTACTGCAGTATGGAACGTAGTGAGCACTGCAGCAGGCAGTTCAGCAACTGATGCAGGGTCAACCTGAGAAAGAGACCTCAAGGAATCACCATTCTCCGATCCAGAATTATCCAATTTGTCTGATTCCTGGCTCAGTCTTGGTTTTCCATCTTCCATTTCAGGAGAATCGTCAATTGCCATAGTTTCAAGGTCGTTCTCTTCATCTTCTTTGGCCAAATCCATGGCATCATCTCCTTCAAATGCTAGCTCATCAGACTCTTCACCTTTTGGAGTCTCAGACGCCTCTGATACTTTGAACTTTGCAGTATTTACTCCAGCACCAGGACCAGCGCCATTAACTTTATTGAGGAAAGGCTTTGCTTCTGCATTCTTCAAAAATTTGTCATTGGAGCTCTGGTCCATCAGCTCTTTATCAAATTTCAAAGGTGCCAAAACAATGTCATCAGAGTTCAAGGCAGGCAAATCTGAAAATTCTACAGGACCAGCAGAGCTTTTCCTAAGGGACTGAGACCGTCGAGGCTGTTCATCTTTGCCAAGTGCAATCTCTTCATTGGTACTCTTGCTCCGAGCATAGTTTCTTGCTTGGAAATGGCTAGTCATCTTGCCAGCTCCAGAAGATGGCTTCGTATTTTCTTTTCGGAGATCAGAGAAGTTGGGAACCGATTGTGCAAGAGTATTTTCAGATTGCGTTCTTCGCCTTCCGGAACTAGGATTCGAAACTTTGGCTGCTGAGCGTGGAACTGTGGCCGCCGTGGTGCGAGGAGTGGATAAAGACGCATTTTTATTTGACAAAAGCTTCTTAGTGTTGGAGCTCCTAGAAGAACCGTCGACTAAAGATGCCTCATTATATGATCTATCCTGTCCATGGTACTTCTGATCAGGAAACTCAGAAAGATCTTCACCTTCTCTCTGGATTGAACTTATTGGATGCTGCCAAATGCATAACCTTATCAAAATTAGTAATAAATATTCAATTAGATGTTTTTAAGGTTCCCAAAACTTAAAAATGAAGGTCCAATTCTACAAGTTATGAATTAATTTTAGCATTTATTTACCCAAAAAAAAAGCATTTGGAGATACCTGCTCCCTCTGCGATCGTAAATTGAATGACCTCCCTTTCTCTGCTTGTCGACGAATATTAGACATAGAATTCTGTCTATCAGCAGAACCAGCAAATTTGGCCTTCATCTCAGCTCTACTTCGCTCAAGTGTATCCTGCAAAGCCTTCAATTTGGCTTCCTTCTCAGCCCTGTTAGAACTCCATTCTTCCCTCAGCTTTGCATCTCTCTTTTGCATGTACCTCTCATATAATTTTCCTCTAGAATCAACTGAAAAGCTGATACCAGAGAAACTCCGCCTCAAGCTATCAGCATAGTCCTGGTTATTGACCATCTTTGTAGGAGGAGTACAAAATTTATCCATATTACTCAAACTCCCCATTGGTTCTGATATTGAGATTTGGTCAGGTATCAGTGCAGGAGATACATCTACTGCCACAGATTTCTTGTACTGTGTGCTAGCTTCCTGTTCGATCTGTGCATCAGCAGGCTTGCTTCTCCTTGCGGAACTGAATTGATCACCAGGAACCCGAAGTTTGTGCTCTGCAAAAAGCTTTTCAAGTTCATTTGCCTTCATTTTTAACTCCTCGTTCAGCTCCTGGTTTCCCCTTGACGGCCTTATCCTCTGAGTTTGATCTATTGGCATCACTGGGGCACTTAAACTCTCTTCATTCTCAGTAACCTTATTACCAAGAACAGATTTGTTATTTGCATAAATAGAACCACCTTCATCCCTCCTACCCTGTGACTTTTTACTCGGTTCAGAGCCTACCATAACCTGTTTCTTGAACTTCATTTTATTGACTCCAGAATCCTCGATTTTGCTTTTCTGCTTCTCAGATGATGCTAAGTCTTTCATTCCCACTTCCTCAACTTCCCCAGTAGAAGATCTCCACTGTGGCTGTGGCTGAGGAGTGAGCTGATTGCCTTCACTGCCTTTAGACTGAACCTCCTTGGTTTTCAGTCCAACACCACCTTCAAACTGCCCCGATAATGTTCGGGAGTGGCCTTGAGCCCTAAGACGCGATTGTGTTACTGATTGGTCTTTGCTTTGAGCCTCCACTTTATTCTTTGATCCACACTCAGATGTGGCATCCCCAGCCGCATCTGCAAAAACTCCAACCTGCAACTGAGTAGTGGGTTGGTTTTTAACCCCCACAATTAAAGCCCTATCGGGAAAACCTCGAGACTGCACCTCCAAACCTCCCCTCTCTCCAGTTGAGGAACCCTTAACCTTCTCTTGAGAAACCACTTGATCACCCAATTCAACCTGTTCTGACTTACTGGTAAAAGACTGATATTGGCTGTTCTGTGATCCCAATTGATCCTTTCGATTTATCCACCCCTTCAACCCCACATCGTCTTCATTTCCCAAAAGATTACCAACCCATGATTGCACTTCTCCCGGATCTGTCAACCCAGAACCAGCAGCTTTATCAGGACCACTCTTAGGTTCAAGTTTAACTGAACTTACCTTGTCACTCAAACCCTTGTCATCTTTTTGGTCCTTATCCTCAAATAAACCCTGAAACACATTTTTTTTACCTTGAGACACTGAAGATGAGGAAGGTGTGCACAAAGGGCTATCTGCATTACCACCCTTCTTATCATTACCCAAGTCGATGCTCATGTCACTTGCACCGCTCCATCTTCTTAACACAGCCTTTTCGGCAGCTGCAGGAACAGATGATACCTCGGATGAAAGTCTTCTCAGTTCTATGGATTTGCCAACACCAATGGGTTTGCCTCCAGAACTTGAGCTTTCCTTCTGTTTGTTCTCAAAGAGATTGATTCTGTCCTGCACGCTAAGCCGCCTAACAGGTTGACTGATTTGACTAGGTGATGACTCAGTCAGCCCTTCCTCTTTCTTCTCTTCCTCGTTTTCAACCTGAGAACGTTGTTGTGTAGCACTTGAGGGCTTTGGTTGTTGAGACGCGTCTATATGGTGCTGGGTCTGCATAGTGTTTGGTTGTAGTAGTTGTTTGTTTTGGGAAGGTTGGTGGGGCCTGCTATCAACATGGGACCCAATTTGATCTTCATCAGGATCATCGATTGACATGTCAGATCCCCATGAGGCTCGAATCACTTGATCATCAACACCTGGTCGCCATGAGCTAATCAGTTCTGGTCTTCTCTGGCATAATGATATGAACTTGGTGCAAGCCTCACTGCACAAGTATTAAAAAAATTTACATGAGAATAATTATTACTAACATTTTGTTACTAAAAAAAAATTAAATGGAACTCCGAAACTCCCATAAAAAGATCAAAATTATCCATAAATGATCCAGATTTTTTTAAAATTTAAAATACCAGGTCAGATTCCACAGTGGACCAAGATCTATAAGACCTTCCGTTATTACCAGACTGTGGCTTCCCTTGTACCAAAAGAAAATTAGACCATATCTAGCTAATTTCTGATACCCACTTTGTCCTTATTCCTAAGGACATATGATAAACTTAAGTGCAAAATGTTACAGCAAAATATCAGGCACATGTGAAGATATCCAGGCTAACTACGCCTGGCCTTGATACCATGAGGGGCCCTGATATGACAGTACTATCCACAATTATAAGGGAACTCTTCAGATGTACTTACTACCTATCCAATAACAATTTGATCATCTTCTGTCCTTTACCTCCTCAGTTTTCCAAAAAAAAAAAAAAAAACATTTTGCAGGGGAATCCAATGCTCCCAAACACAAATATTCAAAAGAAAATAAAAAGAAAGAAAGAAATATGACAAGTTTTCCAACTCTCAAACAGCTGAAATCATTTCATTTTACGGTCTGTTGGTAATAAACATGACTATTATTTGGACCTTCCATGCCTAACAAATTGGAAGACAATCGTCTTTAAATTAACCCTACATGAAATAACATGCTACTTAGATCAATTGATGAAGATCAAATGGAGAAAAAAAAATAAATACAAAAAGGGATATCATTTTAGGACATCAAAATTCGTTCAAGGTTAGCTGCAACTAAGCACATGGTAAGATTTCATTTTCAAGGTAGCTTAGCAGTTTAGATGATGTTTCAACTAGGTAACATTTCTGGCGACTTTTAGACCTCTAACCTACCAATAATGATTATAACTCAAAACAGCTCAATGAGTCCAACTAGTAGCAGAGCTAGCCCCACAACATGGACGGTAAAACACATGTTCCCATGAAACAATTTGGATTGACATTGATGCCCTTTTAAAACCATTAAAACTATAATTCAAAACAAAAAAAGAAAAAGGAAATGTCAGTTCTTTTCTATTATTTTTAAATATTTATATGCTTTAAAAAGGAAAAAATTTTATTTATAAAGGGCCTATGTCAGTTACAACTCTTATATTAATCCTAACATACATTGTCAAATTATTTATCGAAAACCTCTAACCAAAAAAACATATCGAACACCACGAACCTATATGCAGTACAAAACTACGTTACTCGGACTTGGGGTATGAGTTTCAAATATGGGTATGTGTCCAACACAAGTATGTTTAATTTTTTTTTTTCAAGTTTTTCCATGAATTTGGAGGGTCACATCTCCATTCCCATGTCAGAAAATGTATCGGATAAGGGTTTTGGACATAGATATTTTAAGTAAAATGAAGAGTCAGAGCAATATAGGAACAAAATCACCGCAAAAGGTGGGATTCACCATAGGAGACAGGCAGCTGCATGAAGACAAGTGTCTCATCCTAATTCCCATGTCAGAAAATGTATCGGATAAGGGTTTTGGACATAGATATTTTAAGTAAAATGAAGAGTCAGAGCAATATAGGAACAAAATCACCGCAAAAGGTGGGATTCACCATAGGAGACAGGCAGCTGCATGAAGACAAGTGTCTCATCCTAACCAAGACCCACTTAACCAGAGGCATCCATGCCAACATGAAGAATAGCAGACTGAAGACACAGACATATATAACGAGACATGGTATCTCATTAAGAACAATTTCTGGAGTTCTTACTTCAAGCGATGAGCACCAAACCGATCTGCAAATTGTTGGAGTTCAGATATGGTGTCAGGGTTAAAGCCAGCTGCAGATGAGCGAGCAAAAGCTGTTGCCAAGTCCTGCTGAACTGCAATAAGATGTACATCAATAGCCCTTAAAAGCTCCTTCCTGTGTAAATCGGAAGTACAACCACCAAATTAGAAAGCATAGTTGATGAACCAAATGGAAGATCCGATTTTAACAATAACAGCTGCCTTTGCATGGATGTTTTCAGACACTCGGAGCAACTTTCTGTCCATGTCCATGATTAACAAATGCAGTAACTCAGGCAATATTAAAATACTGTCCAATTTCTGCAAAGCTGAAATTAATATTTCCTAAGCAAAGCTTTACTTAATCGGCTCACATCTCAAGTGAAAAAATTAATCATTTCAATAGTTTCAGTACAGTATAAATTCTACAAGGAGAACTGGCGCCCTGCATAGCATGTCATCATGCATCGATCGTCCGAGGATCCATATTTGATCATTAACTTGACCGACAATCCCTCCCATGCCTAAAGCATGGAAAATGTGTAGCAGATATAAAGTTTCAACAGAAATCAACCTAACAGTTTCAAAAACATGTACATGCAGCAGTATTCAATGTCACAATCATCCACAAGTTTTAAATGAATCACAATTCATGCAAACAAATTATGCCATTGTGCAGATATGTAAAAGCTAAAAAGAGAAACGGAGTTACTTTGTTGCATCAGCAGCTGCCGTCATTCCTGCACCATCCCCACCTATCACAAAAAATCCGAACACTCAGTCAGTTTTCAACGATGACTTGCAACATGGATACAAACTCCCTATATTTAACTACTTTAATAAAAATTTCAAACAAAAAGTAGAGGGCATTGACAGAAAATTTGAATATCATGTAATCCAACTGCTAAATTCCCTATAGGTTCCTTAAACCAAATTTCCCCTTGCCAACAAAGTAATTGCACTCTAATTGCATACACAAAGTCACCTAAGATTGAGCAAAACAGACATCATGAGCTGTCTCCTGATTGCTGCACACAAACAACAACTCACCTAATCAAGGCATCTAATGTGCGTGCTTTTAGTTGCCAAGGCAAGCACCAACTAGAACCACACTCTTTTTATACCAACTAATAGTCCACATTGCTTCACAATGAAGTCAGACTAGCCAGGCAAAGGCATTTTTAAGTCAAGCTCTAGAAAAGCTTATCATGGGCCATCAAATCAGCTAAAAAGTAACATAAGTTGGTTAAACAAAAGACACATCCCTGCCTAAAACCCTCTCACCAACAACTTCATTTTAGCTAAAAGGACTTCTTTCGTAACCCATTTGCTTTTTACCATTATTCTCAAGCTTCATACCTGATATTTCTCACCAAATAAATAACTAAAGACCCATTCATGAATACAGTAACCGCAAACATCAAAACAGAATACTTCGCAGTCGGAATCCCACTAGATTAAAGGTAAGCAGAATCTTGACATGACCGCCAATGACAAATACGAAGCTAGATGGTGGTAAAATTAGGAACCAACTAAAATCCAATCAATCTTCTCTAAACTTTCTAAACGAACTAAAAGTTAAACTAGAACTAGCCATTTCTACCATGGAATAGTCACAAGGAGAAAGAAGCGTCAGGATAGCTTTGGTTTTTTCTACAATTCTGTTTCTTTTCTTTTTCTTTTTTTATGAGAAAATCCCAGTTTCTTGTTTATTTTTCTTTTCTCTACATTTTTTCCCTCAATTTGAAGGCAGCGACAAATAACTCTACACAAATGCTTAGAAGTTAATAAAGCACATGATTATTTCTTTTCATCAAAAATCAGATCACTGTTTTGAATATCTATCCGTATATAAATGTCAACATTGAAAAATACAGAACTGTAACACAAATATAACATGTTTTGGCCTTGCATTTTTCCTTCTTCCTATAATCTTTTTCAAACAATATAAGACTCACAAAAATCATTTTTCAACAAGGATATGACGCACAAATCAAGTAAAAGAAACTGCTAGAAAGTGCATGCAGAAGAACGACCTCATTTCATGAATGTATCTCACAGTGCAACAATATTTATAACATATTCATATCTAGGCTATAGCAAATCTCACTTTTGAATCATTAACGCACATATTCCCATAAATACAAGCTTTTCAAAAAGTCATATTCACACCTTCAATAAAACCATAAATGTTTTTTACTTTTCAGTAAGCAGCCATATATTTTTCTTCATAATAAGATGCTTGAGCCATTTAAATGCATTACTAATTGTGACACAAATAAATGTACTAAATATTATTAACATATATAAAAACAAGAAATTTGCTGTATCCTGATAGTTAATGCATTCAGCGAGACACTACACTTTAAACTAGTTCATGATTTAATAACTTTCCATAATTCACTTCACAATATCATGTTATCACTTCAAAATATCTACAAGCATCCAAGTAAAAAGTACTTTAATTATTTTTTTTTCTGATAAAAGCAATAACAAGCAGCAATATGTCAGCAAACAGAAATGCTAAAACTAGTAATTGTCAGTAATAATTCCACATGATAAATGATACTCCCATCACATCCTCCATCAAGGTTCGTAATTAGAAAAATATCGAAGTTACATGTTTCTGGAATCTAAAGCTGAATAACTTGATTCTTCATTGGAAACAGAAAAGAACAATGAAATCATGAAAACAAAATCATTTATGATAGAAACAAAAACCAAAACCCACCTGATGCACTAGAAGGCTGATCCCCTGCCCCCTGAAACATAAGGGTTCCCAGATTCAGTATAATTCTAAAGTAAAACTGTACCAAATTAACAAAGCAAAGCTTCCCTTACAGATTATAGATAAAGGGCATTAATACCTGAGAATATATTCTTCGAGCTGCTTCCAACCGAGACATCTCTGCATCCAATGTGTTCACCAGTTCCAACACCTCTGGTGTACTAACAAACCGCACAAACCTGGAAACAGGTGCCAATCATATCAAAATATGAAAGCCAAAAATCCCCACATGAAATGGCGAGAAATGCTGCAGTTTGTTGAATATGTCCAACCTCTCAAGTGTTCCTTTTGTGAACCAAGTCTCGGCATTTTTATGCTTTTCAACTTCAAGCTTGATTGATTGAAGTGACAGTGCAACCTGTTCTTCTGCCACCTTTAAATGAGTAACAAATGGCTTTACCAACCCAGAAGCAAGCTTTTCTGTGTTTCCATTGCTCGAAACAAACAATTCACATCTGCCCATGGTTAAAAAAAATAGCAATGGTTATAAATACAAAGAAAATTAGGAACAATAAAAAAAGGTCATAGAATGATATCCTCACCTTGAACGCTTTGGTGACAATTGGAACACAGCATAATCAAGATGCTTGTCGGATTTCATCTTCTCTATGATATTTACAAAATTCCCAAGTCTTCTCAGGAGAGCAAGAAGCAAATATGTGGTCTCATAAATGGCTCAACTTCAAATCATAAGACCTCAAAGCTGAAAGCAAAAACGCCTGGACTAAAAGCATAGAAAAACCATATAAATGAACAAATCCTTAAAAATGATAGATAAGATTATATTTTCTAATAATTTCACCTACAATTAAAATTTCAACTTGTTAAACCTTACACGTGGAAATCAAACAATGAAGCCAATAGCTTAATAATTCACATTTCAAATAAGAAAAAAAAAACACTAAACTAACAACAAAGTTGGAGTAAAGATAGTCAGAAACCCCAAAAACTTTTAAGTAAAAAAAAAAAAAAACCAATAATTTTAGACCCCAAAACTTACCAAAAATATACAATGGAATTATGGAATAATGGATCTCAATCTAAAAACTCAGATGAAAAGCAGAAAAAGCACCTTGGAAAAATAAATTCTTGGCACCAAAATAGAAATCCATTCTTCACAGGTATAAATCATATACAACCCAGATCTGATTGTACCTAAAAGTTCCAACTTCAAGTACTAAAATAATCTAAATCATTCCCAGTAAATACCCAAGATAAAGAAATTCCAAATGCAGGCACATAGAAAAACAAAACCAAACAAAACACAAACAACCCACTAACACAAACCATGAAATGCAAACAAATTGCATGCTAAAAAAAAACCTCAATAAATAATTGAACTTTATTTAAAGTAAGAAAGAGAGTGTTGAATCGTTTGAGAATCAAAGAGTTACCTTATAGAAGGAAAAAGGAAAATTAAATGGTGAGATCTTGGAGTAGGGAAACAGATCCTAAGAATCAACTCTCAAACAGGTACCTGCATTTGGGTTTTTTTTTTTTTTTTCTTTCTTTCTTTTTGTAGTTTTACTTGAAGGAAGTTAAGGAATTTAACTTTATGGGGTTTTTTTTCCTCTAATTTATTTATTTATTTATTTTAAGTTCAGAGAAAAGCCTTTGCTTTACTCATTTCTCAAATAACAATCTTTCCTTTCTTTTTCTAAGGGCGGCGACTTTGCTTTCTCTCTCTAAAACTACTTCTCTGTTCAAAAAAAATACAGTAGAGAGAGAAAGGAAGAAAGGGAGATTATCTTTTTCTTTTTCTTTTTTTCAGACAAGTTTTTTAACTCAAAAGATTTTGAAACATGAAAATGATCCTTTGTTACTAACTAATGTCTATATATTTACAAAAAAGGGCTTCATTTCTTGTCTTCGGAAATTACAATATTCTCCTTCTAGTTTTAGCGGCTTCAATATTTGAATTTTCTTTGTTTTTTCTTTTGTTTTAATAATTAGATGAGATTAGATTAGATCTAAAATACAAATTTTCTTTTTTAAATTTGAAGTAAAAATACCCATTTATCTAAATTTAATTATTTGTTATAGATTTTATACAATTTTATTTTGTCAAATTACTAAATAAATACTAAACTTTTATGGATTTTTTGCTAATTTTTTTAAGAAAATATGTATTTTGATTTTTTTTTCTAATGAAATTTTAAACGTAAAATTTTATAAAAATCGACGGAAAAATAGTAAGTGGATAAAAGAAAACTTGTTTCTTAAAAAATTTGACTCGGAGAATATGCATTTGAATACGATTTATCGAATTTATTTAAATTTTTATATACATAATAAATTTAACTGTATTTTTTAAATAAGCACTAGGCTTTGAATTTTATTATTTATATTTTAAATTTATTGAATCTTGTACTGCTTCTTTTAAATTGTTTGATTTTTTTAATTATAAATTAACAGAATATAAATATTTCATTAATGCAAATAGAAAAAAAAAATTGGCTAATTTCATTACTTTATTTAAAAACCAACAAAAGTGAAAAATATAATGATAAATTTTAATAAAATTATAATGGTAAAAGTCATTATCAACTGATAATATGGTAACAAATTTAATTCAATCTCTTTGAGTTTAAAAATTAATATCCGATTGATCAGTTGAAATTCTAGGAAGAATTTAGCATAACAACACATCCTATAAGTATACTAAAATACATTGAAAACTAATTAAATACAAAAATAACACTTGTCCATTTCTTAATCAGTTATCCCACTAATGACTGATGGATTTATGATAACCAATGAATGAATGCATGTAAAAAAATGGACTCTTCTCTACTTTTAATTAAGAGTTATGAAAATGCATAAATTATGTTATTTTAAATCTATTTTGTTTTTGATGAACAAAAAAGGGGGGGAGGGAATTGTATATCATATAGTTTCACCATTAGTTTGATGTATTAAACAAATAATGTAATGATTAAGTTAAGTCATGGGCTAACCAAAAAAAAAGCACAACAATTCACAAATTAAAGTACCATTATGGTTTTGGAATTATTTAATTTGTTAGTTAGATCTTTTGGTAATGCAAACAAATGGAACTTATTATGTAAATAATTAAAAGCATTATTGGTAGAACCTAATAAATAAATGTCATTAATTCTAACTTTCTTGTTCTTGTAGTATTTGCAATTTTAGAATCAACCCACCAACCATCAATATTCTTTAAAAACTTATTTATCAAGTATTCAATGAAAAAAAACCATATTTCATTTATCGTTAATGAAATTTTCATATTTTATTAATAGGGTTAGCAAAATGATATATATCATTTAAGTTAAAGATAAAAAAAATAATAATTAAAAAATTGAGATATATGATAATCTCGTAATTTTGCTTATCAAATTAAAAGATTTCATTGTTAATCTATAAAAATCGAACTCTAAAATATAATATAGCATCATGATCTCCTAACTAATCTCTTGGCCGTAGTCTTTCTATGTTTTATGGATGTGGATTAATTTACATTTGAAAAAGAAAGGCTACCAAAGTTCAATGATCAAGTTAACTTCAGCTGCCAATCTACATTTTTATTTTGTTTTCATCCTTATACGAGTAAAATTAGAAAAAAAAAAAAAAAAAGAATATCTATTTGCAAAATCCCCATAGCTCATTAAATCCCTTAACTCTCTCTACTTTGTCATCTAATCTTATTAAAAGCCTAATTTGTTTCCATTTTTTTTGGTTAACCAAAAAAAACCCCACCCACTTGTTCAACTAAATGCCCTGTTTAGCTAAATACCTATTTCACCAATATTCCCATAAGAGTTAATGGTGGCCTGAGAGGTAAAAAAAAATAGAGAAAATAAAAGAAAAATAAATTAAAACATATATTCTATTTATCATAATATTTTGAGAAAATAGGTAAATGGTTTTTTTTTAGGCTCAAAATGTACCATGTAATACATTAAAAAAAAAGTTTTCTAGTTTTAATAACTGAAAATTGTTATTATTTTTATAAGGGATTTAAGATATAAGTTGAATTTTATAAATAAAATGTTATTATTAGTTAATTGTAGGGGAAAATATTTTTTTATTGATTTTTAAGTATTCTTTAACATGATTTTAACCATCCAAACATCTTCATAATATTTTTCCTTCATTTTGTTTTACGAACTAAATTGAATAATATTTGTTCCCTTTCTATTTAATTTTCATAAAAAAAACTATTTTTTTATTCCTTTAACACACCAGATGTGGCATTAATATATAAATCATTAAATTTCTAGTCAACCACTACTTTTACCCTAAGAAGAAATATTATGTCAGTGAATTATTATTCCATTATATTTACTCTAAGAGTAAATATTATGTTAATAAATTATTATAATTTATCAATTTTAATTTTTTGTTTAGATCAATGAAATTTGGATCAAACTCCTCAACAAGCGTTATATGTACATAAACCACCTTATGCAAGGTTGAGCCGAGCAATACAAGCTTTCTTTCCGGCACTCTAGTGTCTTGCTTTCAAGGTGCCTTGTAGGTTTAGTTGTACCCGCTATGATTCCCACAAGTATCATAAAGTTGTACACTTAAATGAAATTTTCGAGATTTAAAATCGCACGTAATTTGACTAAAAACTTACCCACGTGACACATGCCTTCTCAAAGGTAATGAAGGATATAGTTGTCCAAAAACAAAAGGAAAGGGTGATTGATTGGACGGACCACTATTTGGAGAATGAGGGTATTTCGGTCATATCAACCACAACTAAGCTGCGGTCAACTGTCCATAATATGTTTTAGGGTAAAGTTTTAACGGTTCTTTTATATTAAATAAAAGTTTCGAAAGTGAGACTGATAGGGAAATGAGAAAATTGAACGTATCGTGCAGCTCCAGCACTGACCCCGGTTTTTTCGCGACAAAATTTTACAAGGAAAAAACTTCTCTTTTATTTTCATGTGAGTTTACCAGATTACCCTCAATTGTTTTGGGCATGCTATAATCCACTCATCCTTTGACATTTGTCACCGTCCCTTTTGTTGAATACCAATTTTCATTTCCTGACCAACTCATTTCGGTGCTCATGAATAAATAACATTTGGAGACATTATTTAATCCGTTGTGGGTTTAATTTCTTTAGGTTTTATAAGTGAAGGTAATTGAGTGGTAGGAATTTTTAGAGTATACTAAAAAATTAATTAAAAAATTAAATAAAATATATGATAGATTTTATTTCATTTACGGAGTTAATAAATTATATCATTATTGTATCAAATACGAATTTTACAATTTTATTAATAAATTATCTCATGAAATTTTTAATCTTCTCAAATGAAATTCGTAAGAAAACACGTGTTTTTAAAGTATACACTAAAAAAATTAATTTAACAAAGAAATTTAATATTTGAATTTTTTTTTTTAATTTCATTTTGTGGAATTCAAAGGATTCAACTTGTTTGTGTATAAAAAATAAATTTATTTATTCCCTAAGATCGGTTTTGTGAATGTAATAGTCCAATATTATTTTCAAAAAATAAAAATAAAAAACTTTATGCAATATTATAACATTTTTGTTCTAAACTTTAAACTAGTTTAACATCTAAAACTTCCATTTTTTTCACTGTTTAATTAAACATCTCAAATTAAGTAAGTAATTAATTATTATATATATATATATATGGTGATGTAAATAATGAAAGTGTGTATAATGGTTATAATAGCTAATTGGGGAAAAAAAGTAGCATGAATAAAGGGATGGAAGAGTATAATCAAATAATTTTTACTTTAATTTTTTTTATTTTAAATCTTAAAAGTGTTATAAATCATCATTAAGCCTCCTTAAAATTATACTAACCATAATATTTGCATGAATAAGATTTCAATAAACATTTTAAATTTCAAAAGATTATATAAAGCAAACTATTTTGAAAGGGGAAAAAATCATTAATTGTTTTATTTTCAGGATAAAAAACAAATAATTTATAATTTATTGTAAAGTTGCTTATGGTTTAGATCAGGTCAGACTTGATAAAAAAAATATTTGTTCAAACTTTATCAAAACCATCGAACTCGAAAAACATGTGTTACTATTTAAAATATATTAAAATATTATAAATTATGTTTATATTAATACTTAAATAATTTTATAGTTAAATGTTAAATAAAAGTAGCTTTATTATTAAATGATTACTCAAAACCCAATCGATTTGAGAATATGTCTTATTTTAGATCTGAATTAGTTTGAATAAGACCAACGAATCTTGAACAAGCTCATTATTGTATTGATTTGGATTTCCTTACTATGAGGGAAAGGAAAGCTTCACCAACTTATACGTCATGATAAAAGCATGAGAAATCAAGGTAAATACATCAATACAGCACTCAACTAACTCCACTCCTTGGGGTTATTATTGAATGATTGAAAAATAAAATTAAAAAAGAAAGGGGGGATCTCAAAGAAAAGGAATATATGACTGAAAATTAAATTCCTAACTCACATGATTTTCAATTTTTGTCACCATAGAGTATTACATCAAAGAATCACAAGGCCAAATTCTAACTCTGGTAGGACCATAAGAGTTAGAATTTTCTAACTTTTTTTTTATTCTGCAAGAAGGTACTTGTTTTTGTTTTTTTTTTTATTTTAAAAACCGATTCATAAAAAGATGAGATTGAATTAGTTGATCAAATTGCTTGAATAAAGAATCAGTACGTTATATAATTAAAAATTTTAAAAATCAATGAAAAATTAAAAATTTTGAGTTTAAGCTTATTTTAAATTAAAAAAATATTTTATATAACGAGTTTTAAACTTTTAACTCATTAAATCTATATTAAAAATAATATCTTTTAATTAAATATTTATTATATTTAATATTTATGTAATATTAATTTTTTTTAATCTAATCATCTAATTCAACCGATCTAATGAATGATCCGAAAGCTTCATCAATTAGATCTTATATCCGATTTTTTAAACATAGATTCGAAGATGTGAGGGTTTCGAAGGAAAGTCATTTTTTTGGTTAGTGGTAAAAAAATGATCAATTAAAAATGAGATTTTGTTTTTCCATGAATTTTTTTTTCCAACCTCTATCTAGCTAACAAAATTATTGCTCATTTCTAACTAACTGCCCCCCATCAAGAATTTGGTAATTGGTTAATAATATCAATAGAAGAATAAATCACTAAGGAAATGACTTTGCCCTTATCTACTTATCAATTATCACAATCCTTTCCCATTAGCATGATTTCTATAGCAATCTTGTTTTACTCATCTAAACTTGTTCGTGGGCTTGAACTGGGTCGGTGTATAATATATAAGTTTTATAATTGTATTTATTTAAATTATTATTTAATTAATAAAATATTTTTATTTAAATTTAATTATAAAATATATAAATATTAATATTAATTAATTTTTTTAATAATATAATATATTTCAAACAACAAAATAAACTTTTTAACTTAACAAACTCGCCCAAGACAAATATTTTTTTTCTATTTGAATATAATCGAACACAAACATCTTTATCCTTATTCACTGATATGTTATTTATTTATTTTTATATAAGAGGAATAATATTATAATTGAAGTGAACATACGCAAGTTCTAGGTCGCCTATCCCAATAAAATCATATAACAAAATGTAAACAAATTACTTGGAGGACTTAGAAGTTTAGAAATTCCATAGCATACTATTTATTGTGTTTGTTTTCAATAAAGTTTTATTATACAATTTAAATATTTTCAAAAAATTTTCATATACTTATAGAGTTTTTCAATTTTATTGACAGTATATCAAATAATTATTCTTTTTGTATTTTATTTTAACTTTGGAATTAGAGGGTTATCATTTATATTTATAAAACGTGTAATATGCATCGTTTTGCATAGTTTAAACATTTTGAAAAAAAATTTTCATACACTGCGTGTGAAATTTTTTTAACTACGTTGGTAATATATATAATAACTAATTTCTTTTTTTAGTATTCCATTTTAACTTTGGAATCAGAAGATTATCACTTGTATTCATAGCAAGTGTAATGTGCATGGTTATGCATAAATATATTTTGGTCTGTAGTTACTTTAATATATTTAAAATTTTATTAATTCTAAGAGGTTACGATTATTGATATTTAAATTTTATATTTATCGGATTTCATCTCTTAATGATGATTATATTAATCAATTAAGCTCAACCCTAAGCTCAACTCTTAGAATCTGCTTTTGTTGTAATATTTTGGCCAAAATCCAGTTGACTTTTCATATAAAATATAATTGAGATCAGCCTAGCAAATAGAATTAAATGTTTTATTAAGCACTCAACTTACCAAGTCATTAATTATCTCATTTGAATAAAATAATTATAGTAATTATAGTATTTGAGCATTTGGTTGAATGATTATCGGTGCGTGATTCTCCTATGTTTAAAAATATTGTTATATTTTTTTTTTCAAAATTATATTATAATTCTTATATAAATCCTATGAACCAAATAACGTTTTTACAAGTGATTTACGTGAATTGTCATTTTTTACGTTTTTATATAATTTTTTGAAATTTCTAATTTATCATTATATTTATTTATTACAATTTGACATGTGAATGAGATATAATTAATTCTTAATTACAGCTTTAACCCTAAATTATTAATTAAGATTTAAATGCACTTAGTTTCATATTTATTTTTTTGTCTTTTATAAGCATGTCTTAGATATATTATATTTTAATACTAATTTGATAAAACAAAGACGAAAAAAGAAAAGAAAAGAAAAGAAAAGCCAAATTGAATGCTAGGCCATGGTTCAGCCTGAAAACCAGAATCCATCACAATTCACAAGAAAAGTTTCTAAATTTATGGGTTTTTGGTGCCACCAATCAAAGTTTCTTCTCTGCTTTTTTTAAGCCCTGGTAAGCTCCTGATCTTTTTTCAGCTTGACTTGATTACAACTTTCTCTGTGGCTGTAGCTTATATAGACTCATAATCCTTGATGGGTTTTTGATTATATGGCTGTTTTGCATGATTTGAGAAATGGGGTCATTGAACTTTCTACGGTGGTTAAGATTTTGTGGTGAAAATTTTTTTTTACAAAAAAAAAAAAGAAAAGAAAGAAAATTCATAGCTGATGCTTGACTGAAATGTTAAGCAAAAGCATATTATATGATTGCTTGAAAACTAGAAGCATATCATTTAGTCCAAGTAACTGTGATCTCCCCGACAATTGATATCATTGAACTTGGACTTTGAGATTTGTTATTATGACCTTTGTTTTCTTTTTTAATCTGTTTTCCCACGTTTGTGCTTTGCCTGTAGATTTCAATGTTGTCAACTTTGTTTCTTGTTTTGCTTTAGGTGCAAGGAAATCTTGGGGTATATATTAGTATTTGAATTAATTATATTCTGGGGCATAAGTGCAAAAGGAGTGTCAAAAGCTAAAGGGATAAAAAAATCCCGCAATCTTCCATCTTTTCCTATGGTTTGGACCATTATTTGACTATTTTATCATTGAAAAGTTGCACTGTTATCATGGGATTAGATTTGTTTCCTTTTTTAAAGTAATCATCTGATTTAATTAAGAATTATAGCATCGGATTCAACTACAGAGACATGTTTTTGTCATAAAAACTTTACAGTCTATTCCTTAAACAATTACTAAGCTATAGTCATTTCAAGTTTATTCCTCAAACAATTACTAAGTTATAGTTAATAAAATGCATTTCATCAATCAGAGAATTATTATTTCTATAACCAATGCAAGGTACTTAAAAATTTTCACTTTGATGATGCTTCTTCCTTATAATTACTATGCAAAATGAAACTTAAATTTGATGATGTTTCATTTCATTTACTTATACTGTATCGTCATGGTTCATATACAAGTAAAAAAATTCGCCAGTTATTCTCTTATAGTTTATTTGAACTTTGAACTGCTCATATTGACTCTCATGTCTACATCTCATATATCTTGTTTGGCCAAATCTTCTTCTCATATTTAACCCTTTTATTTCAAATGCTGATGCTTTTTTTTTCTTGATCGAAGAACCCGATTATTGAATCTGCTTCCTGTTTTAAAACCAGATAGAAACTATGTAAGCTAGAGTCATGTTCAATAGATCTTTGATTAGACTCACAAAATGTTTTGGGACCTTAGTACAGTGTCATGTTTAGAAATTTTATTTTTACAAATATCTGTATATTGCCCGCAAAAGTCAAAAGGTTTACAGCTTGCTATGATACTAGAGGTAAAGCTAATGCTATGAATGGTTGGAGTTGGATTTAAACACTGCTATTAACAATTGTATCCGAAACTTGACGTAGAAGATTTGTGGTATGGAATCCTCCTTTTATCTGATCTTTGTTGGTTGTCCATGTCTAGAATATCTAAAAGCCATGGATACTGTATTTGATCTTCAATTTAACAGTTCTTTTTGTTCAATTTGCCTTCCTGTCTTCGAAAAGGAAAAATAGGGTATCGGTTTCTGCTCTGCTGGATGCAGATAATTGATCTAAAGGATGCTGATTAAGTCTCTTAAAGCTTTATTGTTTGATGAATATATGAAAGTCCACAGGTTTTAAGTAACAAAGCCTATGTCCTTGTATTTTTCAAAATCCACAAAGTCCATAAGATTAAGTTTACAAAGCCGATGTCTCAAATAATTGGTTTTTTTTATCAGTATAATTATCTAGGATTAACTGCATAATTTTGCAACTCCAATTTGGGTATCTATGTTAACTTTGATTTCTTTAAGTTTCTCTGTGTGATTGGGTGAGTAACCACTCCTAATTTGCAAAATCGAGGCATAACAGAGCCGTCAACATTTAGTTCTTCATTATTTATGCTATTTGCTAAGATTGATTGGTTTCTTTTAATGGAGGTCTGACAGTGTATCTGTGTATGTAACGTGGCTTGTCTTGAATGGATGAAAAAGCTAGTTTGAAGTTTACATTTAAGCTAGAAAGAAATATTCTTACATAAATGCTGATCATCTTAGGAAGTGTGTGTCTCAACGATAATTCCGTAGCTGCATCTTGGGTGGCAGATACTTCTCTCTTTGAGATGCTTTCCACTTACACCTTGTAACCTATATTTTTCGAAGCGATGGAGTTGAGTAGTTCATTCACCAAGATTTGCAAGGAAATCATTTTGGGATCCGTATGGATTTTATTCGAGATCTATTTTCATGGATAAGTAAAATCCCCGCTGTAGGAGTAAATTGCATGCCAATTGAAAGTTTGTTGTTTAATACCGATCATTTATTTAATTCATTTAGTGTAATTACTGGAAACTTGGATAAATCACTTAGGGCTTTATGTGTATGCGTCGGACGAATAAAAATGTGAAGCTAATTGCAGTAAATTTGAGATTTATCTTCTTCTGGTGATTGTCTCACGGTCTCACAAAAAGCAACATGACTTAGAGATGTCTCATTTTATATATGGTCAGAAATTTGTGGTTACTAACATCTGAGCTGTTATTAGCTAATACTGCTTTGTAATTACCCTTCACAATGAGAGAATGGAAATATTGGACTCTCCTAAGTGGGCACATCACCTACATGCACTAAACTAAAACCTTTGATCCATGATTTAGAGAAAACAGGATCCGATACCTACTAAACTATTTGTTTCTAAATTATTATTCTTGCCAAAATTTCCCAGCATGCTACTCTTTGGTGGAAGCTCTGACATCAATAAACTCTGTTTAGCAAGAGACGTAATGAGGTTAAATTCAACTTTTTATTGCTCTGTAAGTGTTTATTGAGATGCTTTCTGTTTGATTTCTTTAAAGTTGCTGTACTGCAGGGAAAAGAAGTTATACACATAATGATTTCTTTATTGCCTTGGTTGTATATTCATCTTCTCTGAATAATTATTAGGAACCTTGTGTTGCAGATTACCCTATAATGCCTTTTCCAACCGCAAAATATGGTCACTGGATTGGATGAACGCTATTGGTGTAGTTTTTCTCCAGACTTACAATGTTACCGAATGGATTCTTTTTGCTCTTCACAAAAATGCTTTTTGGTCAACAGAAGTAATCTTGACATTCGGGGGATGAAATTAGAAGCAAGGTATAATCGTTCGTGGTCATCAACTCACAAATCAAGAAACTTAACGATCTTCGGCAAATCTCAAACAAACTCACGTACTTCATTTGTATGATAGCTTAACTTCATCTCTTTCAAAATCCAAGCACATGTCCCACTTATGCTAGAAGAGGGGATTATAACTGCCTTGTAGCCAGGATCGTTAAATGATATCTTCTATGTTCATGCATGTCCTTACTATTGGTTTCACGCGGCATATCAGTAAGGAGGCTATCCACCGAGACTGGGGCCTCTGGCTAGAACAAAATTGACAGCTACGAGGAAGGTTTGTCCCAAAATTCGTTTTTGTATCGTCGGCGTTTTGGCAACAAACACAACGAACTAATTGATCGTTCCACATTGATTGCAGATGATTAAATAAAAGCATACGGAAGCAAAAGGTTCAGTTCTCTACCAGTAAAACTTTACTATTAGCAAGCGGTGAACCAGAGTACTGCTCCAAAATCCACTCAGGATGCAACTACGGGATTCAATGCTAGCTGTAAGTTCGATAAAACTACCTTAACCGTAAAGTATAGACCTGTAATTTTGGCTGCTAAGCCGATCCTTTCGACTGGTTTACACCACAAGAAATGTAGCCATTAAAAGATTTGATTTGACAATATCCAACAACGTTCACAATGAAATTTAAGATAACTTTCTTTGGATAAAATCAATTGAGCATATCGTCACACTATCTAAACATTGCTTCAAAGTTCACTTTGTAATAAATTTAAGTACAAGAAAGCATTGGCCAAGTACAACAAGGAAAGCATTAAAATACATACACTCAAGAACTACCAGTTCAAATACAAATCAAGGGTCCTTACCCAAGAAAACACATTAAATCTAAATCCAAACCTACTGAATTTAGTTACTTTTATCGCTAATGCTATTGTTGTTGTTATTATTATTATTATTCCTATTATTAATTTTACTATGGTGATTAGTAGGATTTCCAATTCCACCGCCTCTTCTCGCATGCTTCAACTGTGAAATCTCCAGCTGGGTCTTCATGAAAAACTGCATCCTTTGCAATTCCAGCTCCTTTGCAAGCTTCATCCTCTGCTTCTCTATCTCCACCACCTGTTGCAGCTTCGCGCTCTCCGCCTGCTCATATGCTTCCCCAAACCTCAATATCGCCTGAGTCAAATCTCTAACGGAATTCCCCCATTTCCTTCCTTTTCCACCTGAATTGACACCCTTATGAGCCACCCTCCTCGCCCTCTTCCCCGTCGTAGGTGGCGGTAAACTATCCAATGAATCTGCTTCCTCCTCCTCGTCCTCCTCCTCAGAATCCGTAACCCCCAGACCCCGTTTCCTAAGCTGCATCTTATTCTGATTCTTTAATGCAACCATCCTCGGTTGCTTTTGTTGTTGTTGTTGTCTTCCGTGAAGCCGAGAAACTCGAAATGGGTTCAAACTGGACCGGATCCCAACCGGAATCCCCATGGGTAATTTCGACAACAACCCAGTACTTCCACCACTACCACCATCCACGGCGGCCACAGCATTAACAGTAATCTTTGCCGTGGGTCCTATAAGCTGATCCAACTTCTCGAAAAAGACCCACTTACTCGGCCCACCTCCAGCCGCAATCTTAGCTTTCTCTGACTTATATTTCTTCTTAACCGTATCGATTCGATTCTTACATTGAATATCCGTTTTCGGAGTCTTCGTATAATCCTCTCTGCCACTCACAATATCCGCCACTTCTTTCCAATGCTTCTGCTTTAAGTTCCCACGGCTCAGCTCCAAATACCTCTCTCCCCACGCGTCGATCAAAACCCCCGTTGCGCCTTCGCTCCAGCAGTCTTCTCTTCCGCCTCCACCGCCGCTGTTCTTCGGCTGTTGCGGCGGAGAAAGTGCCAGTGTAAGCGTGTTCTGATGTTGTAGCGGCTCTTCTGGAGGTGGCGGTTCGGAAGGAGACGCGGCGGCTATCGTTACGGTTATACGACCGTTGGACGACGGTAATTGTGAGGACGGAGATGGAGATCCGGTAGCGGTAGTAGATGGGTGCGATTGGATCTCTTCGTCTTCCTCCATAGAGATCCACAAAATTCGATAGCTTGAAGAACCAAAAAAGAAAAGCGAAAAAGGAAGTTAGGGTTTCGACGATAGAAAATCCGGGATTTGGGTTTTTGGTTCATTGTTGGATTTTGGTTGTTTCGTCTTCTTTTTTTAATCGGTTGACGGGAGGGAAATGACGGCGTCGGTGAAGGAGGTATAGAAGGAGGGACACGTGGAGAAGGGAGGTGAGGTGGAAGGAAATGATTGGGGAATTGTGGGGATCTCGTCACCGGCGTGAAAAAGAGTTGCCGGCTTGGGTAGTTGTACCGTCCTGTTTTTCTCTAATTTAAATGGGAA
Organism: Adansonia grandidieri; assembly: GCA_038382065.1. Lineage (NCBI taxonomy): Eukaryota > Viridiplantae > Streptophyta > Magnoliopsida > Malvales > Malvaceae > Adansonia > Adansonia grandidieri. Next base: position 2,255,009 of record JBBYHK010000015.1, on the reverse strand, counting down.
ATTGACGGAAAACGCCGTCGTTTTCGTATGAATTATCGGCTTGTAACCTTGTCCTTTGACGTTATCATTTCTGGTGCTGTACCTAAATTACCCTTTTGTACCTCAATTACGTTGTCTCATGACCTTATTGGAAATATAATTTTTCTTTTTGAGGTCATTTTCGATAAAGTAGATTTTATGTCTTATTATTATTTTTTTTATTTTTTTAAAAATTATATATAATTTTTTAATTTTATTTTTTGAAGTTTAAAAATTTTATTGTTGATAAATGAGATAATATTATCATCTTTTATAAATCATTGTATAAAGTTTTAATTTAAAATTTGATGGTATTTTCATTTTTTCAAAATGATAAATATTCAATTAATCATTAGTTTGCCTGATATTTTGGTTCGAAATTATTGCTAGTTACTTTAATGTATATGAAAAATATAATTTAGAGATTTTAAAATTTGAATAGTAAAAACAAAAAAAATGTTTAAATCAAATATTTTGACTATTAAGATTTTTCTTTTAAAAATTTTAATTTAATTTAATTTAATTTTATTTAAAGTTAATTTCCTCGACCAAATTGCAAGAAAAATAGAAAATGATGAACAAAACTTCTTGTGAAAAAAAAATTATACTTTAGTAATTAATGGTTGAGAGTAGGGGTAATGTAGTCATTGGGTAAAAACTAAACTAAAAGAATTGTAGCATGTTTCTGATGACTTTGAGGTAATATCCGTGCTACGTTGTGGATTTCATGGGGATTCCGTCCTGACCTGTTAACGTAGCGTTTATTATGTACACGTGTCAAAGAATAAATGGAGTATCCGGGAACGGAGAGTCACATCGGTGGTAACATCAACCAGTGTGCCGAAGGTAACAGACAACTGGTCCGCGGGCTACGTTAAAAAGAGATCATGCTGACGTAGGTAGAGAGCGTAAGCAACTTGAGTTGAGCGTAACGTTCTGTTGCCGGTAGTCATACGGTAGACAGCTGTCCGTATTAGAACGGATTTAAGTACAAAATTGTGTAAATAGGACTGATTTGGTTTAATTTTAATTATTTTTCATCAATTAAAAATTTATAATTAAATTAAATTATAAAAATATATAAATTTTAATAGAAGATAATATTTAATATTTTTAAATATTAAAATAAATTTATTAATTGAAATCGGATTTAAGTAAGAGATTAAAAAAATTTTGAGTCATTTTAAACATTTTTATTACATAGGTAATGAACTTTAATCTAATAATTTTAAATATAATATATTATAATAAAAATAATATATCTAAATATAATAATATAATACGATATAATATAAAAACATAACTTATCATTAACATAAAGAAATTATTAAATTAATCTCAAAATTTTTAATTACCGATCTAAAAAAATTGTTCATGAATATTATATATATATATATATATATATGTATTTATAAATTGATAAAACAACGAGCAACATTTTGTTCAGACAAGATTTAGATTGTCTTTTCATATTTAAACCATTTGCTTTTATTTTTATTTTTTGCTTTTCGGATAAAGATATGCTAATACATTAATCAACCATGTAATCAAATACAGCATGAATGGACCATGGAACACGGGCAATAAATGAGTGCGTAATTATTTTTATTAATATTTTTTAATGTTAAAGTTTAAATTTGATAATTAAATTTATTTATTTAAAAATATTTTATTGAAATATAAATATTTTAAAATTAAAATTGAATTAAAATAATTTTTAATAAAAGTAATGTTCCAAATGAGATGGATTTGAGCTTTTTTTTTTTTTTAAAGATTGATCATAATTTTGCTACTCACAAGCTTTGAATTTATTAAATATAACTTTTTAAATATAATTACTTTTCTTAATTGAGTTAAATCAAACGTAATTTTATTTTAGTATCATTTTGAGTAGACTTTAAATTGCACTAATGAAACATTTAGTAATTTGGAAATGATAAATAATTAAGAACAAAGTTTAAAAATTCAAAATTTCTTAAAATGGGATTAAATCTCAATATTTTCTAAATTATGATTAAATTCTAATTATTTTTTAATTTTATATCCAATTCTAAGATTTTCAGTGAATATTAATTTTCGTTCAAATTTATTCAATTCAAGAAAAATAATCAAAATTCTTAAAACAAATTTCCTCTAAATATTATTAAAAATTTTCAAAAATTATGCTTCACATTTTTGATAAATTAATTTATTATTTAAATGTTAATTTTATGATCTTATTTTTCAACACGAAATACAATTTTCTAGACACATATATATATATAAATTTATATTTGATGTATTAATAATTTATAAATTTATATATTTTCATTAAATTAAATTATATAAATTTATTAAAAATTATTTTAACTTTTAAAAAAAATTAATAAAATAATATAATTTAATTCAATAACTACGTACATCAAATACACATTTAAATTATGAGTGTCATATAATGGAATATTTGCCAAACTTACATACTTCGCATGTAGATCGATGAGGGAGACAGCATACCTAACGCAGCATAAAACAAATGAGGGAACTTACAAAGTCAAAAAGCCTCAACAATGTGACCCACGTTTCAGATTTAATTTAATTATTATCTCAAAGCTAGTGGGAATGGGAGAGACACCGGTGGCAGTGACTGGTTCGATTTTATCAAGCCCCCACTTTCCCAGCCAGGACCAGATCCCGCAAACCCAGATTGGCCACTGACAACCATACAAGAGAAACTAAACAATTAATGATTAAAAAAAAAAAAAACCTACTTAGGGAAGTACGTTACAAAATCCAATGAGAAAAAGTAAAATATTGATATTATGATATATAATTATAATTATATATGCATATTTTTTCCAAGCTGCTAAATAGTGAGTTTCATTATAGGAGGACACAAATGAACGCAGATCTATCTATATGTACATATCAAAGCCAAGACCAAAAGAAAAAAAAACAAAGAAACACAAAATCATATGTACAGAAGCTTGAAAGGGTGAAAAAAAAAAAAAAAAGAATTATGCACAAAACAGCTTTCTCCGTCTGTCTGTCTGTCTCTCCTCTTTCAGAAACTACAAGAAGCAGTGATATTTTCTCCAACCTCGATCGGTTTTGGGATTCTTCATTCAATCATCCAAATCCGTCTTTTTCTTGTTACGAACTTATTAGCTATGTATATATAGGTTATTGATATTTATATATATGATATGCATATATAGATGCATAAAATTTCCACCGAAGTTTTTTCTATGTACAAAAGTTTCTTTCATATGCTGTCCTGAAAGGACAATTTCCTCTCTCAACGATCCAATGCACTTATCACAATCCTGCAGTATCAACAAAAATTACAAAACATAATTACTTGAATTCATATATATATATATATATATATATATAAATTAAAGTTTTTTTGAATATACTTACAATAAAATTTTTAATTTCATAAGTGAAATTAAGAGGTTGCTTTAAACTATTTTTAAATATATTCTAAGAGTATCTGTGATCCTATTCACCCGTTTATGAAGTTTGGACGAGATAATTTCTCATGTTTATACACTAACATTTTATCATTTACATTTCTCATCAAAATTATTTTAGTTTCCTTTCGTCTTTGATCTCTTAATTAGTGTAGGAGAAGATGTTGCAAAATTCTACGAAAGGCTCAAGTGATAAAAGCGTATATAGGTTTTCGAGGGAGGGTAGCTCTCTCATTGATTCTGTTTAGGGGACGATTAGAAATCATTGACTTTCTTCCTATGAAGATGTTTTGAGTCAAGTTTTCACCTAATTTCAAGCCATGTTTTGGTCCAAGGACTAATTTGGGAGCGTGAGTTTAAAAGGTTGTGAAAGCAATTTTAGTGTGGAAGCTATGGCCGGGGTGAATAGTGGTGTTTTATAAATATATATATATATATATATCTATAGCAAATCAACCAAAAAAAGAGAGAGAACCAATCGTAAACAGTCGGACTTCTAGGCTCGGCGGATTGAAGTGCTTCAGTTGGCGATTTTCTTCTTGTGAATCTCCTGAAATCCCCAGATGGTGTCCCCGCTGCAACCATTAAAAACATGTGGTTTTAAGTGCACATAGACATAGAAAACTAGAGATCTGGCAATTTTAAGCCCATTTTAATCTAAGGAACAAAACAACCCTTTGTTCCTGTAGATCTGCTAAAGAAGAATAATGATAAAGAAAACATAAAACATGAAAATGAACTTACGCGACAAAGGTGTCCCAGGATTGCTAGACCCAGAAGGAGAACCGGGAGCTGAACCCGGCTCCACAGATAGGTTTCTAAAGCCATTATTACTCTTAAGAATCGTAATGCTCCTGCTTATCATCATCTTACTAGCATCAACAGGAGCAGGCGATGATCGTGTGGCTGAAAACGAATCATACTTTCGTAGTTTTCCGAGGCCCGATTCGGGCATAGGACCGGCTAGCGTTTCGTCCCAAAGTTTATCTAGCAACCCCATGATGGATAATATGTCAAACTGCTCCTCTCTGTAACGTAACACCCGTTAAAAAGCCGTTAACAAACAAACAATTACTAGTATCTGATATATATCAATAATTTTTTGCTATATATCTTTTTGTTTTGTTTTTTGTGATCCGGCCAGAAACGACTGTTACTAAGAGAGGGGAAGGAAACGGCAAAGGGAAAGATTTGGCGAGGTGGTGGGGATACAGTTGAAAGAGTTTTTGTTTCTAATTCTCAGGGAAGAAATGGCGGACTAGGGTTTTTTATAGAGGAAGGAGAGAGAGAAAAGAAAGAGGTAAAGGTAAGGGTAAGGGTGTTGAAAGTTCTTTTTTTTTTTTTTTTTGTTGATGGTTAAGTTTGGAGTGCATGGCTCCGGCTAACATGGCTTCATTTGGAGCCACAAAACATAATTTGGTTAAATTTGGATTAAAGTCTAAAACTAAGCTAGTTTGATCTTAATAATGAAGTGATCAAATCTAAGTACACTAATTTATCAGTTAATGGCTAACAAGAGATCATTAATGGCTAAATTGGGTAAAATCTAAGAGTTTAGGCTCATTTTATAACATATTTATCAAATGCAAGACTTAATTTAGTTGTTTAATGTAGTGACATTTAATAAATGTTATTCAACAAACTTGAATTTGAATTCTAATATTTAGAATTCCTTTTTTTTAATTCAGATTACAGTGTTTCTTTGTATAATATATATATATATATATAACAAATATGTCATCTAATTATATTTTTAAATGATTAACGAGAGATTAATGCATGGTTCAATGGGTAATTAAGTTTATTCATGGAAGTTATCTTAATTTTGAGTATTAGAATGGGTTTAATTTCCTTGGCACTAATTTCAATGGAAAAATTATTACTATAGGATAAAATGATAAATAGATTAGTGACAGTCAATAAGCAATTAATTTAATTTACTTTTGAATTATTTTTATATAATCAAGAAACATATTAAAATAGTAAATGACAATTTTTATTTGCATTCTTAATTTTATTCATCCAAGTCTAAACACATAATTAAGATATATTAGCTTGTTTAACATAATCCCAATTATATCAATTGTTGCTTCCCAAAGTTTGAGACTTTGAATCAATAAAATATCTATTTGATCACCTATATATATAGTATAATTTCTAATGTATTAAAGGAATGTAATTCTCAAACTATATATTATAGTATTTATTAAATGAATTTGAGTATGGAATAAATTGAATGGAGACTTGAAACACAATGAATCCCAGAAAAAGAAGAATCGGCATGAGGCACTCAAGACTCTTTTAGCAAATTACAAAAATTAAGCCGAGAGGCTAGGGGACGAAGAGAGGAGCCTGAACTCAAGCTGAGCCCTCCCCAAAACCCCAAAGTAATCGGAACCACTAGCTAGAAACTGGGAGACTTGGTCAAGTGGGTGGGAACATGTGGCTCCCACTTTCTTAGATAAAGGTTTTACACGTCAATGGGATAAGATTAAAGTCAATCTAGATCCACCAACACTTGTGGAATTGAATTTAGACGTGGCAATATTATTGGAAGAATAAAAAATAATTAAAATATAAATAAAATAATAAAAATTATTATAAATATATTAAAATTTATATAATATAAATTATTATTATATCAAAATTTATATAATATATAATAATTTAAATATAATTATTACAAAAACAAAATATATAAAAATACTTAAATCTTGAGTTGGTTTAAGTTAGAGAAGCTGGAGTAGGACCCCTTTTCTGTCACGTGACAAGGATTGTGCATTTAGCTCGCTGCTACTACCCCTGCACCTCAATAACAGATCGGTTTAGATTAGTTCAAGATGGGTAAATTTTCCCTAGCAATCCAATATTATAATGCCACATAATATTATGGTACCATAGATTTATGATTTATGTTGAATTAAGCTTATCAATTTACAAGCAAAAGTTTATTGGGTTCACGACGAATAGCCTTAATTGTTATTCCCTCCATTTCGATTTTTTTAAATATTTTTAATACATTAATCATCACTATTAATATATATATATAAATAATCATTGTATTAAAAAAAATTCAATTCTTATTCCAAAAAAAAAAAAAAGGAAATGCATATCATGATTGTAATTAATAGCTAGGTTTAGTAAATAAAGTGGGATCAATGCTTAAATGTGGTTGCATTAGGTTTAACTTTGGTTTGCCTCCTTCAACTTAAGTTACAAGGAATTCCTTCCCACTGTGAATTGTAACAATAAGCATTTCATAATTAATCTATATTTTAGCATTGAGTTTTTCATTTTTCTAGCACGTTTTTGTTAAATATATGGGTGATATTTTAGAAACAGTAGGTGCTGTATATCACGAAAGGTACTACTCGCAACTCACAAAAGTTTTTCTACAACTTATCGTCCAGCCTCAATGTCAGTTATAAAGTATGAGTAAGATTTTATACTCTGGACTCGGTTTATATATAAAAAATATAAGTTAAATTCATATAAATTCATCCAAATTTTATATAAAATAATATAATATATATTTTTAAAAAGGTCCAATCTCTTGAATATTTACATTACCAATAGTAAAATGAAATGATATACTCAAACTTTAACTCATATTTTTAGACTTAATATTTTTTTCGTAACTCTTCAAATATCGAACTGATTTGACTTAAAGAGATAATCCATTCTATGTCTATATCTAAGTTGTAGCTTAAAACATTATGCTAAAACCATGAAAAAAAATAAAAAATAAAAACTATGGGAAAGGACAGTTAATGTGCAACAAGATATTATGACTTGGAGCCTTGCAAAAAAGTCTTCAAAATTCTTTGTCAAAATTCAAGCAAAGAACCAATGGATCATCTTGACGTATGGCTATACCTTGGTATTTTTATTTTGGTCTGAAGATCGGATGTATATGCACATCTCAATTAATGTAAAAGAAAGGGACCCCATTTTTTGGAAAAGGACTTTTTTTTTTTTTCCTTTTATTAACTTAAACCAAGTGCCTGGTTATCAATCACTTTGATTAGATATTTCCAAATAAACATATGTAGTCAGTATACCATAAAATAATTTGATTGGAAAATTTTTAAAAAAAAATTAGTAAATTAGTAGGGCCAATATTTAGTGGGAATTAAAGAAAAAAGTTGAAAAAAACTTAATGCATTTAAAATTGTTATTAGCAGTCAGCTCAACAATGTGATTGAATGTACGGCAAGAAAATTTGATTTTGATTCATCAATTTCATTGGGTGTCAAATTAACATCAGAAATGGTCCCCTGCAATTTCAATAATTCCTGCAAATTTCTCTCAGATCCATCCCAGTAAATGGTCCCACAAAGATTTTGCGTATTTTAAATTTAAAATTTAATTTAATTAATTTATATAATTTATTTAAAAAATAATATTTAATGTATTTAATATTTAAATTTTAATATTTATAATCAAACTCCAACCTCTTTTATGGTTGTGAAGGGATCTTGTCTTTGCCAGCTTTGTTGCTAGCTTCTGTGGTTTGTCCTTTGTATTCCTTTGGAATATTAATAAAATTTCATTGGCTTAGCAGCATATATATAAAACCTTGGTGTTTGCATTGACGATGACTTACCAAATGGGAGATAAGCAGACTGAAGATTATTTGATAAACTTATATTTATTTTGAAATTGTCCGCAATAATCCAATGTTATTAGGTAAGCTTTGATAATGAAAGAAGCTTTTCTCTCGTTTCTTTTAATGTTCAAAAATAGGGTTATCAATCTACATCATCGTGTTTACTTTCGTTTTCTTTTTCCTTTTTCCGTTACAGTTTTATTTCTAAAAAATTTTTTTTTTTCCAAGATTTTTATATATTTGTCTTCTTAGGTGTTTATCTCTTTTACATGTTCTAAATACAATTGGCGGAATTGGGTTTCGCACAATGCCAATTAAGAACATCAAATTTTAGGATTTGAATATCAAATTTCTAAATACAATAGTCAAGGATTGGATAAGGCTTTTTAAGTCAAAATATTTAATAAAAATATTTTTATTTAAATTTTAATTCTAAGATATATTTAAATTATAAAATATAAGAAAATTTAATTTTTTTAGTACTAAAAAAAATAACTTCACTGCAGGTTAGATTGGGTCTTAGACAAATAATTTTGCCTATTCAAATTTAATCCAAACTCGATTCCAATTCACGGACAACTTTATTTGGATATCACTAACAATTTAAAATATTTATTCTGGCTATATATGGAAGTGTTTCATAGGACATTATTTGGAGTGTTTTCTATGTCCCAACTGATTTTCATTTATAAATATATAAATGTACTTGGGAAAAAAAAAAATCTTGCTGATGTCTTTGTAAGAATGTAAAGAAAGACAATTCCTTTTTCTCGTTGACTGGTTTTATTTTTTTACACAAAAAAATAATATATATTATAAATAGAAAATTGTGACCTGTTGGTCCAAGACCATAAATCCAGAAATTTTATTGAATTATTAATAAGAGAATGTACATATTTTTTTTCTCATTTCTACTACTCATTCCCCCCCCCCCCCAAAAAAAAATTATCTTTCTACCAATTAATCAGGCAAAGAGGTTGGGGAAAAAAAGAGCAAGAAGTGTTGAAGTCTTAGACTTTTAATAAATATGATGATAACATTATATGACATATTTATTATAGTTATTGTTTCTATTTAAAATTTAAAATATTTAATAGTTTATAGTATATTTATATTCATATAATTAATAGGAAAATAAAAATATAAAACTAGATAAGTATACGTGACTAATTCTTTTCAAGGTTGCCAAGTCAATTTATTGTCCAAGATTGGGCAGTTGGGTTAGGCATACCTCCGAAAGACTGGGCTGAAACTTGGCTATCTTTGAGCTGGGGATGGACTGACTTGGTTCATAAGAATGGAAGGCTTGAGGAGAGCGTGAATGTAGAGCCAACAATATCTAGCTTCGCTGAATGGCTTCATTGAAAGCCCAGTTGTCTTCAAGGGCGTCATTAACTCGAGCTGAAAGGAAATGCCAATCGTTAGCCCATTTTGTTTTTTGAATGCAATCCATTGGCCCATTTAGGTCCACTACTCTCCAATCCATTATTCGCAGGATTCTTTTCGTTTTAACGATCATCTCTAGTCCGCAAATATGACGAGTGGCTTACAAATAAAGATTTGAACCACAGCCTCGTTGACTGTCAATTTTTGTTCGAAAAGTCAAACGGGTCCCGCCCGGTTAGGATTTTTAAAATAAAAAATATATAATTATTATATATTTTTTAATTTCATGAAAGTGGATAATTTGACGGTAAAGTTTATTCAAAAAGAGTATCTATAGACACTGTCAATCGAATATCTTTTTAAAATGTTCGCAATTATTAAATCGATTTTGATCGTGCGTACCTGAAAAATATTTATTTAGATTCCATTATACAACACATGTTTTATGTTTAATTAACACGAAGATCATAAACTTAAAGATAAATCTTTTTAATTGATATATGGGAATAAATGAGGCATAACCTGTTCAAGAGTTGTGACCTTCCCCAACTGGCACAGATGTTCCCTATCCTACGAAATGAAAAAAAGTAATTATTAAAAGATTGAATCATTACATTTGGGAACCTAACCTCTTGATGAAAAACAGGGTTACCAAATTACTAATTCCTCTTTTTTTGCAAGTTGGAACTTGTGAACAATGACAAAATATAAAATAAAAACCAAACCATTGCCTTGGAAAGCTATGAATCTTAAATGATTTTTATATTATAATTTTATTTTAACCCAATACCCATTAAGCTTGTTGAAAAAATAAGATAATTTGTTCGATTTATTGAATCCAATCTTAGGTATATCAAATTTGAACTTATATTTTAATAATTCAAATGTAACCAATTCAAATTTGAATTTAGATAAAAAATTTAAACAAATTTAAAATGACAAATATTGATCGACTTTATTTAAAAAAAAAACCACTCAAACTTGTTGGCCTTTATAATAATAATTGTTTAAATCATGTGCCCAAAACTTTAAACTTTTGTTGTATCCCAACTATTCCTTAACATGTCCACTTTGCCATATTTTACAGCAACTAGTTCCCATGATAATAATTAAATTTCTCCAATTGGCCAATGCAGACTACATTTTAGCTTGAACTTTGTTGCTTGGCAGGGAAACTTTGGCAAAACTATTTGCAAATTTCTTAATCTTTGCAACAATATAGCGTTTGTTTATTGGAATATTGATTAGGTTTCATTTTCGATGATTACATACTAAAATAGTTTTGATTGATTAAGATGTCACGTATTTACAAAAATGTTCGACCAATTAATCTAAAAATTAATTTATTTTTACCGTTTTCTTAAACTTTTAAATGTAAGATAATTTTTTAAAAACATGTTTACAGTTTCATATATTTTTTATCGTTTTCTTGAACTTTTAAAAATAAGTTTAATAGTTCAAAAACATGTTCAAAGCTTTATATGGATCGAAACAAAATCTAATACGAGTTAAGCTTCCAGTCTTATCCACACACATAAATGAAATGTTTGATAAATTAATCTAAAAATTAAAATTTTTTATTTCTTGTTTTCTTGAAATTTTAAAAATAATTAAACAGTAAAAAAATGTTTGAGGTCAGGACATATATGTGAAAATGTTTGACAAATTAATCTAAAAGTTATTGTACTTTTTTTTTTCCTTAAAATTCAAAAAATATATTAGCGGAAAAACACATGTTTAAAACTGCAGATGGATTTCAAGGCAGGACGGCACATGATTAAGCCTCTAATCACGTCACAATTGTTTAAAGTTCTTCCCCCCAAAAAAAAAATTATAATTATTTACAAATAATTTGTAAAAAGGAGACCGAATTTAAAAATAATTTATTTTCGAACTCAAATATTTTAGATAATAAATAAACTATTAAACCTGAAATTTGACAAATAAAACAATTTAATAATACGCCAATTTGCCCTAAATCTGATCCTAATAATAACTTACAAATCTTTACAAATGAGTGGCTGAAACAGATTGAATCATAAAAATAAAATAATTAAAGGAAAAAAAAGAAGTCACAACCATTCTCGAATATTAGATATATTTTAGTCACCTCATTCAACTCATTGCCCCACAATTTTACTTACAAAAAAAAAAAAAGGAATCAAAACAGCCCCCACTTAAATTAATTACGACCCAAAGCAGTTTTTGTATTTTTCTTGGTCGAAAATTATTATTATTGTTATTATTATTATTATTATTATTATAAAATAACAGTAATAATCATAGAAAAAAAGCTTGCAAGTTGCCAAGTTGGATGGCAACTGGAGAGTGATAGAAAATGTGAAGAAAAGTAATGCCTCGGGGAACTTGGCATCCAGCTTTTTTGCCTTTTCCCCCTCTTCTCGGCAACTTGCAAGTTTATTTTATTTGGCCTCCATCAAACCAAATAGTGATACGCTGGATCTCAATCTCCGATCACCATCAAAACAGAAAGCATACGACAGAGGTTTTTTTTTTCGAATTATTTTAATTTTAATTTTTGACATAAGATTAACACCGAATTCATATTCGAATTTAATAGTGATATTGTCAAATATTCGAATCCGCAATTAATTTTTTATTAAAGATGAAATATATTTAATAAAGCTACAAACGAAAATTTATTCACATGGTAACCACAGCTAGAATAACAAAAGGTAAAAAACTCTAGTAGTTTCCTTGTTTCATCGGGATGCTCAAGTAGTGAAAAAAACTGCCGAGCTTAATCTTCTTGAGATAGTTCTAGCTTTCTCTCGTGGTGATGTCAATTTGGCCCTGTCGAACATGACGATCAAAATCTCACCCACCGGGCTCTCCATCTTTAGCCACAGGATGCACCTTCATCTTTCCTAATTAAGTTGGCCAATGTGTTAATGTTGAAATTGCATCAATCAATTACTAAACTTGGTCTATCACGAGGCAAAAATGCCATAGTCGTTGGAAGAAACATCACTGGCGCCCGATGAAAACCTTTTCTTTCTGGCCATTTCTCCGTCTACTACGGCCTGCTACTCCTAGCATTCCCCCTCCGGCTCCTCTCCGTTGCCGTATATCTTGCTTGTGTTCCCTCTGTCTTCAAAGCATCAATCAGAAACAGTAAGCTTTCATGAGAATTTCACATTTACTTGAAATAATTGTGAGGGGAAAAAATATACAGTATCTCCAATACCCAGCCAAATTTAAATTTTGCATGTAATTTGTTCAAATACTTGGATTTCACTCTATGCTTCTACATGCCTCATAAGCCTAGTCCACTGTTGGCTCCCTCAATGGTGTAGTGTTATTTTATGACACATGCCTTGACACGAAAGTTCGGCAAAAATTAACCATAAAGATTGGACTAAGATTTTAGAGCTTACAAAATACCAATCTATGCTTAAAATTTGGAAAAACTAAAGCTATTTAAGGAGTCCCCGTGCATCAAAATCACGCAATGAATCCTGCTTCTGAAAATTGCGTCAAGCATAGAACAGATTACAGCCATATTCTCTTTATTTCTCGTGCATTGCCAACGTATATCGAGCCAAAAATCAGTCATAGATTGGAGTCTTACATATCGAACTTACCACACTATTTATTGGTTAACTAATTCGCTGATTGAATAGAACATATTAGGACAACATGCGGGAAAATACTGCACTTACCCCTAGACAGAAACCGTTAAGTTGTGCATCGAAGCTAGAAAATCTCTCCAGCCTAGTCTTCCCAGAACTCATTTCAGAGGAATTCCGCTTGTTGGAGCCGGAACTTTCACTACAAGATGAAAACGAAGATGAAGCAGAACAGGATGTAGCAGACTGACCACCAGACCCGAATGATGAATCAATGTCAGCTTGGAACATTTCTTCGAACAATTCCTGCAGTTCCTCAAAGCTTTCCTCTCCGTTTTCCTATACGTCCACAGAATTACCAAAACTCAGTCAAAAAATACTTTCAAAAGTACGACAACAAGTACCTAAAACAGAATGAATTTGTGATTGCTCCTTGGCATTTTAGAAATCTGCAACCTTTACGGACCCTGGCATTCTCTTTGCCAAGATTTCTATTTTCTTTCTCCAAGATTGAGAATTTTAGTTGTTCCTAACCCTTAGCTGAAGTATCAAATAACTATTAAATACTTCTTCAATTTTCCCAGTTTAGAGTTTTAAGGTTTAGAATTACCACTCTAAACATCAAAATCTCTTCTTTAGGACCATTAAATAACAGCTAATAGTATATTGTAACATCGTTCTTTTTAAAAAATTTACTAATGAATGCCTTTAGAACTCTCTTTGAAGTTCTCTTAAGGTCAAAATCTTTCTTTTAAATATGTACTCAAATGAATATAATTATAATAATTAATTATATAATTACCTCTCACATTCGAATGAATCCTATATGGAACACCAATGGTAAGAAGAATGATTTGAACAAAAGCAAAAAAGAAAAAAAAAAAAAAAAAAAAGGTAAGAAGGAATGATGGGACCACTTAAATTCAGTTTCCAAGGGGTCCACAAAGTCTCTCTTTCAAGTGTCTTTCCCATAAAGCAGGGAGATTGATTGGCCAATTCCCCTATAATGGGTCCAACTACAACAGTTTTCATGGGATTCCCAAAACAGATAATCGATCATATCAGCAATAAAAAAAATAAAGGAAAAAAATATTTATTTTTGACTCGTGACCTCTAACAGGCCCATTAGCAATCAATTTTGTCAGCTAAAACAAAAGCAATGCCGTAAAAAAGGTTAAAAACAGCTAGTATTTTCCAAAAGCAACCCTAACCCTATTACTTACTCTACAGTCTACACTTGGTTTAGTTTAAAAAGTTTAAACATGTTTACTCAAAAATATATATATAATTATTCGAGTTCAGGTAATATACCAAATGGGCCAACATTGGATGCAGAAAACAACGAAAGAAGCTTACACTAGATTTTGTCTGGCTCATCATCACGACCATTTCGTTCAAAAAATCGCCCATGCCCTGCAAATAACCATTCAAAACAAACATTTTACTCATTTTGTCTTCAAGTTTGCTTTGATTAAAACTAACCTAAATCTATTTAAATTAAGATATAAAGGAATTAAAATAGAAATAAAAAGGAAAATTAAAAAAAAAAAAAAAAGATGTTGAGAACAGAAAAAGCAAGGTACATTTTCGTCATCATCACTGTCATAAGCTCCTACGTCGTAAAGGAACCTCTTGTTTGCGTCAGACAGAACTGTAGGACAAGTCAGCGAAAAAACAGCATCTCGTGAAGGTGAATCCAACAATTCCCACTTTAATAAATAAATAAATAAAGAAATCAACTTTACAATATAAAAAATGAAAATTGCCATTGCATCTGAGAAAAATAGTAAAATTATATAATATTATATACATAAATATGGCGAGAGAAAATTACCAGAATAGGCTTGTTGAATGGCCTGGAATTTCTTCTTGGCTTCTTCCACGAACTTTGAATTTCCCGAGGCTGAGCAACGATCGGGGTGCCATCTCTGTCCCAAACAAACAAAAAAAATAAAAAAAAGCTTGCTTTTGTCACAAAAATTTTCATTGCAATCATATAATTTTCCTGGGAAAAGTTGCAACCCAATATATTTTTAATTTCTTTTTCAGCTATGAAAAAGAAAATAAAGTCAATTTCCCATCTTCATTAGTCAATCAATATCTAGTTCCTTCCCAACTTTCTTATGAAAAACCCATTGTTTCAATGTCACAATAAAAACCCAGAATTTTACAGGGTTTAAAATGAATGAGTATACATTAACACCACAAAATAAACAATTCAAAACAAATGTCATGATCTTTCAAAGGTTTTTTTTTTTCAATTCGAAGTAAACCAAGTTGATTGAATTGTGGGATAAGAAGGAAAAAAAAAAAGGAATTAAAAAGAGATGTGGTTGAAAGAACGATGTCTAAAATCTAACCATGGCAAGTTTTTTATAAGCAGTCCTCAGCTCTGTTGGAGTGCATTCTTTATTCAACCCTAAAACTGCATAGAAATCATTGTCTTTCGCTCCTCCATTTGCCATTCTTCAAGAAAAACCAGAAACCAAACACAAAACCGACAATACCCAACACCAAATCCTTGTCTAGTCGACAAACTATTGTGACCAATAACAGAACTTAAAACCAAAAACCGGGAAGTCAGGAACCCAAAAAAAAAAAAAAATAGAAGCCAAGCCAAACCCACCTCTGATATGAAAGTGAAAACAAAACTAGAATTTTACAAACATGACTTAGAACTACATCTTCCTGGAACTGCAACAAGAATAATTCTTAGCATATGTTTCCGTGAACGGAGGGATTGAAGAGAAAAAAGAAGGAAAAAGAAAAACAGAGAGTGAAAGGAAGGGAAAGGAAAGGAAAGGAAGCAGAGCCTTTTCTTGTTTTCTCTGCCAACAACGCTAAGGCCGCCCACGAACTCTCCAGAAATCGGTTATTTATGTATGTTTTTATGGTTTGTTTGTTGTTGTGCAGTTGTATTTGTTTATTCAATTTTTTTATTATATACTTAATTTGTAAAAGTGCAAAGACAAATAAATAATTAATTAAAAGATTTATCTTTCAGAACAATGTATAACTTATGTAATTTTGTTAAAATAAAAACTATTTATATATGATCATAATATTAAATATAAATTAAAAAATTAAATGGGTTTCGTAAGTATGGTGGATAAGGTGAGGTCAATGGACGGTGGGGATTGATTGAAAGGGCTAGAAGATATTTTGCAGATTCGTGTATCTACTTTATTTATTGTGACAGGAGGGGACGGTCCTTTTTTAACGGCAACTTTAGGCATATTAATTAATTAAGTAATTATTATTATGAACTTTTTTTATTGATTAATTCTGATATTTTCTTTAGTCCAACTTAATTCTGATTGTTTTTCAAGATTATAAATTTTAATTTTAATTTTAAAATATATAAATTTTTTTATCATTAGACTAAGATTTTCAATAATACTCAATATAGTAACCATTATTAGTTTGCTATTATTATAAAATAAAAATTTTTTAAAAATAAAATAAAAGAATAATTTTTTTTATTTTAAAAATAACAATATCAAACTACGTTCTTAATTTGAGAATATCGGGATGCTACAGCTCAAAAAACTTTTCAAAAGCTATTTTAAAAGATTTCTATAAGTGACAAATTCTTCATCTATTAACACTTTTAAAAATAATTTTATATTTTAAAAATAATTATCAGTCATCTTATAATTTTTTTTTAAATTTTGTAATACAAATTTATTAGCGAAAAATTTTGTTATTGCTATGGTGATGATAGAGTAGATTTTTAACTATTGTCATAATATATCAAATCCAAACACTACTAAAGAAGAAAATTGAGTATTAAACTCTTAATTTTAATAATTAATATATAATTTTGTTAATTTTAAATATAAAAAATCTAAAACCAACTCAAGTGATAAACATTAAATGCATTTATATATAAGTTTGTCTTTAATAGATTGGTAATTTAGTTTCTTAATTTCATAAAAATTAAAAAGTCGTCATATATTTTATTTTTTTAATTTTAAAATATACTATGAAGATATATGTCATCCTAATAATCTTGCTTATAATTTTTAAAAACTCTAATGAAGGTACTTTTTTGTACAATCTTATATCAATAATAAACTTTTTAATTAAGTTAGTGTCATAAATTAAACGATATAAACTCACTTAAAAAAATTATTAAAAAAAACTTAAAATAATAAAATAAAAGGATGTTAATGACATTTTAATGTTCTTTCAAACAGAATTTTTTATTAAAAAATTTACAAAAATTATGCATTTTATAATAAAAATTACATTTTTATTTTTAAAAAATAATTATTTTACTAAAAAAAAATTACCCACTACGTGAGTGAACAAATTCTAATTATTTGAATTTTTTTGGTGACATCCTTTTTATTAGTTTCAACGTTGGGTCAACTTGAGCCTAGTTGAAGGGGCTACGCTTGGGGATTAGGATGGTGGGCTTGATCAAGTTTTAGTCAGAAGCCTACAGCAAATGGTTTAACTGACATTCATTATTCTTTTGCAACTTGATTAAAATAAGTGCTCATCATCCTATCTCCTTTTTTCTACATATATTATATTAAAAAAAGCATGAAATTGTGTTGTATCATTTGGACCAATCTTTATCTTTCTCCTCCTTTCTATACTATTCAATGTAAACCAAACCAATAAGATTTAATTTCGCTGCACGTAAAATCAATTACAAAAATCAAGATAAAAAGAATATATTTATGTAAGGTATACAAACCTTTCTCTTTCAATAATTTAATAATTATCATTTATCATTTCCAACTATCTACCCTTAGATCTTTTATCATATTATATAGAATACTTTAATACCCAACTTGCTCAATTTTAGGTTTAATTAACGTTATCCCTTAAATTTCTAGAAAGAATTCTTCCCTTGTTATCATAACACTACCTACAGCTATGCTATTTAGGTGCTGTCATTTGGTTGTCCTCTTATAGGTCCCGAGGAATTGATTATGTCACGTCATAGCTAGTTATTTATCATGCTTGCTTAGCGAGTAATTGGCAAATGAAAGTTTGTCTTTTATTCATGTTGATTTTGATTTGGGAGAGGAGGCGAGGAGGCTGGATAGTAGATATGAAGTGAAAAATAGAGGTTAGAAGAATGTTGGAGTCTATATTTCAGGACGTTTTGATGCTCAAATTATTAAGGATTATAAATAGAATGCGAAGACAATAAAGAAGGAAATTATAAAAGTTTGCTTCTCGTTCTTTATATCTTGGATCATAAAGAATCTTGGAGTTGTCTGCTTGGGCTTTCCCACCAGCCAGCTGTAGTGGTTGCTTGCCTGCATGAGCCAATTGTCATTGCTTTTAAAGGGGATAATCACTGGTGAAGACATAACTGGTGATCTCAAATTGATGGACTTTGTTGAATTTATTTAATATTGAAGCTTAGCCTTAACCAATGCGGGTAATAACAATTCATTTGACCAACTGTATTAAAAATAAAAAAAGATTGTAAAGATTTGGCTTTTAAAAATCATGTAAAAGCCAGCACTGTAGTTTCTGCAAATTGCCATATGATAATATGTATTTCGACACAATCCTTATGTAAAAATGCGTGCACCATGAATCCCCAGATTCTGAAACATTTCCCTCAAAATTTGTGAAGGGCTCGAAACCTTTTTTTTCCCATTTTGAGTAAAGGATAATGCATATATATTTGTTATGGTTTTCTCTTGAAATGAAAGTGGTACATATAACAAAGGGTTAATTTGTTCAATGGTTTATAAAGTGTCTGGTTATAAAATTACATTGTATCGAAATAAAAAAAGAAAGTGCTTATTATTAACCTAAGCAAATTGTCAAAAGTGGTAAAATTTCAGTGCCAACAAAGCATTTTGATCTTATATCTTATGAGACGTCGGATTTACATTTAATATTAAAATTAAAAATATCGATAAATTAAATATCTATAATTAATTTTATATATTTAGATTCGAATATGAGAAAATCGTAGTAGATCACAAATTCAAATTGATTGTAAATTAATGTAAGAAGATATGGAATGTATGGAAATTGATGGAGTGGGCAATGGATGAAGAATTCGAGATGCTGCTATTCAACGATTCGATAAGTTTTGACATAGTGAGAAAGAGAAAGAAAGAAAGTTGTCGGTCTGACAAGAAGCAAAGCCCAGAGAGTACTGTGGTCCAAAAACTCCAAAAAAGGAAAGAAATTAAGGGAAAAACAAAATGCCCACGTGAATTATGTTCGGAAGGTGCTCCATATCACGTGCCTTTGCTTTCTGTAAAATTGTGGAACCAACAGGACAAGACCCTTTCCTTCCTTCTTCTCATTGATTTATTATTGTTCTCTTTCTCTTGCAATTTGCATGGATTTTGTATTCAAAAGTAGAGAAGATTTCAGAGAAAAAGCAAAGATTTTGATTTGGTCCCTTTGAGATAGATTTTTTTGTCCAAGCTCAAATCAAATCCCATTTGATTCAAAAATTTAAATTATTATTTAAAAATTAATAATAAAAAATATTTTTATATTAATATTTATATATTTATAATTAAATTTAATAAAAATTTTAATTGTTAAATAGCTATTTCAGTATGATCTTATCAATTTAAATTATAAAAAAAATAATATTTAAAACCCACTTCAAAAACTTATCAAATTGAGCAAATAGTCTGACTACAAACAACTGTACAATAAAAATGGCAAAAGAATTAGTGAGTGAGAGGGCATTGTCTCTAGATCAATGAAGTTCATATACAAATTTTGTGATGCCAAAGGCATAGGAAAAGGTGCGTGAATTTTATAAACTTCAATTATATTTTGTAATATTCCATCAATCATGATTGCGATAGCGTCTCTCGAAGCACTGAATTTGGATTAATTTTTCATTAAATATTGTTATCAATGCTTTTCTTCTCTCACGTCATCGAATAAAATTATATGCATTCATCCAAGCAATGCGAAGTTATACTTATTTGATTAAAAAATATATTTTTAAAAAATAAATTTTATATTTTTAAATATTTATTTCACTAAAAAAAAGTTGGTTAATGAATCTTCGAGTCGACAAAAAAGAACATATATTTTTTTAATAATGTCTTTCATTTTTTTTTTAAAAAAAAGATATTTTTACAAAAACTAAAGTAAAATAAAATTACCAATCATCTAAATATAAGTATTAATTTTTTTCTATAAAGTTGAAGCAAACCAACAAAAAGGATTAATTTTTTATATTAATATAAATTTTTTTTTAAAAAAAATCGAATAATAAATATTTTTCATAAAATTATCCAAATAATTGACCAATATTATTGCATATGCGAAAGAAAAAAAGAAGAACATTCGCTAGAAAAAAAAAAAAAAGACAAAGGCGGTGCTCCCTTCAATAGAAAGGCAAAGCTGGTCAGGCAAGTGCACTCGCCTGCAACAGGCAACACAACACTCGACTAGACCTAATAATTTTGTAATATGTATTATATTTATTTATTTTTATTTGTTATATGACAAATACGAATTTATATTTAATATATTAATAATATCAGTGAGTTACATCATATTACTTTATAAAAAATGAAGTTATTTATTTTTATTTTTAAAAATTTTTAATGACGTGATATAATTCAATTTATTAATAATATATAAATTTATAAATTATATTAAATATAAAATTTTAATATATTATATATTTATATAAATTGTAATACGTTAATACTTTTATTTTATAAATTTAAATTCATATATTTATTTCACATTTATATTTTTATATCATATTTAAATTATATTTTATATTATATAATCATACCTTATCGAAAATCCATCCATCTTACATTTTGGCTTGGGCAGATGAGATGAAACTTGAAAATGCCTATTATTATTATTTTTTTGGATACATTTTGATTTGAAGATACATTTCAGTCAAGGTAACATTTGCAGTCTGTTCCAAAAATCAGAAGATATGTGATAACATTATGGAGAGAGAGAGAGAGAGAGAGAGACTCAATTCAAGCTTTGCATCTTTGCATTTGCATGTGCTACATTTGGAAGATATTTTTCCACCTCATCCCCATTATTATTTTCCAATATTTTTAAAAAACCATATAGCATAATAGGGCCCTTTTTAAGTGTCTCCATCTACATGACCCCATAATACTTTTTAAGTAATAAAAAAAATAAAAATGAAAGATATACTACTTGTTTAAAAATATGATAAATAGTTAAATAAAATTATATTTAAATCTCGTTAACTATAAAAAAAATTTTAAATCAATTTAATTATCAATTTTATTCGAATTTTTATTATTTTAACCAATTCTTGATTGATCATTGAAAGCTTGATCTAGTGACATTTATTGTATTAAAATAATAGATTATCAATTTTCAATTTAATTAATGCAATTAATCAATCTGATCTGGCTTTTTATTCACTCTTTGCAAGACATGTTATCATTTACCCACATTTGTAAGAATTTCATGTTTATTCATTCATTTATTGTTAAAAAATTTTAAGTTTTAATAAGGTCGGCATCACAAAGCTGGAGCAAGAAGCCCGTAATCTGGTATGGATATAATGGACTGGAAAGGCAACAAGCAAACCAAAGTAAAGCAAGGCAGATGGGGGAGGGACAGAGGGCGGCAGTGGCAGGCTAGCTAACTAGCCTTAGCCAAGTTTGTTGGAAAATTCCAACTCTGAGGGGGTTGCTAGCTACTTGAGCAATGGCTGCACTTTGTTGGGGTCCAGTCAGGGCCACGGCAGGCACACTCCCTATCGGATGATTTTTTTTATTTTTAATCGTATTTTAGTTTATATCATATCATTTTTCTTTTCATCTTTTTTTCACAAATTTAATGCAATTGATTTTCTTGTATACTTTTAATTGGCGATACTAAAATTTAACTTAATTATTCGAATATAATATAGATAAAATAATTAATATAAAAAATTTTATTTCAAAATACAAATAATACGAATTATTATCGTATCAAAATTTATATAAATATAAAATATTTTAAATATAATTATAATATAATAAAATATATGAATTATCAAGTCTATTAAGTAGATGATCAGATTCCATCAGAAAACTGGTTTTGACGTAGAATTACAGATCATAATTATTCACATAATGTTGACTGGAAGTATGGAATCCATCTAATAAAAAGGGTCCTACAATGTGCAAACTTTCTAGCAAGTTCTGTTTTAACTTCAAATTGCTAGAAAAGAAGGGGAAAAAACATGCAAAAGATGCAACAAAACCCCACCACTTGCAAATGGCCAGTGAAAAACAAACTGTCATAATCACAAAAATTTTAAGGCCTCTGGATGCTTGTCCACTAAGCTAGAGGGGCTTAGAGCACCAATCATTTCACTGTGTACGCAGGGCTTTAATCCAATCAATTTCCAATCTGAAATCACCTGGCCCAGATTTGGCACCTGGAACACCACCTTCAGCATTAACTGATAGAGACATGCCAAGAATACGAGATGGATTCATCTCCAACTTTGCATCTATAATATTTCCCCTCCATGTTGGCAGATAGTGAGCAAGAGGAATCTGCAAGGAAATACAAATTATGCAGCAAAATCCAAAAAACTTCTGTAAATCTAAATGAGAACAAAGTTCATTTAAACAGATAAAAGCAGCATCCGTTGTTCTGTTTCTGAGGTTGCTTGTGTGAATCAGTCTTTAGTCCCTTTGTTACCCTGACTAAGTGTGAGTGCCGGCTGTAGATACATGTTTGACATACGTATGCTCAAATTTTTTTCATATATTAGAAGAATCATACCCTCATACTCGTGTTTGGGATATGTGTCAAACACAAGTATATAACTTAGTCCCCTCCATAGAATAACACTTCACAAGGGATGCAACCAAGCAAAATGAGGCCTTCCCAACCCATAGTTAGAAGCCTAAAATGTCAAGTTTGCATACTCTTTCATATTTCAAGTGGTTGTCAGAGGCATAACAGAAAATTTAAGCAGTTGTTTGTATGAATGTGAACCCTTAGCAGGTAGAATATAACAGTAAACAACTAGTCATTCCATGCAGTGGTTTAGATTTATTCTACGTCATATGTCTAACAGCGGGTAGAATTTAACAGAAAATTTAAGCAGTTGTTTGTTTGAATGTGAACCCTTAGCAGGTAGAATATAACAGTAAACAACTAGTCATTTCATGCAGTGGCTTAGATTTATTTTACATCATATATCTAACAGCCTCATTCATCACGAGCGGATTATGTTCACTAAAGCAGCCAGACATCAAATTATAATCCTTAGTATTCTCCTTTACTTTTGCCATGCATTATCTATTTGTTTATTTTGTTAGTAAATATGAGATAATATATAACACAACAAACACATAAGGAAGTCACTCAGATTAGTTAAATTGACCAAATCCTTTGTAAATTCTCTTTTACACGGAAAGAGGATTTATAAGATAATATCATGTTTAGGATGACTTACTTACAGGGTGATTAGAAAGATGAGCCACATCAAGGACCAAAACGTCCATAAGGAATACTGAATTTCCATATCTAAAGGCCATTATGAACTTAAATCTCATGTTCAAGAGTTCAGAATTCAGTTAGATTTCTAAATGCATCCCATGAGTAGAAACCAGTAACATCAATAGCTAAGAATATGAGCTTGAGGAATGGGACAGTTTTACCTTTGCAATATACCAGTTGTCCTTGGGAGCAAAAACAAAAGATTGCCATGAATTATCTTCCATCTGTCCAGGTGAATTCACCCAATTCTCTGTATAAATCTGCATATGAGTTTATAAGATTCAATAGAATACTTGTCAATCATATATAATTCAAACAAGTCAAAAACATAGAAACAACGTAAGTAAAAGCCTTGGTATCTGTTTACTACTTTAGTTCAACAATCAACACAATATGAACCACTCACAGTGGATATGTAGCATCTCCCATCTCCCTTAAGCTTTAGAGCTACTGTATCATATGCATCCAAATCAATGAAGCCATCAAACTACAGAAATAAGAATGGGAAAAAAAAAAAAAAGAAAAAAAAGAAGGGGTCACCAAATGCAAATAATTATTGAAAAAAAAAAAAACCAAAGTAATTTATGGTGCCTGTACAATAAATTGAAAATATTCTGTTTTATACTTAATCCAATATATATATATATATATTCTGCTTTATCCATGAAGACTGATCAGAAGGCACCTTTCTACATTGGAAAGTGTACCTGAAATTGAAATGG
>JBBYHK010000015.1:2156259-2230608 GCA_038382065.1 Adansonia grandidieri | reverse complement strand
TTCTGCTTTATCCATGAAGACTGATCTGAAGGCACCTTTCTACATTTGTCGTACCTAAAATTGAAATGGTTTTAACTCAGTTGAAACAAAATAGAACTAAAACCTCTCACAGACCATATAAATACATAGACATTAACTCCATGAAGCGTCTGAAGAAAGGGAAAAGAGAGCCATAAGTTCCAAAAATAACATTCTAAAGACTAAGCTTACGAAGGTGTCAGCGAGAATTAATATTTTATGTGACATACATTGCAGCAGCCTGAAGAAAATAATAAACAAAGGACTAAAGAAAGAAAACATGAAATAAGCAAACTAATAAAAAAGATATAGATGAAAAGTTTAACAGATTAACAGCAAATTTGACAAAACAAACATAACAAGCCTCATCATGTGAAAGCCTGCATACAGATTCCTGCAGAGACTATAATCACTTCAAAGCGTGCATTTGAAAGCGTTAAGTTTAGAGACAAGCTTTTATACAACATTCATAAAGCTAAACAGCTTTTCAAGATTCGTCCCTACTTCCAAGTAATTTCAGTGACTAAGGAACATCCTTTCAGTAATCATTAATACCCTTTATTTTCTGGAAAATCCATCTATCTATTTGGTTCCAGTCCAAAGTCTGCACTAAAGACTTGACTATGGCACGAAAAATGGACAACATCCAAATTAATCCGGGAAAACTAGCTAAAATATTACGATCAGGACACTCCAAAATTTACTTCAGACAATTGATTTACAACAGGTAAAGAAACTGGAATTATCTTTCACCTTCTTAGACCGCATTCCACAAAAACCGCTCCTAGTTATGTTCCATTTTGTACCCTCACTTACATCCATGGAAAGGTTCCCAGAGAAAACTCCTAACAAAGAGGTGATCCATCATCAGTGATTTGAACAAAAATTACATAAATAATAACAATTTTAAAATAAACACATGAAGCTGTCATGGTGAAAACCATACCAAAAATCATGGCTGCCAAATTAAACTGTTTGCATAAAATCATCTGAACTGAGCCTTTTCAATGGACCCTAATCGACTCATACACACAATTTATTATGAAACAAAAAATTAACATTAAAACTTATACTGACTATTACCATTTGATTTATTTGAATCACCTTTGATCTCCAATGAAGCCGACGACAACCCTGAAAAGTAAAATTATTTGAAAAGTACCGAAAATTTTTCATTTAAAAAATAAAAACAATGTTAACAAACAGAACTTTGAGGGTCTTAAGAGTTACCTCCGAATTCAGAATCAGAATAAAGATGCCATTTTTTGAGCTCCTCTTTTGAACTGAAATTAAATATGTACTTTTCAGTAGGAGGGATCCAATCTTCAACATTCCATGTCAGAGCTACATTTGTTTTTTGAAAAAAAGCATCAAACTTTCAAATCAATTAGCCAGGGATCGAATTTTTTTTTTTGTGATTAAAGAAATGAAAAATAAACGGATTATTCAAATTAAAATTCAAAATTTTTACCTTTCTTGGTCGCATTCAGGGAAGCTTGCCATATCCCGCGAAGCCTTGACATTTTCTTCCTAAAGTCTCAAACAAATTTCAAACTTTTAAGAACTCTTAACAAAAATTTTGAAAATTTAGAATAATTTTGGATTAAAAGCCAAATAGCAGTAGGCTCTAAAGCTGTTCTTGCAGTAGCGGCGTGTGACACCGTTCACCGTCACAGTTGCTAACGAAGAAACGAGAAAAATCGTTTCCTTTCCACTTCTCTCCTTTGGGCCGATTTCATAATATTCAGATGGAATGAGCTTTTATTTGGGCTTTCCCTTCATTGCTTCACACTTTAATGGGCCTGAAGATGAATTTAAGGCCTTTCTTTTCTGGTCTGTGGAAGAAATGGATTTTTCTTTTTAAATATAAATATATATATATATATATATATATGATGAATAAAGCCATTATTTATCATAAAAATGAATTTCTATTAAAAGTTTTTTTTGTTGCTTAATTGTTTTGATAAACAAATAAACTTTAAAGCTTATAGGCCTTTATCTTATTAATTCACCAATTATGATAAATTAAATAATTTTTCAATCTAACAAAGTTTTAAATGTCAAAATCCTTTGACATAATTTATACTATTGTAACACTCTTGATTGAGTTGGTATCATACATCAAGTGATATCAATTCAATTAAAAAAATTAACTTAAAACTAAATAAAATTATTTTAATAAAAAAATAAAGATGTTTGTATCTTTTTACTTAAAATAATAATTAACTACTAAGTTTAAAAAAAAAATCTACTTTGTCACTTAAAACTACCCACTTTTTTACTTACAAAAAATACTTATATTTTTCACTACATTATTTTTCTCCAAAGAAATTAAAATATTTTACCCTCATAGTAAGTGCGTCAATCTCTTATATTAATAAGCAGATTAGTATATATTTAATATACCGTCAGTATATAAATTTTCCTCAATGTGAATATTAATATTTACAAGCTAAATATTGCTAAATAAAATATATATGCTTGATTTTTTTTTTCAATTGGATGAAAATGCGATTTTTTTTCTAAATGATAATAAAATAAAATTTAATGTCTATAGATAATCAGATCCTTGTAATAAAAATGTCTTTTCTTGTAAAAAAAAAAAAAAACAAATTGACCAGCTTCATTTATTAGGAGGTGGAAAGCAAACAATTTTGTTGAGATGTATCTTAATTGGATATGATTGAGAGCAGATATGATGAATGGATATTACATTGTAAGAGCTTTGGTATAACATGAAAGAATGCTTTTCAACATTTAGCTTCATAAATCATTCTATAAATTTATTATTTTTTTAATTTTAATTTTAATTTTAATTTTAATAGCTAAATATTGGTAGATAAGAATAAATCATTCTAAAAATTTCTTTTTATTTCAGAAGAAAATCATTCTAAGATTTCTATACGATTAAAAATCATTAAATTGACCACCCAAGATTTTCTTAAACCCCTTTTTTATTTTTAAGTTTGGGGTCAGTGAGAACATTTGAATTAACAAATACAAATCATAAATAAACATTTTTATATATTTAATAATTTTATTATAATTATATTAAATGAGGGTAGAAAAAAATATTAAACACATGAAAATCCATGAATCATTAAATTTAACTAAATTATTTATTATGTTATTGAATTTGTAGTTTGTAGAGTATTTGGAGGGACTTTTATTGGACGAAAATCTCACCATAAATCGGCCTAATTTTGGTACGAATCATCATAGCACGACAATGTTGAATTATGTTGTACCGATTTTTATGTTGTCCGAAAAAAAAAAAGAAAACAAAAAAGGGAAAAAGGGGAAAGCAAAAGATGATATCATGGCTGATTATTTTATCAGGGAAAAGCCAAAAAGAAAAAAAAAAACATTGCGGCGAAAACCGGTAAGGATCGGTTGTAAGGCAGGCAGCCCATGGTAAAGTGCAGCACACTGATCGAATACTTGGCGGGCGCTCCCCCAATTATATACTAGCTTTTCTGGTGATTTGGAGAGCCTTTTATCGAGACAAGGGAACATGAATGATTGACCATCCTCCAAAATACGTCGCGTTAAATGCGCCCCCCCCCCCCCCACACATGAGCCACGAGGCATGACACCATGACCTTGGTTTTACAACTGTTTACTGTAGCAATGATATGGACTCTCAATCTTTTCTTTTAGCCGATGGTTAAATAGAGTGACCTCATAGTTTTTTTGACTGTTGAAACAATTTTTTTGGTTAATTATTTCCTAAAAATAGTAACTATTGATCAGAAACAAGAAGGCTGAGATCATGCAGGTTGCAGTTCCAATTAGGATACCTTAATATTAATTTCGGGCATGTGTCGGATAGTTAAAATGTATTGGATAACTATTTTATCTTTTTTGCTTCAATATGCCTTTTTCTTTCTTTGATTTCATCAATGTTATGTCTCTAAACTACCATTATTTCCTCAGTTTATTTATGAAAAATATTGAAAGTTTCAATCGTATATATATATATATATGTGAAGTGATTAATTTTAACTGCTCAACTCCGAACCCTTGCGTACTCATAACCTTTTGCCTTGTCGTGCTTGATACATATAAACAATCACTTTGGATGCTACAAGAGCATCTACGACTACTCAGTCATTTGCTTCTTATAATAAAATTTTACACTATGCAGTTCCTAATGTGAAGAACTAATATATATATATATATGTATATAAATATGTTTTATACTTAAATTAAGGTCATTTTATCCTCTAATATTTTGTCCACTTCCAACAGCTTACCCAAAAATTTGTTAATTTGCAAGAATATATTATGCCAACCAACCGAATTTTTATTTTTTGGTGTATGGTTAATTAAGTTGATTTATGGGTTGTGAACTTTTTACAGAGAAAAAACAATGACGATATTTAAAAAATAAGCATCGAATAATTCTGTGTCAGCATTTGCAGGGATGATTTGTGGTCATTTTGCCTAAAAAATTAGATTGAAAATAAGGGAATTAATTGGAAAAAAAAATGTTTCATTTGCTCCTTGTTTCACCAAGCTGGACACCGGACAGAATATCAGGATTGGAATAAAATTATTGGCTTTGGTCGGAGCAACTTTTACTGCAGATCCCTGGAGGCTAAAACAACTTATTCAAGTGCAACAGCCACCGTAAGTTAGACTCGAGCTGCTTGTTATTGATGTTGACACAACTCCTTAAAAGATTCTATAAACAAATCCTGAATGAGATTTGCTTTTTTATTTTGGGGGGAGGGGGGGTGTGGGTTGGACCAAAACTTGAAGTACATTGGCTTGTCGTATAGGGGCAAAGACTTTCCCCACCAATCAACGTCTATAAGACTCATTTCTTTAACTCTGAAATGACTGAAAGTTTTTTTTTAAATTGGGACAGTTGTGGAGAAAATGATTGTACAGGTTTGTAGAGCTAGAACATCATGACTAGGTGAGGTTGATGCTAGCTACTGCCAAACCCCCACTTGCTGAAAGCGGGGATTCCTGTATCCTTTTCTTCATTAAAATGGGCATTCAATCCTCTTTACAGTACAATTGGACTCCTAATAGAAAAGGCCATTAGCAGTACCAGCTTTTGCTATTTTTATTTGAGATCTATTTGAACAAACGAAATTGAAAACAACGATTATGATAATATTAGTCTGACCAAATATTCCTTCACCTTAATTCTATGCTGGCACAAAGAGTTGAGAATTAGGTCTCACTCCACTTGCCTATAAATGTTTGAACATCAAATCAAATACATATTAACAATAAAAATGAGAAAGTAAAAGTAAAGAATATTGAGTAATTCTCAACCATTTTGGTTGTAAATAGATGACAGTAGCAGCTCTTAACCAGCAATATTAAAGAAGGAAAAAAAAAAAAAAAAAGAGAAAGAAAAGCAAAGTTTCCTAATTATATTGAAGTTCTTGATGATCAAATCATCAATCCCGCTGTAAAATCAAAGGGGTTAATCCTCACCTTCGCAAAAGAACACACAAAAACTAAATTAATTTGCCTATACTAAATTTTCATTATTTTTGCTTTAATTCTTCCCCTTTCCATGTCTCGAAAACCTTTTTACAACTTTGACAAAGCTTTATAGCTGTTTTGATCTTCCATTTTTTTGTTAGCTTAGCAAGTGTAGAACTCAACCAGCTCTTCCATGGACCCCAACTGAGCTCCATCATTCGCGAGCATCCAAAGCAAGTGCTCAAACAAAACAACCTCGCAAGAGACCACAATTTCATGACCACCATCGTCATCATCGTCATCGTCAATACCATTATCAACACAGGAGGAGGACCGATCAATGAGCTCTTGCAACAGCGGATGGCAGATGATCTCGGACCCTACCAGGTATCTCCGCCGCGACTTCCCAACGTAAACTGCATGGAGACCCTTCGGAATCGACATCTCATCGGATTCCGCAGCCGCTATAGCACTGCTGCTACGTGTCAGCCTCGTAAAAGATGGCCATCTCTTTAGTGCAGACTTGAGCTTTGTTAGCTTCCCAAATTTTGCCATGGCTACCTAGCCTATTACTATATAACTTGCTAGTTTTGTTATTGGGTTTTGGAATATAAAAGAGAGGAGAGTACTAAAGAAAAAGAAGGAACTTCTTTCGGGGATTAGAATTGCAGAGAAACATGGAGGATGGTTCGTATATAAAAAAATGGAGGTGGGACTTAGCTAGACAAAGCGACAGAAATGTGAGAAAAACATTGCAAATAGCAAATACGTGCTTGGCCCACCATTAGATATTACATTATACCAGCTAAGAATGAGATATCGGGGTGCAAAAACCAGTTGCCCTTTTTTTGGCATTTGGTGGGACTTTTTTTTTTTTGTTAGAGATAAATGATCTTTGATTATAATATATATATTTTATAATTTAGAATATAATATGATTATATAAAATAAATTTGATATAAAAATAATTAAATTATGATATAAAATATAATATGATATTAAAAAATAATACGAACATGACATAAATATATGAATATTGAGCCTATCCAAGGATTAACTTTAAATTTTTTAATTCAAACTAGTTCGACCTAAATAACTAGTATAAATAAAAATATTTTATTTAAATTTAATTATAAAAATAAATTTTATTATTTTATGAACAACGATTCGAATTTCTGGATCGGTTTGAGTTAGGCTTGATTTGACTTTAGATTAGAAAAAAAAAAAAAATGATTCGCAACCAAATCATGAATACCTTTTAATTGTACATATCAAACTTTATATAAATATATAACATTTTAAATATGATTATGACATGAAAAATAATATAAACATGATACGAATATTCAAATTAATGAATCTATTTTTTATATTTATATTTATATTCACATGAACTCTCTTTTCCTCAAATTTTTTATTTTTGTTCGGTTTTCATTTTCATGTGATTTCCATTGTAGAGTATGTAAGAACATGATTCAGAATTGGAATTTTGGTTAATTAAATTGTTTGGCGTCATGGCAGGGGCAGTCCACGTGAATGAAATCCAGACCTTGTGGCTTAAAATCATATTAATTGCCATTATCTCCGTTTGTAAATATGCTAGAAATTATATGCCTAACTTTTAGCATTGATGAAAGAAAAACAAGCATTTTACCGTACATATCCACTAATTTTGATTAAATTGAATAATTCATATATAAGGATCATGTTTTTCTCGTGTTAATTATATAAATATGAATATGATACAAATTATTAAATATATAAAAAATTTTAAATACGAATATAAATATTAAATGTACCGTAAATATGAAATTATCAATTTTAATCTTCACCAAAGCTTTAGCAACTTGATTTTCAAGTGGCATTAGCTTAAATCTTACTACTACATGTATACTGGAATCATATAAACCATATACTTGATGAAGAAGACTCAAAATTTTCACATGATATATAATGATGGAAAATTATTATCAAACAAACTTCATATCTAAATCGATTAAAGGAAATAATACAGGAAAAAAAAAAGGGAAAACTGGAAAATGCAATGGCAATAATATAACAAGAATCATAGTAGGGCAATTGTGATTTCTTTGTTCTTGTTCATGTATCATTAATAGCAACAAAATCTGTTGGTTGGTAAGCAGTCACCACTTCCCATATGTTACTGATTTTTTTTTTCTGTTTCAAAAGCCAAATGTATTTTATTCGAATTTTTTTATTTTTTAAAATATTCGTATTTAATATATGTATTTAATATATATTTAAATATCAATATAAAAATAAAATTTTTTAAATAGATGAAAGAATTATTAAAAATCGAATATATATATATTAAATATGAAACCATATTTGACATTCACTTTAAGATACCTATAACTTAAGAGCCAGAACACAAGTTGGAGCTGATGGCAATTTGTACTAATTTTTGTATGTGTTAACATATTTTATATATGCGTTACCAAACAGGCTTTGTCGAGGAACCATTAACCGAAATGTGAATGCCTTGTAGTTATGCATGGAGCCCTCGACAAAAACAAAGGGCGCATCAACCTTCGCACCCCAGCTGCCAACCTCTTCATTACCAGTTCACCACGCACTACTCTTCTGGGAACCAATTATTCAAAACCCTTCTTATCTTTAAGCTTCACCTAACTTTTTGATGTAATTGTTCTTTGAGATTTGAAGGGTTTGCATGCCGAGCTTAAAACTTTTTCTCTGTTACAAGTCTTATCATTATCATTAACAGGATCAATTGCGTTTAGCACAGAATGTTTTGGTGAATAAAAGAAAAGAATATCAGAAGATGAGAGAGAAAAAAGTAGCTTTTAAGTCAACTGAGTTAAATATTTACTGGTCCATCTGAATGTCCAATGGTGGCGCATGTCCCACGAGCCGGGACTCGACTTTCCATCCGGAACTTCTTTTCTTACAATTATCCTGCCTATTCTCGTTTAGACTGACATTCTCTTTGGACTCGACTCGATAATTTCAGGCACAAATTGATTCTTGAACCATGAAACATACTTACCCAAGGCTAGACACGAACAGCTCTAATGAATTCAACCGCTAGTGATCCAAGGGTACGTCTTTCAGTAATTAGTTAACCACCAATGTTTGTTAGATATATATATATATTGATGTAAAATATACAAAAGCTACACCCAACAACCAGCATCCCCTACTTATGTCTCATTTAAGGTTGATGTTGATAAGAGTTAATTCAATTAACAAAATGATTTTTTTTAACTTTTATAAATCAAAGTTTTAATCATTGTCGAAGTATTTAAAGTGTAAAATCTAAAATAAAATTCAGAAAATGGGGCCCCAAATTGTAAGTTTCAAAATGGAAGACACAAATATCATCCAAAATCTGAATTTAAAAACTAATTCCAAAGTTCAATTTAAAAAATTCTAAACCTCAAAATTTGAAAAGACCTAATTAAAAAGTAGCAAATTTCAGATTCGAATTTTAAATTATTTTTTAATAAAATTTGAATGTAAACCTGAAAGTCGATTTAAGTCATGAATTTAAATTAAAATGCATTCCACATCAAATTAAAAATTATTTTTAAAAAAAGTAATTTAATAAATAAAATAAGATTGAATTTAAATTATTTTAAATCACAATTTAGAGATCCAAGAATAAAATGTGAGGTGACAATCAAAAGTTAAATTATTGAAACGATTATTTCTAATGAAGGGTAATAGGGTAGGGCTTGCCAATTGCCAGGTTGCGGTTGGGTTGGAATTCTGGAAGTTAACTTGAAGCAAGATTCACCATTTTGGATCATGTGCTTTTGAAAGAAACATTTGGAGATCATATCGGTGTTTTGGAGGATTGTGTCATGTGATGAGCGGGATATCTGCTATATCACTACCTTTTTTTCTTTTAAATTTTAATTAACTAATTATCATAGATAAAATGTAGTAGCTATTGGACCACACTATTTATTGATTTATGTTATTTAAACTTAATTTAAGTATTAAATATAAGTATGCATCTGATACGAATATATTTAATATATTTAAAATTTTTTATATTTTAAAAATTATATTTTTATATTATTAGTTTTAGATATTTTGAATATGGATAATAAAAATAATAAAGAGTATGGACTACGGAGAGACATGATTTGAAACCCAAGGTTCAATTCAGAATCTGATTTGGTTCTACGAGGGAAACGATCAAGGTTTTGTGAGTTAGGCTTATTTGTTTTGCGGACTTGAAGCCCAAATCTTGATTAAATAAAAATGAAAGAAAGCAGCCCAAATAAGGATCCATCTCATCTAATTACCCAAAAGACAAGGCATGGTCACATGGGAAGTGATAATGACTGAAATCAAATCAAGTGGTTAAAAATACATAAAAAAATGATATAAGTAGGTTACGTGGCAACATCAGAGCGCCACGTCACAGCCATATCCCCAAAACAAAGGACGCGTGCCGAAGATTCCAAAAGATTTGAGATTTTTCCAGACCGTTCTTGTAACTTTCTTTTTTTTTCCCAGCTCTTTCCTCCTGCTTCCATATATTCGGTTGGATTTTCTTAGAAGCCAAACAGAGAAGAGAAAGAAATAATAAGTTTTCCCCTTTCAAAGCGTTCTATAGACGTTTAAAGTTTCCAGCTACTTTCTTTTCCTTTCTCCTTTCAACAGCGTCTGAAAATGAGTACGGTTGCTGACACATTGGCCCAGTGGTTTAGTTTCCCAGAAAACCTGGAAAAATTCATGTTCCCTTCGCGGTCTCAGGACACTCACGAGAACAAAGGATTCAATAGCATACCCGCCGACATTCTAGACACTCCCAAGCAGTTCATTTTCTACTTAGACGTTCCAGGCTTGACCAAGTCGGATATCCAGGTATAATAGAAAGAAATTAACCAAAGAGGAAAACCCATCGAGGGCTTTGAGTTTTGGTACCCTTCTTTTTTTTGCTGACATTGGTTGATTATTCATGCTCTGAAATTTTTTTCAGGTTACTGTTGAAAACGAGAATACATTGGTGATCAAGAGTGGTGGAAAAAGAAAACGTGAGGAAGTTGAAGAGGAAGAAGGGTGTAAATACATTAGGCTTGAGAGGAAGCCGCCCCAGAAGCTGATGAGGAAGTTCCGGTTGCCGGAGGATGCCAACGTGTCTGCTATTACAGCTAAATGTGAAAATGGGGTTTTGACTGTGATTGTCGAGAAGCTTCCCCCGCCACCAAAGCCTAAAACAGTTGAAGTTGCAATTGCTTAAAACAAAAAGGATGAATGAGTGGAGACACCATGGTTTTGTGGGAAATAGAAGGAAGTTTTAGGCGTTTTCCCGTATAAGATAGGTTCAGGTGTTGTTTAGGCTGCCTTGAGTTTCTTCAACTTTGGGAACTGGAGTCGAGGAATCAGACATTGTTTGATGTATTTTTATTTGCAATATAATTATATAAGTTGGTAGATTTGCTTTTCAGTCTTCGCTACTCATTTTTTTTCTTCCTATGGTTTGTCAGATGACTCAAAGCACTGTTAGTAGAAATCCGGAATTGAAGGAAAATATTAGTACTTTTCCTTGGACTTCATTAATATATACGACCAGGATTTAGCTAGTTTGTTGATTCGTACTGTCATAATTTTGTCATCGTATCTACCCCATTGGAAATCCCAAAATCCTATCCAATGACCCAAAACGCGAATTTAAATTTCTTGAATCTGAGCATTTATAACCGGCTGAATCATGGTTCTGGCAAATGTGGACAAACTCGGTTTTGTTGATAAATCTGGACAAAGTCGTGATATCTATAACCCTAACTTCAATAGCATTTGTAAATTGTAATCTAGTATGAATAACACAATCAAGCCTGAGTCATGGTATCTAGCAAATTTTGTACAAACTAGAATCTAATCCGAATCCCAGCCCGAATCAAGATATCCAGCAAATCTGCATAACTCAATGGTATCTATCCCAGTGTATAAATCTTATTCATAATTCAATTTCGACATCTATGATTTGTTTACCTTCACAAAATGTTTTGCTTTTAAAAAGATCTGTCTTGAACTACTACCAGTAGGATGGAATTGTGTTTTTTTTTTTTTTTAATTGGCAAAGTTTAGTTAATAATTTCCTGGAATTCAATGGCTTAGAGATTTTTGTAATTTGTGTTGGTAAAGTGATTCGTTGTCGGATGCTTAGGTATGTCAATATACATATATATATATATATATATATTTTTTCATTTGTTGCAAATACAATAATATTTTTCACCGATTAGTATCATTTGCTTTAGCTGTCCTTCTTGATCAAACTGTAGGGTTCTAACCTTATTTTTAACCAAATTGAATATAAATACAATTTGGTATTCCTTGTATTTATCTCTTATTTATGTTATTTTTTATTGTAAATATTAAATTTAATATTTTAATTGTTCTTATTATATAAAATATAACATATATTTTTTTATGTGTATTATATTTGCATTATTTTTAATCAGCGTTTGTGATTTTATGAAATTAGAAATCCTTTTCAAAATTCCTTTTTAGGGTTTTAATACATCATTTTCCCTCTATATAACGAAAAAGGTTACTTCGTTACCTTCAAAAGGTTCCAGTAACCGACCTCTCGAGGGGGGAACCCTGAAGCTGATGTGCCAAATGCCAAACAGGCAACCTCTGGCTGCTGCTGCCGCAGATCCTTAAAAACTTTGAAATCTACAACATGGGGATAAATTTTGAATGTAGATACGCTATTTACCAAAAAAAAAAAAGGTTTCGATGTGTAAGGTATAATACAAGCATGCCAATAATGTCAAAAGAGCTTCTTAGAAGGCATCATCTAAGAAACTATTTAATATTTACAGAGGTTGAAACCTGTGGTGTTTAGTGTTTACTAGGTGCGAGGTAGTCAGAGGTCCAAAATAAATCGGTAATGCATTAGTTCCGATTCCTCCAAAAGCTGTCACTATATTTACACGAGCTGAAACTTTGCTTATTCCTCAACGGAAGCCGCAACTCTTCTTTTTTCTCAGCTCAATCTTACAACTTTCTTTTTATTAATTTGAAACGAACTCTCATCCTTCGGATGGGTTCGATTTGGTTGTGGTTTGAAATAAATTTTTATCATGGAACTACTCGGAAGAAGTAAGCTTTAAAGGAATAAGCATATCTCCATGAGTTACCCAATTCACAAAGCTCTCAGAGAATTCATCCAGAATACCACCACACGTGAGTTCAGACGTTTGGTCCCCTCCCTAAACAAATAACCAAAAAAACAAAAAAACAAAAAAAATGAAAAAAGCAGGTTGTTTTCAACCAATGGCATAGGATAATCAAATGGATGAAGATGCATCTTGAGACATAAAAAAAATTGTCGCTGTAAAGTGTCTGTCGATTTCAAAGAAATAAGGATCATGGGCCTCTCTCAGACATAATTGCAATTATGCAGCAATTCAGATCTCAATCATGGTCGTTAGCCAACTATAAAAACAACAAAGTACAAACCTTTACGCTTGAACCAGATTCAGTTGGAGATGTAGTCATATCAATTTTTAGTTCAGTACCAATATTTTCAGAGGATTGGCTTGCTGTAGACCTGCAAGCAAAAAAAATACAGACTCATTTATGAGATTTCAGCAGTCAAATGCAATTTTTGCAACAACAAGTAAATTTATAAGTGTTTCAGACGGTAAGTATAGAGAAGGCATACAAATGCCGGCAAACTCTGAATAAATTATCACAAATCAACATTAGTGTACTGACATCATTACAACAACATTTCCTCTCAACTTTGTGTCTGATTTCATTTATGTTTTAAGTCCAGAAGGAGATGTTGTTGAAAAGTGCTGCAGACATTCTATTGTGGTTTAGAATGCTTATTCCAGTAGAAATTTTCATTTTTCGAAAATTATTTTCCATCTCAGGTTGAGATGGAAAAAATAAGTATTGTTTTTTTTGTCTTCATTCAAGTTTAAAAACTTGGTATAAATGCATTCATTCAAAATTTAAAGCAATTATTCTACAAATGTAGCCGTAAAACAAGCACCTACAATATATAATGAGAAAATCATTTGACTCTTGTTTCTCGTGTCTCTCCCTCATATGTTACTCGAACTCAGGTGTGAGTCTCAGATACAAGTACGTGTCCAGTGCAGATACATTCAATTTGACTCTTGGTTCTCATCTCTCTCCCTCATATGTTGCTCATGTGAGTTTCAAATACAGGTTTGTATCCGTCACAGGTATGTTTAATTTTTTCTAAGATTTTTTATGTATTTGGAGGGTCATATCCTAATATCTTTGTTTGAAAATGTCTGACATGGGTCCTTAAAAGAAGTTGATGACTGTGCTCGAAATAATAGTGTGGTAATGGTTGGAACAATTGATTTCACAGAAAAAATCATCTGGAAAGTCTACTGCTTTTTTGAAGTAACCTGACTGAAGATGACTTTAACTACCTGTCATATATATCATCGTCACATGAATTTGCTGATGAAGAAAGCCAGTCCATATCGAAATTGGTGCAATTACATTCATCCCCGTTTTCATCATAACATATACGATTACTTTCGAGAAAACGGTCCTCCATATCTCCGAAAAGCTGCCTGCAAGACATTCTTGGAGTAAACCTAGAAAACCAGCCAAAATTTAGTCAGTGGGACAAAAGATGAAGTCTCTGAATCAGTTTTAAATTATTTTAGTGATGGTTTGTCATCATAATTCCTAGGGTACAACCACCATCAGATCTCAGACATTTAAGATGTTGGCACCTTTAGATGCAACTTGCTATAAACCTCTACAAGAACTACAATCTCAACAGAAATGTTAAGAGCTGCTCTTTTATTATATCAACAGACAATCATTAAGATAATAAACTTGGGAAAACAAAAAAAAAAAAAAAATTGTGCACACCTGGAATAAGAAATTTCACAAGTTGGCATCTCTGGAGTAGACTCAGAAAGACCATGCATAGCTCCTTCTCTATTTTCAGACAAAGGCTTATGGTGTCCGACATTTGAAGCAGCCATGGGAGAGTCAGTTCCACAATGAATGTTGCCATCGGACAGTGATCTTTTAAAAGATGGCCTACAGATATTTTCAAAAGTGACCTCATTAGCAGTTTTTGCGATAAAGGTTAGGTTTACCATTTCAAACTGGGATCACAAAACAGCAAGTCAAAAATAATTTTTTAGCTATCCTATAACAAACAGATGAAAGAATGTTGACGTAACTATGCAAGAGCAGTATTCCCTTGCTACTGGTTAAAATAAAAAAGTGTAGTTCTCAACACAATCATTATGGTACAACCATAAAAGTTATTAGATTTACAATCACAAAATTGTAGGGGTAGAATTATTTGGCAGCATATAGTCTAAATGAAATCCTTGGAACTGGAAATTTGGTATAACAGGTATTTGCAATTCGAAGACTCAATATACCTAGCATTCTCATTAAAAAGATTAGGACCATGCCTTCCAACGCAATAGTGTTCGTCTGAATCCAACTCCCAGAGTGCTGGTTTACCCTCTTGTGGCTGAAAGTGACCCAAGAACCTGCATCTTATAATGTCAAATTCTAGGAGTATTATCCATCATCATAATTATGCACGATGAGTGTGTTTGGTAGCACAGGGTATGTGCTGCAGGGACTCCAAATTGCACTGGAGCCTCTATGCTACACCAACCACCCTAAGTAACGTACATCAAGAACTGCAATTTGCACAACACTACAAGCATTTGCTGTCATGGGCTACTAAAGGTCTATGAAGAATGAGGCTTGCTTTTATCTTACAAATTAATGGCACTTTGCTTCTCTGCATCCATATATGCATTGCTATAATAACGTTGCAAAGTTCTAAAGAACTCCTGGGACTGAGTTGCTGCTTTCCATTGACCTCTCCTTTGGCAAAATATCTGTTTAAAATGACCAATGCAAAATATAAAATGTACTCGAGGCCTAATACTTTAAGGTTTCAGTAAGCTTTGTTGTTATGATACTGGGCCAACAACTCAAAATTATGACCGCAAGGTTCCAATGTTTAATCTGCCATCTTAAAACCGTTAAAATTAATTTGATAACCATGGATGGAACATTTACTAAATTTGAAAATGAAAATTAGTTTTATTATCATCAATCTTTTAGGATGATTAAGAGGATTACAAAAGCTCCTTAAATCCCTAAGAAGAATTACCTTGTTGTGTGCTGCAGAACCACCATACTGTAGAGCAAGAGTGTCACCCATTGTTTCATAAACTCCCATTAAATTCTCGGCCAAAGGACTATCTTGATCAATAGTTTGGGATTCTATGAAACCCATAGCATGGAGCTGGCGTCCAAGAGCCATCAATCCATAGGCATATTGAGCAACATTAGTGCGATCTAGACAGTCGATGCAGTTGGTTCTGAGGACTCCGGTTTGAAACATGGGAAGTTTTACATTCTCACTAGAATTCTCTTTATCATTAGCAGCATTTGTTTCCAACTTTTCAACATCATTTTTGTAGGAAGAGACCTGAACAGAGCTTTGCCTACAAAGTAGCATAAGTAGTTGTATGATCAACAAAACAAATCAATGAAAACCTAAAATTTTGATCCTAAAGAGCTATATTTTTCAAGGAAAAAGCGAATGCAAGAAAGCACAGACAGAACTGTTGGTAATGCATGCATCAATGATGTGGATTGCAGCATAGTTACAGGTTGATATAATTAATGAGAGAAAGGGAAGAGCAAAAAGACATTCTTTGATCATCTTAGTAGCAAAAAAAAAAAAAAAAAGGAACTTTACAAGTTTATATTTACAAAATAGAGTTGACTTATAACAACGAAGGAAGACAATTACAACATCATGAAAATACAACCAAATCATGTAATGGAACTTACACTAAACAAGATAAAGTCAGTAGCCCATCTGGTCTACAATTTGATGTTACTTGACAATAAAAAATGCCTGTTAAGTGTAACGCATAATCAGCCACTCTGCCTAGAAGTGCCAACACATTTGTAGCTCTGCAGAAAATGTTTTTAACCATCCTTGAAAACATTAGTAAGCAAAGATTTTGCATAAGCAAGGGGAGTAGGGGTAGTTAAAGTACTTTCTGGAGTGTCTGTTCAGGTCCCAGTGAAGGAACCTTAGACGGTTCTCCTTGGTTAAGCTTTTATTGATAAATCTGATGGCATTTGCAAACTCTGCACGAAGAATAGTTTCCCGAGGTTTCTTCTCACACCTCTGTTAATCACCACAGAATTGATAAGGAAACAATTGCAGATAGAGAAACATCACAAAGTACATGGAAATTGACAAATGATCAGTGCAAGGCCTACCTTTATCAAATTCAGGATGATTATTGGATTTCCATATCTCCTTGCAAGATTCTCGAAATGTAGTCTTGTGGCCTCATAATTTGGATCCTTCTTTGATACTGGAAACAAAAGGCGAATTTAGGAAAATCTAGATTAGTTACCATGTAGGAACTACAGGTTTATGGCTCTCAGTGTGTTTATTCAACAAGAAAGAGTTCATACATATGATGTCAGGTTTCAAATTCAAGCGTGAAGTTTCCTGGGACCAGAAAAGTGGGATAGAGCCTCTATTCTGGACAACAGAACTTATTTTTGTAGGGCACCCTTCAGGAACATCTTCAAACACAATTTGTTCTGTTTCAACATCATTTGCTACTCGACCTTTATCATTCACTCCACGTTTCAAATATCTACACAATAGAAGAGAAATAAGAAAAGTGACAGTCATGTCCGAATCAAGAGAAGCAACAACAGAATCTTTAAAAAAAAAAAAAGTTTATCTATTATATGACTGGAGCAATCACAAATTACAGCTAAAAAATAAGCAAAAAAACGTGAAATCACAAAGCATTTGACAGTGGAAACTAACACAAAGCTAATTTTCCTAATGAATTGTAGGCCAAATGAAGGGTAGTTCTAACTAATAGAGCAGACATTTCAATCAGTAGCTTGTAAAGCATCTAAACCTTGTTCCAGCATAATGTCGAGAACGTCTTGCAATAAGAGTTAACAGAAAGTCCCTCCCAGACACAGAAAGTTTGACCTGGATATCAAAGGAGGAAACAACAATCATTAGATCAAAACCTTAAACCAATGCATCAAACGGAAACAACATTTTTTAGCAAACATGTTCAGCAAAGTTTGAGACAGAAAAAACCTTGCTCAGCTTTAGCTACCACTTTTAAGGTAGCTAATGTTATAAAAGAAAACCTGGTAAATGGTCATTACGCTCCTTAAGATTATTGACAGAGAAAATCCATTATAGAATAGAACCAAAGAAATTATAAATTTGATGGTGGTCCTAATATTGAGGATTAATAAATAAAAAACATTTAGTACATGCACGACAACACATCAAATTCAACATCTACCCCATACCCAAAAAAATTCTGCAATTGCTGAAAATGGTAATAAAGCTTGGGTTTATCTAAGATTTCTCTAAAACAATACGTTTTAAACATAAACCAGACATAGCAACTGAAAGAAAATAATAATCACTTCAACTTAAAAACCAGCTTCCAGCAAATCCTTCCTTTTTCACTTATCACAAAAATTAATGAATAGGACAAAACCTATAGTCTATCATACCTGCTTGAAAAAGCCATACACCAATGCAACAGTCCACAGAGTATTCTTGAGATTGTTGCGAATTCCTCGAGTTAAGAACTCATTCCAGACAAACATTGTTTCATAGTTTGCCAGTCCTGTCTCATTCTTGCATAAATTTCTTTGAAGACTATGCATGACATTGTATGAGTAGCTGAAAAAGAAGTCCTGTGTGAGATCCACTGTGGAGAGGAGCTTCTTGTATCTATGTCAACAAGGAAAAAGAAGAAAAAAAGAAAGAAAAGGCAAGCCATGTTAACGCGTGTTTAGTTATTATTTGATGAATAGAGGAACAAATAGAAATGAAACAACTGCTTAAACTTAAAATTTTAACCAGGAAATAAAAGAGAAAGATGGTAATTTGCCCCCAGAAACCCTGATGATACCTTGTCTCATTCAACAGTTATACTAACATCACACAGCAATGAAGTTTGCTCCTGTACATATGCAGGAAATGAACTGGCAATAGCCTCTACAAACAGTATTAACTAAAGAAGATGCAACATTAAAATGGTGAAAGCTGACTTAACTGTTCCAACATGAAATTAAAAAAAGAAAAAAATAAAGGAAGATATTTAACCAGAAAAAGTACTTTAATTGGATGGGGCCACACCAATTATATAACATGAAGAGTTTATCAACAAAAATAGTATTGAGATTACCTCCACACCATGGAACTCTTCTACTTTTAAAAGTAAACTCCAGAACTCAAAATATTGTTCAAGAAAACATAATTAATTGAAAAGAAGACAAAATAACCACAACATAACACAATTCCATCCAAGTACAAATGGAAAATGAATAGTTTCAGTGATAATCTCGTGTTCCCTTCTAAGTACCAAGGACATATTACATTTACATGCAGAATTGACAAAAGACCTTTTTTCATTCTTAGAATAAGCCATATTGGACTGGACAGGAGATTTTGCAATCGAAATCATCTCGCTCTTGGTAATGGCATAGATAGTATGGCCACAAATTGCACCAATCTTCTTTCTTTTCGTGATCAGCATCATGGAATAAGATTCCAAAAATTTTACAAACCCTAAATTAATGGGGAGAAATTCATTAGCTTATACTGAAAACAACAGAGAGGGAAGGTGAGAGAACCTGACAGGTATTACATACCAACGATTCCATAACATGCTGTAACAAATTTAAGTCCACCAGAGGACCTATTTCCTTCATGTATCCTTCTTAACAGATCACAGCATTCAATTTCTGAGTATGCCGTAGAATCTTCAACCAGAGTTAGTTCACAAGGGTCTAATCGATCAATCTTTAGCACCCTGCAAATAGCTCTGTTCTTGTCTCTTCCAATCATATAAAAATTCTGTTGCACACCAGGAATACATGAATGTTGCATTAATATTTTCCAAAGGAGATGGAAACTGCGTAATTATCAGCTCAAACAAATTTTAGGTGGAAAAGGAAAGAGATATAAAAACAAAAGCTGCTGTATGAATTTCTATATGATTGGAAGTTATCTGATACTGTAGGAATTTTAGCTCAAACAAATTCCTATTAGCATCATAACGGAAAAAGAGGGAAAATTGACAAGTTATCTGATACTATAGAACATGCTCTGAACATAGGGACTATTTCTATATCCTGAAGGTTTGTGTAGCTTCCAAGCACAATAACAAATTGACAATCACTGCCCATAATCTCAGTAGTAATGAACCGACTTTATGAGATTAAAAAAAAAAAAATATTGATCGTTTCATGAGATGATTGCAGTTAAAGAGAATTGTAGAAAAAAGAAAAATACCTACAATCATAAGCCTATTTGTCACATGAAGATTTCATGTTTTTAACTTGAATTTGGAATACTAAAAAGTTGGAGTGATGAATATGGCAAGAGTTCTGAATGCAAATTCAACGAAACCACTGCTGATAATAACAAGAAAAAATTTTGGTAGCAGAATATAAACTGCTTAATTAAACTTTGTATTGCGAACTAAAACCAGTTCCATATTCCATACGCTTTCAGAAGACAAAAAATCTCAGTCAACCAAACAAAATACAACATCAGAAAGAACTATTCGGCGATTATTTCTTATGCAAAAGAAATTAGACATCCATTGGTAAATATTTCAAACTTTAATCAAGAACAAAAATTCAAATCATTCCAAAATCAAGCTAACCATGGGGAAAACAGACAAATCGCTCATCTGCTTTTAAAGCTAAAGCTAAAAATCATCAAATATGCTCACAATTTCCAATAAAAAAAAACAATTTGGTTAAAAATCGCCACTAAAAAACAACAACAACCAAAAGATCGATAAGAGCTTTAGCATAATAAACATTAAGCAACTTCGATGATCAAAACTAAAAAGTCAAAAAATCCTTAAACCAACGGCCGTATACACAAGCATAGGAATATATGTACAAACACGTATATATATGTATATATATATATAACACACACACACACACACGCTTGTATATACCAGTGAGAGAAAAATACCGAGCAAGTCTCATAGAGCCTGAATTTCTGCAAATAACAAGGATTCGAGTCGGGTCTACCATCACTGCCATTTTCAGCGGCCATTAGCTTTTCGGATCCCGAGTTCCCCGAGCCTCAGAGCTCGGGTTCAGTCAGA
This sequence comes from Adansonia grandidieri, assembly GCA_038382065.1. Lineage (NCBI taxonomy): Eukaryota > Viridiplantae > Streptophyta > Magnoliopsida > Malvales > Malvaceae > Adansonia > Adansonia grandidieri. The sequence continues at coordinate 2,209,945 of JBBYHK010000015.1, read as the reverse complement.
AAACAGATCACCGAAAAACCGCGAAAGAAAAAATAAAATAAAATAAAAACAGTAAAAGCTCTTTCTCACTTTACAAAATTGAATCCATATATATGCAATACATATATACAGACAAAAACAACGAAAAATAGAAATAAAAACGCGTCACAATTTAGTGATTCAACCTGGAAACCACGAGCAAACAAAAAAGAGAAAAAAAAAAAGAACCTGTAAAAAGGTAAAAATCAAATCAAATAAAGAGGAAGCGACAGATGAGAAGGAGAAAGGCAGAGGTGCTGGAGACTGGAAGAGCCACAAGACTAACCCAAAAAATAGTGTTATATATATATATATTTAAAATAAAAATAAAAATAAAAATGTGAGATATCAATGTTTAAATTTGGGACGGTGTTCTATCATATTGGATGTGTAATTCTAATTAATTTAATAAAATTTAATTTTTAAAAAAAATAAATAAAATAAAAGTTTTTTGGATATTATAGATAGTAAAATACGAGAAAATATAGGATTGTCAACGGTAACTTCTGTTTCATTTTTTTTATTATTATTAATGATTGGTTTAAGTTTGACGAGTTAACTCGCTTGAATCGACCGAGGGGTTGGATCTGGCGTACGCCCCATTTTTGGTTAACATATTGCCATGGTGATTTTTTTTATCGATTAAAATATTTAAAAAATATTTAAAATATTTATTTTTTAAATAAATTTTTATATTTTTATTATAATCAAATAAATTTTTTATTATTTGATTTGCATTAAGTAATTATTTTATTTTAAATAATTCATTTAAATACGAAAAAAAGTTTATTTAATTGTAAGAAAAGTACATTAGTGTGTACAAACCGTTAAATTAAAAGCATTTTCTTCTGTTATTTTAGCTTTTTTTTTTTTTTTCAGTATATGATATTTTTATAGAAAATCTTTAGAAATGTAATTAAAGTTTAATAAAATTTGAATTATAAATGCCATAGCATAATAAATGGAAAATTTTCATCAGCAAATTTATTAATGCAGTGATTAGCTGTATAATTGAAACAAAAAAAAAAAACACTAGTGGTTAGAAAAAATATATATTAAGAAAAGTAATATGGGAATAATTTCAAGAATTATTTTCACAATTTTTTTACCTGTTTCTTGGGATCTTTGTCTTGACGGTTGTATTTTTTTCTTTTTTTTTTTATTTTTTCCGTTGGAGATGGTCAAGTTTTCAATGGTTTTCCAGATACTAAAGGAAATTATTAAAAATTATCCTCCAAAAAAACAAAATTATCATAAAATTGGAAAAAAATCTTTTTTTTCTTGTTTATTTTTCTAAAATTTACTTGCCTTGATTTAGTGGGAAACTTCTGCACACGCCGTACACGGCATATATTCAAGTAAAATTTGCCAACTTTGTTCCATAGTCGTTAATTATTAAGAAGAAAGAAATATATAAAAGTAAAATAAATAGATTAATCGTTTATAGTGTTTGGTAAAAAAGTTAATTACTATTGATATCATCTATTTTTTAATAAAAATTAATATCACATATCACCTATTTAAATAATATTCAAAGCTCTTTATTATTTAAATAATTTATTATTATATATAAAACCTTCCAACTCAAATAATATTTTTTAAATAATTTTAATATTAACAGAATTAATAAATAATTCATTTGAGTGATATATAATAAACATGTAAAAGAATAAACAATTTGTTTCCAATAGAAGTTGAGTTTCAAGGACTCAAATGTAATATAAACAAATTGCTGAAAATGGACTTTCAGCAATTCAAAATAAAATTCTTAATATGCATTATGTCAGTATGAGAGATTATAAAATTATTAAAATGCTTACTGGCTCAGGCAGTTCTTTTTTTTTTTTTTTACATATTTTTAGTAATTATGTGATTGTCGGTATAACGTCGAATTCTTAATATAAATGAGTTGCTTACAGAAGATTTACGCAGGATCAGGCTTGATTCAATCTAACGAGCTCAAAAGGCTCGAAATTTTTTAAAAATGTTAAAATATTAATATTTAAAAATAATTTTAAAAATATTAAAATTAAATAATTTAAAATTAATTTTTTTTTACTTATTTGTATCATTTCAGTAAATCTTTCAAATCTGTGTACTATATTAATATTAAACCGTGCAAACTTTTAATTTTCCATTGAAATTATTTAAAATATATATATATACATACATACTAGACAATGCGATATACTTTTTTTTTGGGGGGATAAGTAATGCAGTATTTTTTTCAACCATGATCACACTAGTCAATCCCTATCGAACGTAATGGCAAAACCATGCGTTGACTTAAGGAAAGAAATATGAAAGTGCAACTTCAATGTCAAAATAAAACCGTGTTAATAATTAGTCAAATACTCAATATGATAAACAAAAACTAGGTACTAAAAACAGTGTTTGAAGACCCAATTCAAAAAAAAAAAAAAGTACTAACAGTGAAAAAACCAAACATTTTTTGTCGTTCATAAATCATCACTAAAATAAAAAAATTTACTTTAATTGAGAACAGAAATGTGCAAAGCGAACACCGTTCACCGGTTCATATGATAAGTTTTAACGAGATATAATTATACATAAATATAACATAAAATAATTAAAATATAATATAAATATATAAAAATTTATATAATATAAATTATAAATATATTAAAATATATAATATTTAAAAATATACAAAAATAATATCAATACACAAATTGCAAAACTCGTGATCGTGCATGAAAAGTAAAGACCCCCTTAGGCCTTAACACTGGGGTTAGCTGTTTCCTCCATCGCCACCCATCCAACACCGCCTTTCTCTTCTCAGGGAAGACAAACTTTACTTTCGTTTTTTTTCACACTATTTAATAAAGAAGTTCTCCTTTATCTTTGAATCATTAATTAACATTAAAAACCAGGAGAAAAAAAAATCTTTTTAAAAAAAGAAAAAGTTGACCGTGAAATTAAATAGACTCTCGAAAGCGATGTGCGGGGCCGAGGGGATGACAATCGGACGATGGAGCTGGATGACCATGTCAACGTGGCAAAGATCTCGGGCGGTGAGACAACTGGCTGATTGACGTTGCCAAACGTCGACGTTTCATCATCCTTATCAGGCACGTGAAATGTGCTGGCTCTTTTGTATTAGACTATCCGAGTGCAAAAAAAAACAAGCAATACTTCCATTCCGATTTGTTTTCTTCCGCCGATCTTGATGCCACGTGTCCAGCGTATGGTCAGCTAAGAGTCTCAAGGAACATTACAAGTTGCAACGGTTTATCCGAGAGAACACGTGGTTGTTTCAAATTTGCGTGGATCTTGATTTCGCGAGTGTGATTTTTATTGAAGTCTGATTTTAAAATATTAAAACTTTAATAAAATAAAAAATTTGAAAAATCAATTAAATTAATTGATTCAAATTAAATAATTAAAAAAATTAAAATTGAATTAAATTAATTTATTCGGTCTGTTTAATCTGTTTTTATTTTTTAAAAGTAATTTATTTATATTACTGCATAAAAATTATTATATTATATATTATACATGATATATTGTAGTACGTAGCTTTTAAATTATTATATAAATATATTTTATTCATATTATATATAAAAACAAAGATAAAAAGAATAATTAGTTCAACTTATTCACTTATCAATTTTAAAAATCAAAAACCTATTAAATTAATTAAATTAAATTAATAATTTAATATAAAAATTAAATAATTAATTAAATTAAATAAATTCGATCGATTCAAATTGATTGACGGCGACACTGTGCATTGACGGTAACGCTTGCCCTGCTTGCTCGGCCTGTGCTCACAGGTATTCCAATCGGTTTGCAAACTCGCTTTCAATTCCATATTTTTCCTTTTCTTATGCGAAGAAATTTGGTCCCTGAAGAATATATTCATATATCTTATATGAAGATAAGAAATTCCATTTCGATTACTTTGATTGAATGCATGCTATTCTTTTTTGAAAGATTTTGTCATCATAAATAACAGACCTGATATAAATGGGTTTTTCTTTTTAAATAGTTCTACTAGTTATTCCTATATAGTTTGCTTTTATTTTTTTGGTTTTTAGTTTATTTTTATTGAATAAAACAAATGATGTAGATAATAAAAATATCAAATGGAATAAAGAGTTCCATATATCTTCATATTCATCATTTTGAGTGTTAACTTTATGAATAAGATTAACTAGAATGTTTATTTTATTTTTTATTACATGCATACGTGTTTCAATTTAATAATTAAATCTACTATAATTTGTTGTCAATTTTCCTCAAAAAACTCTTTTGATTGTGTACATATGATTATATATAACGAGAAATCAGGAATTAGTGAAGATATCAATTTAAATCATAGCCATGGGAAACCTCGATTTTGATACGACGAATAAAAAAAAAAAAAATCAAGGCATATTTATTTGGAAAAAGTCATGGAACTTTAACATTTTGGGTGTTAGAATTCTTGTCCTTTATTGAGTTGTCTCTATGGCTCAATCCAAAAAGGAAAAATGAAAAATCTGGGATCAAATTTCTGGTTTTTCTTTTGTTGGAGAAGGTGAAAAATTGACATGTTTTTCACATTTAATTCACTTTTTAGGAGATTTTCTCTTAAAAAATAAATAATAAATAATAGTGTTATTTTTCTAGAACATAATAATATTTTTGGATAGACAAAGGATACAAACAAAGATGACTTTTAAGTAGCAGTGGACGCTGGACAAATTAACGTACTTTTACGCGGGGAAGCAAACTAGTTTTGCTAACTTATGAATTTAGGGGTCCTTTTGTTGTACGAAAAATAAATTTCTATTTTTAATATTTGTTTTACAAAAAAAATTGGTTAATAAGAAATTTAAAATTTTTTAAAAAATTATTTTATGTTTTTAAAAGGTTTAAGATATTTTTCAAAAAGCAAAATTGATCATGTTAATTAGCATGCCTTGTTTCGACATTGGAATGGAATGCCTATTTTAGCAAAGACATTATGGTATGAGACTTGTCGAAGAGTTGGGCGGATGGACATAACTCGAATGAGTAGGGTTTTGTTAAGGTTTTTATGAGTTTTTTTAATTAAATTATCATTTAATAATAAAAAATTATTTAAATTTAATTATAAAAATATTTTAATAATAAAATAAATTTTTGAATCAATTCAGATTTAAAAAATTTTTAACTTTTGAATCACTATATGAATAATAGATAAGTCTATGATATTTACATAATACTCAAATATTAATTCATTTTTCAAAATTTATTTTAAAAAAACCCAAAAAAAATTAAAATTCAAAAATTATTTTTTCAACAACAACCTTAATATTTATGGTTTGTCCTTAGCGGAAGACTTCCAATCTTTTGGTTTTGGAAAGTAGGTAAATTGTCACGCAAAACTTACAATGATTCTAAAACTAATAATTGTAACTATATATATATATATATATATATATATATCCCCTAGAATATATGCTGATTTAGTGATTTTCTTTTGTATAATGATGCTCATCCGGTAAGGTCAAGATTCCCCTGTAGCAATTTGTGGCAGAAGCTTTGGCCACTTCATTTTTCCTCTCCACATTTTATCTTTTTTTCTTTTTTTATGAAACATCAATTATTACATCAGCAGCCTACAAAATTGGTCTTTCATGTTGACAATTTTGGCTCCCCTTTTCATTTTACGCCTGCTAATCATTGCGATCCAATAATTAGTAGAAACTATTGTCCTTTCGGTCCAAAGTCTTTCTTTATTGCTTACTCTGCTTTCCTCCGTAGTTTGAACGATTATTTTAGATTTAAATATTTTAAACATAAAATAATTATATAATATAAAAATAAATATAATATAAAAATAATATTAATTTAAAATAAATATATTAATTTATTAAAATTTTGAAATTATAATTTTTTAAATATAATTACAATATTCAAGAATATATAAACATAATATAATTATAAAACATACGGCAATGATTATCAATTCTTGCGAAGGAAAATTAGGGGTTTGTTTCGTGTTTGCTCATTCACAAGTTACTGTACGTTATCGATTGTCGTCGCTGCCGCTTCTTTCAATCTCCAAACTTCATGGTTCATCGCTTCATATTTTTTTTTTAAATAAGGTTATGAATATTTTCAATTTTTTTGCTTTAGTCGATCGCTGCCGGAATGAATCATAAAGACCCATATTTTTTAATTTTAAATTTAATATAATTGATTCATATCTTTAATTGATAACATTTAATAAATTAATAAATTAATATGATATCTAAACATGCATAATCTTTTTCTATATTTTCGGACTATAACTTTCTTCTCACAAAACAATGGCATAGTCTCCGAGATTGATAATACATTTCAAACTTTATTTTCGATATGCTTCCTACAAAAATTAAATCATGTTAAAAAAAAAAAAACCTTTCTCTTTTGTGATATATTCATAATTTTACTTTCGAAATACTTTTAATAAAAAATAAATCATGATCGTAAAAAAAAAAAATTCTCTAAACTTGTCTGCGTGAACGATATGCCAACGTAGTTTATCTTTTTTAATGTCAAATATATATATATATATATATTATAATGTAGGTGTTGAAAGATTTTAGAGGTTAGGAATTGAAAAGCTTTGATGGGTCATATTCACATTAACACCCACCTAACTCACATGGATTTCTATAGTGTGAAGGAGAAGGAAATTATTTAATTATAATAATACTTCCATTCCTTCTTTCTCCTTTCTTTAATCATTATTATTTTTTACGAATTCGCTTTTTATACGCTGCCATAACATTTCACACTTCAAAAAGATAATTAAAAAATGATAAGTATTTTTATATTAATTTTTAAAAAATATTTTTGCTGTATCCTATTAAAGTACGGTGAGAATTTTTTTTCTTTTTCTTTATAAAGGCAAAAGAAGCAATTATTATTATTATTATTTTTATTTGGTGTGCAGCGGTAGTGTAAGTAGTGTATCTCCTTGGAAATGAAGCAGTCCACTTAGCTATTTCCTCAATCATAAAAAATATATATGGGCCTTAAATCTGGCTAGGCTCGATCAGGTTGGGGCTTGGGCTGATCTCAATTCTTTGTAATTTTGCTCGCCAGTGAACGAACTAAAATATTGGAATTGAAAAATACTTAATACTTTAAAGTCCTTATTTTTATGAAAAATAACTGTTCTTAATTCAATATTATTGGTAAAAAAAATATTTGAAAAAAATAATTATTAAAAAAAAATCGATCCCATTTTAATCCTACGCAATGAAAATATTTATTCAGGATAAAGCAAGGTGTTGGATAACAATTTTTACTTTTCCCAGTGCATTATTTTTTTCCCTTTAGGTATTACATATTAAAATTGTTTGACTTGAAAACTCAAAAGCCCATAATAAGCTTGCTTTTACAAAGAATAGTCCCATATATGCTGTATGAGTGAAATACATTGAAGTCAATTTTGAGTGAAATTATTCCTGTTGCATCATTTTTTAGTGAATTATGTAAGCACTGCCGCAATATGACCGGCTGTATAAAATTAAATTGTGTATAAAAATTCATATTTAATATATTGATAATACATATTTATATATTATTAATAAAATAATTTCAAAATAAATATAAATAATTTAATTTTAAATGAAACGATATCATTTTAAAGTGTAGAGATTTATATGTTGTTTATGCCTCAAATATATAATAACCCATGTAAATCGCTTCCATTAAAATTTCATCGCAAAAGGCAACATCTAAAATGGACGGCTTAGAAGATTATTTCTCTAACGGAGATGTCATTGTATTTTTTGAAGTTAATTTCGTAGAAAACCCAAGTACATGTATAAGACTAAATTAGTGTCAAATCAAAGTAATCAGTACTGTATATATATACTATAATTTTTATTTTGATATTGATATATATCAACATTGACGTATTTTTTTGTATTTGTAATACTTCAATCTCACATCGAGAATCTTTGAGAATCTGTCATGATATATATGTTGAGACTTAAGCTTATACGCGCTTTTAGAAGATAAAACTGTGAAGTCCAATGGGCTAAAGTGGACGATACCTCGCAAGTTAGGTGCGGGTCTTCATAGTATCATTTCGGGTTTATTAGATTTTTAACATTTTTACTTTATATATATAGATATATGAAAAATATTTTTAAATATGAAATATATAAGTTTAAATAAATTTTATATAGGTTTAATATTTGATACATTATCAGTGTATGACTTTATACACTGACGGTGAATTATGTGATGCTACCCGTTGAAAAGTATAGTTAGTTATTGTTAGTTTTTTCAAAATGTTTTATTTATCCATTATTGAGGTGTCATTATATTGTTTATCAAATACAAACTCTGTTATATATCAAATACTTATCAATTATATAGAATGTTCTAGAAAAAATTTCACTAAATATGGGAAAATTAATATCAGTGTAAGTAGTAAGGCTGAGAATTTTTAATGATTGCCAAATTTACGAGTAGTTATATTAATATTCATTAAATTTACGAGTAATTATATCTAATTTATCAAATGTATGATCAATATCAATCTAATATTTTTTTAAAAGCTTTTGTTATGTGCCAGTCAGTATGTCGAAACAAACCAGTACAAAAACCAAAACAATATCAAAAGTTACTAATATCAATTTATTTAAAAATTAATATCTATTGACCGATACAATCAATATTAGTACAATACAAATAATCATATATTAAGCCCAACTTCACCATACCAACTTGCACCTTACATGCGTGACACTTAATGTACTTACAATTATCTAACAATTTTAAGGTCCATTTGGAATCAAACGGATCTTCAGTATAGTGCGATTGGAGCATTTTTATGCCCCAAAATCATGGTAAGATGTCCTCATTGTGCTGCTGCCCCAAAATCCCACAAGAGCTTTATGGCTCCAGTGGGAAAAAGACCCTTTAGTGGGCACTTTTTTTTACAATTTTGGGGTTTTTTTTTTGGGTTTAATAGACGGTAAGTTTTTCTTATATAATAAATATATCTTACTTTTATATAATAATTTTAAGAAAATTATCTAATATATATAAATTTATTATTACAGAATTAATATAACTTAATTAAAAATAAAGTTACATTAATAATAAAAAATAAATAATAATATTATTTGATAATTTTTTTATTAATTTTTATTATTTATTAATAAAATTATTATTTTGACAAAATTAAAATTTTAATAAATTTGGATTATTTATTAATCATAAATTTTAAATAAAATAAAATTTTCATTATATATATTTTAATCAAATGTCCTTAATAATCATTTTTTATTCTCATCTTACAGCCACGATTGCTTTTGAATTCAAATATATATTCCACTATTGATTTTAATCTCATAGCTACAGCTCTTTTTAACATTATCAGAGCTAATCTCACCGTTCATTCAAATGTATTAAAAATAACGATAGTAATGAGATTAGTTATTATAGAGGTGATATTAAAATTAGTGGTGAGAGATTTATTTGAATTTAATCGCAGTTGTGACGGTGAGATGAAAATTAAAATGGCCATTACGAACATTAATGTAAGATGATATTAATAAATTATTTATATTTTTTAATAATATTTAAATTTTAACATATATTGTTTTATATTGATTAAATATTTTAATTAATTAACTAAATATTATATAATTGTATAAATTTATTATATTATATTCAATAAAATATTATTTATTTTATAATATTATATTAAATAAAATACAAATTGATATTTTTAAATAAAATAAATTAATAAAATAAATATATTGAAAAATAAAACACAAAATATTAAAAAAATTTTAAAAATATTGAAGAAAAATATATTAAAAAAAAAAAAAAAACAAAAAGAGGGTAAAGTGGAACCTTCTCCCCTTGCAAGGTCTAGCTGCTTCCCACTGGACCTTGCCTCCTCACGTGATTCACTGTAAAAATAGTGAGGCAAACGACACCGTATGGTAGTGCCTAATGTACTTTCAGTGCAGTTTACCTCCAGTGGGTGCATTAGACTGCGATGCGGGGAAATTCAAATGCACCTTTAATCAGTAAAAACACCTCATTTTTACTTGTTAAGCTCACCTGCAATGCAACTTATAATTAGATATAAATATATAAAGTAAAAATTTATTCAACGCAATAAAAAAAAAAACTAAAATCTTGTGCTAACAACTTGTTTAATCTTACGATATTTTAATAACTTAAATATCAAAATATACTTCAAAAATTGAATTTCGATACCTTATTATCTTTTGACATTTTCTATCCTCGCAGATTCCTTCATAGCTTTCACCCGACAACTTGTAGAGATCTATTCAGCATCATCTTCAAAAAGCATCAAGACAAAAGGCAGGCAGTGGTGACCGGTGGTTGGGGCATTAATATGCTTTTAGTCTTTAGCCCTCGCCCCTCGCTATAGCTACCTCACGCATGATTTTTTTTTTATTTGAAGAAATTATCGGCTTTTTTCCTCTAAAGGTTTTTTCACGTCAACGTGTATCTAAATTTGTGACCCGAAGAAAAACGCAATTGAAATATATATGTGAGGATTGACAATTTAGGCGAGGTGGTCACCACTCACCATAGTTGCTGTTGCTTGCTTTTTTCCCAAGTATCTACATGCAAGTCACTATCGTCCCAAAGTAGTTTACCATCGTCGCAATAATTCTATGCCCAAAATATATAGGCCCTTTGCTGAAAACTCAAGTTCAAGGGCATGCACCGAGTCAGCCATCATTTTCTCCCATAATTATTGTTGCGTCAAACCCATGGCATGGCTGATTTTAGGTGGTCACTGTCATATTGGTTTTTTTCTTACTATGTAATAATAATGTGGATTTGGCAGTCTCGATATCTCTGACTGAGATTGACGAGCTTAAAAACATTATGTTATACCATTTGTTTCAAATATTATATTCAATATCACTGACTGCCGACAAATGAGCTTAAAAATTTAGAAGACTATATATATTATATATATATGTATTCCAGAACTTAATAGCCTTATTGGAGCCGCCGATACTTACGATGTGAGGCCTTCATTTATTATTAAAAGCGAGAGAGGTCGTCAAAAGTTTTCTAAAAATTAATTTCTGAAACATGGATCTGCCGAGAAGAAGAACGTTTTGTAGACGGAAAGAGAGCAAGGATATGATACCTAGCCTGCTAAGGGTGCATTTGGATTGCACCGCACCGAATGGTGGAGGGGTAAAATCCCTTCCAACTGCTCCAGTGTATTCAACTGCACTGGAGCCAAAATTTCCACTGAACCCTTAAGGGTCCAGTGGAAATTTTTAAGGCACCGGTGGAAAAATCTTCCATTTTTTATTTATTAGTTCTTACAAATATTTAATTATTTAAATGGTAAAAAATTTATGCTGTTGTTTTTTCATGTATTTTTATTAAAAAATTTTTAGATTATCTATTTTTATTAACTCTCTCAAATTTTCAAATTTATATTGTGCCAATATTTCTAAGTGAATTAATTTTTTTAAAAATTCTAAAATGTTAAATAAAATTAAAATATTATAAAAAAATACATAAAAGACAATAAATAATTAAATATTATTTTACCAAACTTTAATTTATTTAAATATATTATTGATTATACATAAATTTTATTTTAATATCTTTAATAATAATTTTTTTCTTACTATAATTCACTTCACCATCACTATTATGATTAAATCCAAACATATATTTTATTACTGATTTTAATCTTAACACTACAATCCCTAATTTTATTACTATAATAACTAATTTTATGCTATCATTATTTTTAATTTTATCTCTTATCCAAACGAATCATCAATTTCGTATGCGCATGGGCATGACTACAAAATTTTCGGAATAAAGTATCCAACAACTCCTCAAAAGTATACTTGTACGTTAATTTATCTGTTAATTTCTTGTTCTGTTAGCCACGTAAATAGAAAGGTTAAGTGGCTATGAATATGATATCCTATAGAAATGTAATTAAATACCATGAATGATCATCTCTTTCTAGGTTGTTTAAGATGATCTAATGTTCTCTTGAAGTCATGATGTAAGTAAACTTAGCTAGGATTATCCATTTCTGATCTTAATTTGTAAGAGAAAGGAAAAGCTGTTGCAACCAAGCCAAGGAAACAGTTTCACTATATTCTCTTCTTGGGATCACCAAAAATTCTATTTCATTTTATGCGTTCTCATTAGTCTCATTCTACCCTCTTCCTTCAAACCTTCTCCCCTTTTTTTTTTTTTCATCTTTAACTAAAGCTGCCCTGACCTTTGTCTCCCTCCTCCTAAAGTTTTCGCTTTTTTTCCCTAAAACCACCCACGTCAAAGGCAAATTCCCATTCACTCAGCAGTAGGCTAATGGGTAAAATCAGGCAATCAAAAGTGTGGGTACCCACGCGTGAAGATGGATACACATGGCGAGATATGAATGGCGGTGATAGAGGGTCACACGTGTGTGTGTGGCCGACATGTTCCCGACATGCTACCCACCATTTCACGTGCGCCCGAAAGTTCCTTTTTCTGCAGGAAAGAAACTAAGCTCGCTTCTTCTTCGTCATCATTCTTTCACTCATCACGGACACATTTGTGGACTGTAGCCTGGCTTTCAATGTGTGTTTTTTTACGGAGGAAGACGCAGCCTAAGAATAAAAAAAAATTACAAAAAATTATGAACATTAAAATTTAAAATTTAAAATTTAAAATATTAAATATTATTTTTTAAAATAATTAAATTAATTAATTAAATTAAAACTCAAATTATCGTCTTTTCTTTCTTTTTCGGCATGCATGCATGCATCGGTTGGTGCCAGTGCATGTGTTGGACCCACTTTCATCTGCCAACTTCATCCTCTCTTTTTTAGTTTTCTATTAATATTTCCTTTTTCTTTTCTTCTCTGCATTTTTCTTTTGTTTAAATTTGAACATTAATTACCATTCTCTACCATTCCACTTAAAAGAAAAGAAAAGGAAAAAAAAAAAAAAAGGAAGGAAGGAATAACATAAATCCTGAATTATCCAAATAAAAAAATAGTAAACAGTGCAAAAAAATCAAAATCCTTTTAAGAAATTTCAATTTAAAGATAAAAAATGTTGAAATACTAATTTATATTAAGATTTGTTGTGCGTGCATAATGGTCATCAAGAGTATGATACTTTATATTTTAGATTCTATTATTAGGGCATTGAAAGAATCATTTCATGCATCAGTTCAAAAATTGATGCATAGTTGCTAGAGTTAGACCACTTGAATCCTATTCAGTTGGATTTATTTTCGTCGTTACTTTTCAATGCATTTTTAATTAGTATTTATATTTATTTATCGAGCAAAATTTGACATCGATCCTACGTACGCATATGAATATGATAGTGTAAGTTAGGCTAAAATCACATCAAGTATTTGCGAGGAAAGATTACTTTGCAGGCTTAGTTTTATATAAATAGGGAGAAATAATGTTATATTCAAGTTTCTTATTTTTTGAAGAAAAAAGAACACTAATAAAAGAGCTTATGAATTTCTACATATATACTCATAAGATGATATATTAAAGATTAATGGAATGTATAGCCTTAAAAGAATAGAAGTAAAAGCTTCCTAATTATACGAAGTGTATATATATATACCCCACAATGTAAAATTACTCTTCTTTCTACCATTAGGCTTAAAACTTTTCAAGGACAATGCAAAAAGTTGTGTCCTAAATCCGTCTCTAAGCTAATTTATTAACATCTAATCATTGTTTAGCCAATAAAGCAAAAGAAAAGTATACTTTTCACTCCCTCAAAATCTTCATTTAAAAAGATAAAGCCCTCTTCCACAGCCATTTTCACCAAGAATAAAATTAATGGTAATTTCCAATAATACTTCTGGTGCACATTTTATCGATATAAGTTCTTCCATGAAAATAAAAATTTGCGAGGATCAATTATAATTCATACACATAAAAGATTTGCATACGTTATAATATATATGAAAAGACTTAAGGTTACACCTTTTAGATGACTCTTTGCACCTTTTCTAAAATTTGGCACTATTTTTGTGTGATGGATCACTGAAAACTCACATTCAGAAACATATAATAAAACCTGACAATTGTTTAACAAAGCTTTCTAAGCTTTTTGCTTAGAATTTCTACAGCTGCCAAATAATTGAGAAGAGATCAGGGAAGATTATTATACCTAGCTAACACATAAAAGAGATATATACTAACAAAATTTGAGGCTCAAAGTCCACTCATATCCTTGGAGAGACAAATGGTTTCCACAACATAAATGGATCATTACTGCATTTTCATGAACCCAGCATCATGCATGCACCCTTTTGTATGGACAGCTATAAAGATTGTCGAGCCAATGATGAAAGCAATTTGTGGGTGAGCTCAACCCCGTAGTCCAAAACTGGTCAGCTATGTATGCCCCCTTAATTAATCAATCTGGTTGGGGGTTTCTTATATCTGGTTTAATCTGGCTAGGGGTGCCAGTGACTTATGCATGATTGTTAAGTGACATGCATGCTTCGTCAAGGGCTTTGTCTTGATCCACAATTAAGCTGATGATTATTACGATATTCGTCTTGTTTATTAGTTGATGTCGCTTGATTGTACTTGGCAACTGAAAAGGGTTCGGTTATCCCCTATGAATATTGTCAAAAATAGGATTCGAATTCCTGACCTCTAAGATGGGGTTTTGTATACTCTACATGCTTAGCTATCTCATCGGCGGACAAGCAAATGGATTAAGGTTCAGTCTTTTTTTTTTAATTATTTTTCAATTCATTTATCATTAAAATTAATATACGTAAGATTCACTTATGAATTATAAAAATCATATTTATGAATGATAATTAATCATACATTAAAAAATAATGAAAAGATACTTGTGAATGATAGTTAACTATGCATTTGAAAAGTAAGGGAAGAAAATCCGACTCAACATCATTGACAAGGCTTAACCTAAATGATTCATTCACCTCTCTTAAAAGATGGAGTTCAATTTTTACCGCTTATAAATAAGATTAAAAAAAGTAAATTAAAATTTAAATCGACGTTACTTTTAACTACCGATTCATATATATATATATACACATACACATACACACACTAATATTAAAACTTTTGACTGAGTTGGTATTACGAGTAAATCCAACATCAATTTAATTGGAGTTATTCATAATTTAGAAGTAAAAAACAAAATTCAAAAACAGAAAAGATTAAATATTGAAAATATTATATTTTATTTCATAAGAATTATATGGACGCGTGAATCATACTATTTATTAATTTAAATGAATTTATATGCTATAATAATTTTGACTGAGTTAAGTGTCACGAATCAAGTGATATCACTTTAGTTAAATAAATTAAAAAAACTCAAAATTGAAATAAAATAAAAATAAATAAGAATATTTATATCTTTTTAAATTTATTATTCAAAAATGAAAAAAATTACACAATTTTATTATAAAAACTACACAATAATTTATCTTTTTAAAATTAAAAAAATGAAAACTCACGCATGACGTGGGTGTATTATATTCTAGTCTGAATAAAAATTTAAAATTTAAATTATTAAAGCAACTTAAACTTAATATCATATTTAAACCATATAATCCAAATTTAACCTCTAATTGGCCTCAGCAAAGTTGCAACGATTATAATTAAGGTAATGGCGACAGAAAAATAGTCAACCGCGCATATCTTGAAGTTGAAGGAGAGCCATCATAAATCCATAATCATCGTCAGTAAATCTCATGATTGTTGTCGCCGGACTTCCTTTCCTCCCCCACCCTCACCAACCGTATGGAAAATATATGGAAGTAGCAAAGTTTCTCATAGGAGGAAAGGGGGGGAAAAAGAAAAGAAATTAATTATTAAATTGCGGTTGATATATCAAAGAAACATCTTAAATCTTGATTAGATTGTTAATTAATTAAATAATCTCAAGTGTGAAACTATAAGAAAAGTAATTAATTAATTAATATTCTTTGAAACCCCCAACAAATCGGTGGTTGCATGGCAAATTGCTTTGACAGTGTCATTTCTTGATCATCGGGCTCCATCTGAAAATAAACGAATGTGTTTGAACGAAGAGTGAGATTATTTTTTATGGGACTAAAAATAATGTGACGGTGAGATTGAATATTATAGTAATGAGATTAAAATTAATAATAAGATATATGTTTAGATTTAAAAATAATGATGACAGTAAGATAAATTATAGTAAGGAAACAAAATAACTATTAATAACGTAAGATTAATGTATCAAATATGATAAATAATTAAAAATTATTAAAATTATTTTTATATTAAACAATATAAATATAAATAAAAATAAAAATAAAAATTATATTTATGTTAAATAGAAATTAAAAATTATAAAAAAAATATTTATATTAAAATAAATATAAAAGAATTAAAATTAAAAAAAATTAAAAAAAATGAATGGAGTAAAAAGGAAATTACCCCTCTACTAAGGATCTAGTGTGAAGTGGCACTGGAGGTGAGAACCTCCACTGATGGTGCATTCAAATGGACCCTAAAACAAAATATTTGGTCAAAAATAATAATAATAATATTATTATTATTATTATTTCCATTTCATAGGCAATTTAGAGGTTAAACCACTTTCAATTATGGGATAGGTTTTTTTTTTTTTTTTTTTACTGTTATTACATATGCTAATAATAATAGATAAACGTGATCGTAGTTTGAAAATAAAAAATAGTAAATATTAAAATTTGAATCTCAAATTTATAAAATATTATTTTTTAAGATTAATTATATCAAGTAATTTACTTACATCTAGACTTGCTCATGGGCTTGGTCGGGCCAGGCTTAAGCATGGTATTAATATTAAAATATGCTTGCCTAAGACAGGTCCGACTCGAAATATGGGCCTCGAATTTTGCTCAAGTCCGTCCATATTTATAAATAGATAGTCCAAGCCTATTTAGGCCGGCCCATATTATAATTTTTTATAATTTATTTTTTAAAATATATATTTTTTAAATTTAATCTTTATTAATTTAATAATTTTCCTTTATTAAATTTATAAATATAAATAATTTAATCTTAGTTTTTAAAGTTTACACTATAATATTATATATATGTATTGTTTATATGAAAAAAATTATATAATACATAAAATATAAAATAAATATATATAATGTACTAGTAAAATGGGCTGCATTGGGCAGGGCTCGAACTTTGAAAGTTGGCCCAAAGATTGACCTATTTTTTAATCGAGTCTAATTTTTTGTCCAAACCCAATTTTTAAACCTAATATTTTTGTGTAAACCCTCTTAAATATTTAGTAAATCTTTAAACTTGAATGAATAACCGGACTTTGAGTAGACCTACTTACGTCTTGAGTTTATCATATAGCCTTTTCTTTTACTAGAAGCTAACTCCAAAATTTTGCCAGCCTGTTAATTATTAGCATTAAGTAGTAAATGTTATGATAACCTAGGATATCAAAACGTTTAAGATTTAGTGGTCCTCTTAAGTCTACCTTAGGACAGAAAATTATTTATTAATGCCTCTACCTATTTCTTATAAATAGATGATCCGAACGTTGTTTATCTTTTTTCAAATTCACATAAGCTGATTGATTGAGTTGTCACAAATTAAAAAACCTCAATTCAATTAAAAATTATTTAAAAATTAAAAAAATAATAATATAAACTTATAGATAATCATATTTTTTATTTAAAAATATCCACATCTATTTTTTTAAAAAAATAAATTTTTTATTCAATCTGTCATAATCTTGTATACGTTAAATGCAAAGAGTCAAACTTGAACTTCCATGATCCGAAAAAGTAACACTCATGTATTCGACTATAATGCATAAGTTGTGGTTATTAAGTGCATAATTCAATGGATAAATTAAATTAATTAGCAAAAGTGAAGGGAGGGAAGATTTAATCAGCCGTATAAAAATAGATTGATATCTTTCTTGGTTTGAAAATGAGAGGTTTTGGATCCTAATATTTTAGGAGAATGGTCCATGGAGAGCATTTTCAACCATTTTGTTCTCATATATATGATTTGGAAGCCAACCAAATTTGACATCTAAGGGCTTAGATAGAGGATCAAAAGATTAGATCCCTTTTGTCCACTGCTTTTGAGACCATGCATGCATATATTTTATTTGGAAGCCAACCAAATATGAGGTCGTTGTTAATATGTAAATTTTTTAATTTATAAATCAAATTAAAAAAATCATTATATGTTTCATTTTTTAAAGTTAATTTTTATATTTTTTAAATATCTTAAAGTATGGGTAACGACCGATCTATTAATTTTGATTTCTAAAATCTAAAAATTTCACCTTTAAATAAAATAACTTTTATATATATATATATATATATATATATATATAGAATATACAAATAATTAAAATTTTTAATTTATTAGTGTACATGAACGAGCATGAACGAGTACAGATAAAACTCTCTTTTACATATATACATATATATGTATGTATGTATGTATGTATGCAAAGTTGTTAAAGCTATATGGATGCATTAACAGTATTGATATCCTTTTTGACTAATAACCCGAAATAGATAAAGATGGTATGGTGCGATGACATTGTAGTGTTATGTTGAAGCAATGAAGGACCCACAAATTTGACAGCAAAAGGAAAAAGCTTTGTTTGGATGATGATAAGTGTAGAAATTCTGCCTTTGCTTTTTCACCTCAGTCTTAATCTTTATTTTTCACCTCAAACTCTTTTTCACCCATTTCAGAATCTTTTCTTACCTATTTTATTTAAATTTCCTTTTTAGACAATCATCATTTGTTCATGCTCTTTTTCTTCTGCTTGCTCATCGCTTGGAAAAATAATTAATCAAACTTAAAGCGAAACAAAGATATAAAAATTTGGGAAGAGACTGACTTAATTTCATGTTATACTGACAAATTAATATTATTTTTGATGTAAACCCTCATACAGTTTAACTAAGAAAACTTGTTAATTAGTACTAATATATTTTTTTTGGGTTTTTGCGAATTACACAATCAAACCATTAGCAATGGCACGATTAGTATCAAGATGGGTTGTTTCATAGACAGGCAATTCTTCTCGATACCTTTCAATACCAATGGCTGAAAGATTATTCAATTCAAAGAGGTCGGAGCTAGCATAACTAGCTGTGTCGTCTTCGTCGTCGTCGTTGTCAGCTTCATCGTCGGTGGAAACTTCATTCCTATTGCAGATTATATCTCTTATATCATACTCTTCCTTCTTCTTCTGGTAACTCTTTAAAAGATCCTTTGCTGCTTCCACAACTCGGCGATTTTCTTCCATGATGCGGAACTCAAGCTCTTTGTTGATGGGTTTTGATCTTATGGATGTTTGAATTTGATGATCGTTTTCATGGCTGATGTTTTTATCCCCAGATGGCCTTGAATCCTCGTCAAGAATAACGTTGGTGGGACAAAACCTGACCGACCTTTTTGTCCCGTTCCCTCTCGAAGATGGAGTCTTGCTTAAACAGGATCTTGAAAACGAGGAAGCTGAAGAACATGTTGGGGTTGCTTGCTCGGACTTTAACTTCCTTTCTTCGTACCCTGACGATGAAATCTTTGCCTTCTTTGCATTCCCTGTAGTGAAAAGCGAGTTCAGGAAGCTTGCAAGCCGACCACCTGGAGATATCGGCTGCTTGACCTTTTTGAGGTCGCTGTAAATCTTCAAGGCCTTGGATTTTGTTCTCACGAAGCCACCTTCATGCTTTGGCTTTTGTTGTGTAGCACCATGGAAAGTACTGTTTTCAACTTCAGGCCGAGCTGAGATGACGCTGGTCCGAATAGGCTTAGGCCTATGAGCAGTGTAATGGCTCGATGGTGAAGATGAAGACCTTGATTTTGCACCATAAAGAGAATCCGACTCCGAGGATGAAAACCCACCACCGCAGCTAGAATCGGAAGAGCTGGAGCTGGAGTTCAACAAAACAGGATCAAAGTCATTTCGAGATTTTCTTTCGGAATCCGCCATGGATTTTCGTCTAACGGCAACCTTATTGTCAGCTTTCTTTTCCATCCATTTCTCGATCATGCAAGCACGTTGGAGGCCCGTCATTTCTTCTTCCTTCATTGAAGTACTGTTATTGCTATGCTTCTTCTGCATGGTAGTCTCTTTGTAGAAAATCAACTCGTCCTCCCCTTTACGACCGTTGGATTCATCAATCGAACGGTAGATAGCATCAAGAAGAGTTGAAGAGAAAGATGGGTTTTCTCTCCTGTTTCGATAACGATCTTCTCTTGGCAATTTAACCCACATATCCATATGGCTTTATAGATTGAAAACTTATAAAAGAAAAAAAGAGAGAAAAAAAAACAAGAGAATCGATCAGTGGGATTTGAATGATATTGTTTGCTCTTTCTTGTCTGCTTCAAAGACTGTCAAAGTGAAAGAGATTAATGGCAGCAAACCATGATTAATCATGTGAAAGAAAACAAAGAGAGGCAATTTGAAGACAAAGACTGGCTCTATATTTCTGCCTCTTTATCTTCTTTTTCGGCTCAAAGCAGACATTTTCATTGATGGGCTCTTGATGGCTTCCAGAGAGAGACAGAGAGAGAAAAAAAAGGAAAAGAAATAAAGAGAGAGTAATGAAAGCCAAAAGCCACGCCTGAAGAGAAGAGAGTAACAGAGAAGATGATTTGAGAGAGACAAATAGCATTTATAAAAGCCTTTACATACACTTCGGGACAAGTGGGTCCTAGCTGGAACTAATGCCAGGGTGGAATGATGATGTGGCAAATTAATTAGGTTAACTTTTAGGCCTTTAATTAATTTAAAACTAATTAATTGAAGTGTTGTTAATTAATCACACAAATAATTCCTTTTTTCCCTCTCAGCTGCTTTTGTTTGTACACATATTTTGCCTGTCCCCCTTCTCTCCTCACATGAAGTTGGCTCATCTTCCTTGCCAAAGATTATCAAAAGGAAAGAAAAATAACACTCATTAAAAGTGAATGACTATTGTTAATATTTGCAAAAGAGAAGCGTTAGTACCGAACACACAATATAATTTGCTTAATTCATATAATTATCTTCAAGAGATAACATCTAACAAAATTATATTCGAATCTTAATATTTACAATTCTCTTCTTATTCTCGAACTACAACCTTGATTCTTTGTAAAAAAAACTGTTAATACTGACAGCAAAGCCAAACCCAAGATTTAATATAATAAATTTAGGGTACTTAATTAGCAAAATTCTTAGAATAATACATTCTCAACTTTATAAACCATCGAATATCTAGATAACATGGACTATATAGATATTTCTTCTTTCTTTTAGGTAAAGACTAGCAGTGGTATCCAATGTTGGCTAAGTGAGTACTAGTATTATTTTTGTCCTTGCCCTTAGCCTGGAGCAATTTGAGTTTTGACATTGCAAAAAAATTATGAAACAATCTGATCATGAACAGCAATAATGCATCAAAGGCTTTCCCTGAATTTCATGTTTACACTTGGACCTTATTTGTTTAGAATAATTTACCAAAAAAAACTAGTCATTTTCTACCTGCTTCAATCTTCAATTCTTTCTTTAATTTTATTGTTTCTTTTTTATGAAGATATGCTGAACCCATTTCTATAGCAAATCAGCAATATCATTATATCCATGCAGTTGTTATGATGAACATGAATGAACATAAAAAAGTATAATTAATTAAATTAGTTTATGATACCATAATTTACAAACATGATCACCATTTTATGACCCTTAAGTGGTGAACATGTAATGCCTTAATTTCAGTAATTGACAAAAACACAGTCCACTTCATTGGCAAATAAAGGAAAATCATATACACTGTTTTTTTTTGCTTTTTCTGTAATTAGTAATTTTATCTTAAAATAATATAAATTTATAAAAATTGTCACCATTTGTCCTATACTGGTGGGCACTCCTTGGCCCCTTTTATGCTTGTTAAATTTGCTGCCATCAGTTAACATCCCAACAAATATAAGCAATTTTTGTTTAGAGGGTAGACAAAGGCTTTTCAATTATTGCTCTTTAAAATCATAATTTCCTGCTAGACTTCTCAATTATTGCACTTCATAACCATATAGAGACTTTTAATTAACTCTAACATTAGTTGGAATTAGAAGATCAGCTTAGCGTATGATGATCATTCATCATTGGCATTTAAGTTAGTGCCAAATTAGTCCACAGTTTTACTGCCTTAAGATCAATTAAAAGATAGCTCATACAAAAAAAAAAAAAAAACACAAACTATCCCTTTAATGTACATATATAATGCATACGTATCATCATGTTAATCTCGATAATAGTATTTTTCGTAAACACATTTATATAAAATAGAGATATTTATAGATTAAGCCAAGTTGCAATCTAGATTTTTTTATTTCTTTACCTAAGTTTGGGATGGATCAAATTGACTCGAATTATAAAAATTATTACCTATACTTGGACCTAATACGAGTCAAGCCTATCACACTTGACAAACTGTTAAGACATATGAATAGGTTTAATACCTAGATACATGCATGCATGCATGATCTTGGTACGCAAGTAGATTCATAGCTGGATTACAGCTAATTGGTTCATGCCTAGCTAGTGGCAAATATATCTTACCTGATGAGCTGTTGAGATGATTCATGCAATATATATATATATATATATATATATAGATTCATTTTTTTCTGGAGTGTCCATCCCTGCAATTGTAACAGCATATTAAAATATAGTATATCCCATAACGATATGGGGAATTTGGCTATGTGGCTAGCAATACAAATGACAAAGCAAAGAGAATTTATTCAATTTCTTTTAGATGTCTCTGAACTCTTTCAGTTGGCAAAAAAAAACTCTTTTTTTTTTTGGGTTTTTGGTTATCTAAATTTATTAATTAAATGAAAGAGATCAGCATGTGCGATGTGGGGATGGTGCTTATTTGTACAATGATTACACTCGTGGCTTCTAAACTTTATGAAAGCGTGGTGGCTTAGGGGACTAACCTTAAACAAATACAAAGCAAAAAAAGTTAATTAGTTCACTTGGTTTATACAATTATTTTTAAAATATAATATTTAATAAGTTATGAATTAAATTTTAATATCCTAATTTATTCTCTCTATTTTCGAATTATAATCTCTTTTCTATATAAAAAAAATAATTTGATAAATTTAAGAAAGATCAAGATAAAAGAATGAGGGTGAAGAAAGAGAAAATTAAAAAGGAAGATTAGATTAGATTAGCTATATATACAACGATATAATTATAAATAGAAAAAAAGAGAAAGTTTCAAAGAAAGCAAACGTGCGTGCGTGCGCATAGCATCTCATCATGCCTTTACCTCACATACGTACTCCTCCCTTTATCCTTTCTATAGATCTTCCCTTCAAACTCACGAAATTTTCCCCTTCATTATTGTAGTATTCGATCGCATCTTCGCACAACTTCACATTAAGTTTCAATATATATATATATATATATATATATATATATATATATTCCATTGGGTAGCTAGAGCTATGGGTTCGTTAAGCACAAATGTAGTTACCAAGCATGGATGCTTATGAAATAATTCCGAAACCTTTGGCTTAGCCGTCATATATTTTCCTTGGGGAGGATGTAAATCACATGAATAGATCTTAAGATTGAATTCAATAATGTCCTGCTTGTAATGATTTATATAGATTCCACTCTTCGTATAAATAAATTTTAATAAGGTTATATATATAGTAGTAAATTACATAATAAGAAATTAACTTTTCATCCCGCAAATTTCATCCATCTATTCAAGATTCAAAATCAAAATTTCTAACCGCTAATACGGTGAAGTTGACCCTTTGAAATATTTAGTATATTTTTTTTCCTTTGCCACTTAGTAGTATGGAGTAATATACAATGACATAGGCTTTGAACTATGATTTGATAATGCTTTGTTTTATTTTGCCTAGTTCTAAAGTAACCAAAGAGCTATAATGACACTATATCGGATAAGAGAAGGAGACAGACCAAATGAATTAGCTAGCAAGGTTTAGTTTCTTAGAGATAATACCCTATTAATTAGGTTTTTGCAATAATAATAATAATAATAAAGGTCGAGATTCCTTTCAGATCAATGAATATCAATGTTCTTGGGGACCCGAAAATCCAACTATATATGTCCATTGACATGGCCTAACAATGAAAAAAGTTGATTTCTTACCCCCATTTTCCCACTGTCATCATCCCACCAAAGAATGTATCAAAAAGATACATGTATCTTCCCCGGTGGAAGTAGACTCAAGCCTCCACCAGCTTCTTAGATTTGACATATCATGATGCATTGTTTCTGCAGAATTTCAGAATGAATTAGGAACTTCGTTCAGTTTGTTTATCGGCATATTTTTGAGAGGTGTTTATCTAATGAGTTTAAAATTTAAACCTTGATATTTGTAATCTTTTCTTCTATCTCTAAAATGTGACTAGATTTATCAAATAGGTCATCCCTTAGAGTTTTTAGTAATTGGAGCTTTGAAACCCGACCCACTTTGAATTTGAAAAAAAAAAAATTATAAAAAAATTTTAGACTTGTATCTGATCATAAATACTAATAACCGTGACCCTCGTGAAAAGAAAAAAGTCTAAAATCTAAATGCATATAGCAATAATAGGTATTTCTAAAAATGTGATGAATTATATGATGATGAAAAATTAGAGGATTTCTTTGTTATTACATAAATTAAAATTGTCCTAATGCATGTTAAACTCACAAAAGGCATCAGTAAAATTAGACCAAAGTATATATGCGGATTAATTTATAATACGTAAGAAAAATTAAGTCTATTGTTTTTAAATTTGATTATTTTATATTGATTATAATTGGAATTTTTTCTCATTTACCAGTAATTAGATAAAAAGAATTCGAATCCATAACATGCCAATCTAGCCTATACTTCATCATCTGAGTCCACCTCTGTTTTTCTTTCTTTTTTTCTTTATCAAAATGAAATATTTCACTAGCATAAACATAGGAATTATTGCATGGGTATAATTTAAATGATATAGATTAAAATACTAAAGATTAAACTCTCTATCAAAATGGAAAAAAAAAATTGTTGTTATATATATAATGGGGTGGCCTAGCTAATCGCATGACGGATTTAAGAGGTGGCGGGGGAGGGGGCTGGTCATTTAATGGCAAGAATTGTTGATTTGGTGGCTTTCAAAATGGATGCGAACTCACCATCATCAATCGCAAAGAAGCAAGGTATTTGTTTTAATTAAGTAAGGTTTGATTTTGTTTGAATAATTATTTATTAATAAAAAATTATTTTTTAAAATTTAATTATAAAAATACGTAAATATTAATTTAAAAATAAATTTTTAATTATTCAGCCAACAAATCTGAATCGCGTGGGAACTTAAAACTCTCCCTTTTATTAAGCTTCTACTTGGAATGGATGGTTTTGTGCATTGAAGGGACCGCCATCTTTCTTCATTTCTTTTGGATCTTCATTTGTGGTGTGGGTCACCTCACCCTTTAATTGAAACCCTGGATTGATCTCTTTGCCCTTTTTTTTATTTTTACTTAGAAACTAGATAATTCAAAAAAAAAAAATCATATAGCTATAAAAAAAATTGGAAAAACAAATTGACAATGGAATGGCAAATAGTAAAAAATGACAATGAAAGAACTCTCCATACTTATATGGGAGTCTGGCTAATATTCATTTAACTAATTTTTTGGATTTATTATTATTATTATTATTTTTTGAAAATGATAAATTTATAACAATAGATTTAAACAGAGATTCAATTTCAGTTTCAATATTTTTGTAGGATATGATGATAGAGTTTCGAAAGGGAAAAAAAAAAAACTAAATTAAGCTAATATGATGAATGAGTAATTAATTCATTAGAACTAGGATGGAGATCATACTTTAGGTTTTATATATATATATATATATATATATGTGTGTGTGTGTGTGTGTGTGTATGATAGTTATCTCTTTTTTTTATTTTATTATTAAACATGATGATTAGTCATTTGTTGGATTTGCAAATTACTAAAATTGGCTCAAAATTAATATATATATATATTTAAAGATGATTAAGAATATTTTTAGATTTTATTTGGATCTAATCTCTTAGCTTTATTATTATAAAGATGAATCTTTATCATATTGATTAGATATTCAAAATTTTATGCCCAAATTGAATTCAAATTGAAATATTAAAAAAAAAAAAACTCTTTTTTAGATAATTATTTAGTACACTGACAATGGTATTTTTTTAATTTTACAAGTGAAGTTAAAAGACTATCCCATGTGTTTTTGTATATTTAAAAAAATGAAAATAAATAAATATGTTTCAATATTTTAACCCTATTTATGCAATTCAAAAAATTTTTATCATTTTTCCTTATTCTATCAATTAAAATAAACCCATATTTATACGTGGAGCAAACTATAACTAATTCAATTAACCATTATTTAGTTAGAGTTCACAAAGCGCTTATAGATATTATAAAATCAATTAAATTAGGTCATAATTAACATCCTAAACCCTAATTGACATAAGTTAGAGAAAAAAAAAACAATCCCCAAGGGTTATAGATTGTTTAAACTTCAAACCAACAATGATGAAGTAGACTGCAAAAGTGGAATAGGATGTTTGCAAATATAGGGAATCATTCCGTTAAATCCCCAACCCCCCTCCAAAAAAAAAAAACGATGTACTTGGTGTACGGAAAACTTTCCAAGACTTAAAAAAACCTAAGGGGGAGTCCATCTAAATCTTATGCATAAATATATAAATTACTAACAGGAATGTTTAGGTATATGTATTTTCATTAAAAAAATAAATTTATAACTTAACCCTTTAAATCTCTACTAAAATCCGTAGCAACCATCTCCAAAACAAAGTTTGCAGAAGTTTATCGTTAAGATCAGAACTGTCAACAGAATGTCAATGGCTCTCAAATAATGAAATGGAAAGATAGTTTAACCATTTGTTTTTATAAAAAAGAACGTAAATATTGAGATTTAAATATAAAATTATTAGATGTAATCTCTTAAAAATAATTATATGAACCGGTTGATCTAAGTCTCAAATTCAGAGTTTGAACATGTTTAATTTGCTGTAAAGTATGAGAGTAGAGGTAATTAAAATAAGAGCATGAAATTATATCTCAAAACTAGATGGAAAGATGGCAGGAAAGCAAGGATAAGAATTTGAATCCAAACGAAAGAATAAAAGAGAGAGAGAGAGAGAGAGAGAGAGACATTGGGAGTAGATAAAGCATAAAGGAAAGATAAAAGATTATTCCTCCAGGAGAAATCCAAAAAAATTAAAGAAAGATAAAGAAGAAAGTGAAAAAGAACTGGGATTGGGGCTTAGTTCTTCAAATGGATGAAGCGAACCACATAAAGCCAACCAAAGAAGCTCAAGGTAATGGTAAAGGAAAGGCATCAAACATTAGAAAGTGAAAGTGTTGGCGATCCCGATGAAGACAGCACCTACACCTCTGAGACCTCTACACATGCAAAGCCATCAACAATGATTCCCTCCCCCCCCCCCCCCACATTGCTTTCCCTGTTTTCCTCTAAACATCAAAAGAAACAACATTAAAAGAAACATTATGCAAAACCCTTCAAAAATAACAAAGGCACATGCATGGATCCAACACTGCATGGTACCCTTTTAATAAATTATGAAAATCAAATGAGAAAGCTTTGGCAAATGAGAGGACGGTGGATGAGATAAGTTCAAAGTTCCGTTTTTGCTTTGTTTAGTCAGACAAGCTCACAATACATATCCCGCAAAACTAAATCAAACCCATTTTTGCAGCTAGACTAGCATGTAAAACTCACTAATATCTGTTTTTCTCATCAAGTGTAAAATGTAAAGTCTCGAGAGGAATATCGTTATAATTCCCACATTTCTTTCTTGAAAATTCTACAGATCGGGATCATTAAGAGAGATATGCCGGACAGAACATAAGTTTTTACAGGTGGCTTAGTTCGATTTAATGAAAAGAATCAAGAAAATGGGAGCAGCGTAAACACCAATTATGCATTGAATTAAAAAGATTATGGGTTATTTAACAAAGAAAACTTAAAATTTTCTATACCTACTTCACTCCCTTACGGGAGAAAGGGTTAGCTAGATGCCATTTAGAAGTTTGTTGTCCAGTTAAGATGACCAAATTGAGGCGGTTGGTAAGCACCTACTTGAGCCCCAGAAGCAGCTGGAGCAACCCCAACACCAACATTAGCACCCACTGCAGGGCCCAGATGATGTGGGTCTGCCATTGCAGCAGGCTGTGGAGGATGGTACAACCTGAGAATTGCATGTGAGATGGTTGTGCCGCGGCCGCATTAAAAGAAGAATGGCCAGTGTGAGATGGCATATAACCACGAGGTGTTTGTGGCATGTTGTAACATGGAGCAGGTTGCAAGCCTGGCAGCTCCATCGGGTTCTCAATCCAGAGATCTGATGTTATCAGCCTGTCAAGCGACAATCTAATTAGCTAAGAGACTATGATTGACAATTAAATGTGACAACCGAACAGAAAATATTCACAGGAAGGACAAATGCGAATTTCATCAAACAACATAAACACATGCAGAATTACAGAAACTAGTCGTGAGACAGGTAAAGATAAATCACAAAATAATTAGCAATAATGATTTACACCTCCAAAATGCTCAATTTTGATATCATGATTCATAACAAATAAAAAATCAATGCTCAAAGAGATGTAAAAATCAAACTGCAACTCAAGGTGAGCATGTCCATTACTTTTCAGTACATTCTTTAAAATAATCCACATGAGTGGGGTACAGTCATTGATTGTAGAATCCAAATGTATATAAATAATGGATGAAAAAGTAAAGAAGAGGAGCATCCAAAATTCCAAATACTAATCATCTGACTCAATAAATAGAATTGAAGCGGTTTATGGTTCTGATATTTCAGGGTTCACTATCTACTTCAACTACAAACACCAACAAAAATCACTCAAAAAACTCTGAAGAATTAGACATATCCTAGCTATTTACCTTCATAATGTGCATTACTTCTTGCTCACTGATTAGAACTTTCTTTACGCAGATAACTAGACACCACTGCTCTGGCACACCAATTACTACCAACCCCAAAACCAGATACATCGGAACATTCAAGAACCCTCAAGTCATAGTCAGTAATGCCTCAAAATTTAGTCTATCTGTGGCTCATATCTACCGGCTAACAGAGTTAAGAACTTTTATATACCTGTTGATTTTGAACATAGATATTGTCAGCCTTATGTTTAATCCGAAATGGATCATCAAGACCTGTTGCATTCCCAACTACACCAAGAGCATTGATTGCATACCCAGGACTGGTAAAATTTCCAAATCCAGTAGGACTACCGGCAGGAACCGGTTTAAACTGCTGAATCCCATACTTGAGGCCATTTGCATTAAGATGAGAACTAGCTCCTGGCATAAGCCAGTAGCTGCTACCAATCAACGGTTGTGGATAAGCAGAGTTACCGGAATAATCTGGCATTGCCATCTGAGGTAGATAAATCGGGGAGACAAACTGACGATACAGCATAAGATTAGCAAAATGGGACATATTTACTTGAGGATACATCTGTACTACTGGTGGTTGTTGCTGCAGCACCATTGGTGTTGCTGATACAGGGATTTTGGCAGCATACATGCCCGAGGGCTAATTATCATTTAGAATTTGCATCAATTCAAGTAATTAAAAAAAAATACAATCTTTTCGGAAATGAATACTGCATCTTAAATACATGTTACTGGAACTACCTCCTGAGGAGATGGTAGAACCTGTCCTCTTGCAGTATCATCCATTGGGGATCTGAAATATGGAAAATCATAACCAGTTTGGGGATCATATGCCTGCTATGCGACAATGTCACATCAGAACATCCCATTGCAAGGTGCAATCAACAAAAGGGTACTTATTCCAAAATTCAAAGTAGCCTTATATGACTTTCACCAACTGATAAATTTCATAAATACTTGTTAGGGCAACATTAAGGTTTGAATTTATATGACACCTTTTACTAATCATAAGATTATACTTACCAAAAAACTAGGTAACTCGAGGATCTTTCTGCTGTTGTGGTTCTAAAGGAGCATAGGATAGACTATTGCCCTGGACCATTCCAATATCAGTAAAACTATCCAAATTCTGGGGACTTGAAGTGTCTTTCTTATCAGGCAATTGATGCTCAGATGCACCACCAGAGGGTGGAGAATCAGATCCAGAATTTCTAGGTTGATCATCTAAAATATCAATGGGCTTGCCACCGGCAGCATCATCTCAGGAAGTATCGGCAACACATACAGACAAACTGCTGAGATCAAATACAGGTAGAACATGAGAAACAGTTTCTTGGCTCGAGAACAAAATTTTAACTTTGGACTCTACCAAACGTTACTTGGGATAAAGACCAACCTTGCAGCAAAGTCCCCATTTGAGTCTTCTGCACACCAGTGGTTTGAAAAGCAGGCACAAAATTCCTTGGCGAATCAAGTTCCAAAAGTAAGTCGACAGCGTTCATTCTCTGGAACCAGAATGTGTTGTGCTATGATAACACTCTCATTTTCATAGATACTTACTTCAGAAAACTTATCTTGTAATTTAGCTGTCTCTCAATCCAAGCCCTTGGCATCATCAGCAGGAGGGGAATCTGACCTCTTAGGTGCACCATCAGCAGGAGGGGGATCTGACCTCTTAGGTGTTCGAATAACTCCAGAATTATTAATACTTGATTCTGGTTTCCACTCTTTATTATGTTGGTTAGCTACATCAAGCATGCAAGATAAACTCGCATATAAACTTCAGAAACAAATTCACTCAAGTATTATAATAAGTATAACCTACTAACAATCATTTGCTAAAATAGCAGTTTAAAGTGATAAAATGAACCTAAATTGGTCAACGGAAAAATGAACAGCAGTATAATATGAAGGACTACCTTTTTGATGACCTAAAACTTGATGCTGTCTGCTCCCATACTGATTGCTAACGAAGGACCTGCTTCCAGATATGCAAGGCACGACAGACTCAGCTGCACTAGCATGCCTGAGCTGGTCTGCTCTAGAAATTGCGGGAAAAGGTCGAAATGCCTCTGATGAAGGGACCCTCCCTACAAGTGAATTGGAGATAGAACCATTTGTCCCAGGAGACTCTTTTACAGCATTTTCAGAAGGCTGACAGCGAACACCAACAACCCCAACTTCACACTTGATAGCTCCAACAGCACAAGATGATCTGGAATCAGGGGAAGGCACATGAACAGGATCTTTAGAGGACGAATAAACCCCAACAACTGTGCTGCTTGATGATTGAGTGGCAGAATGCGCTTGAGTATTATTGGGCTCTGCTGCTTGTGACCGTGAAATAGCATTGGGAATAAATGTTTGTTATTCCTCTGGTATTTCCTTCCTATCATTACAACTTGAATGTGCATCCCGAGCATGTCTCGGTTGTGAACTAGATGGTGCATTAGAAGTTTTAGATAAACTCCGAGGATTCTGATTGCTTGATGTTCTTGCTGAATTGCAAAATGGCAATAAAAGGGGAATACTCAGCGCAAACCATTTCACAAGGCCCGCAATATAATAAATACAGGCTCAAAGAAACCAAAAAAGGTTAGAGTGGAACGGGTAAACAATAAAAAATAAACGTTACCCCTTTTCGGCAACTTTTACAGGCACTTGCTCATTTGCAGAAGTTGAGCATTGTGAGAAAGGAAGCTTCATATCTTTATTTGCATTCTGATTAACTCTGTTGTACCTCACAACATGAAATTCTCTGTTGACTCCTGCATCTGGTAAGGAACCATCAATTAAGTAGCAAAAAAAGGTTAAAAGTGCCTCATAACTGTCAATAATTAGCTGAAGACTATGTAGAAGTAGATGTATTAAATAACTGTTCTAAGCATAAGAAAAACTAACACAAGTTACATGTGAAAAATTTATATAAAATACAGGAAAAAATCCTTAAAACTGTGGGATTTCATGGAAGAATGGATTAACAAGATTTGAATCCTTAAAGGCAAGTACAAGGCTAACGAGACCAGATAAGCAAACTGCACAAATTGCAAATCTAAGACATTAGACATCAATATGTAAAGACTATTATACAATAGCACAAATCATTACAATGACCAATTTCTCTAGTATCTATCTTCATCGATTTTAAAATCTACTTTGTATCAGATTGACAATGACAGAAATCATTAAAACACTTAGGGATTTCTAATTTTAATTCATAACTCCTTGAAGATGAGGCAAAATAATATTTAGCTAGAAGAGACTATTTAATCAAGCATTAACTTCCCAAAATAAGGTCAAATCATTAAACATGGTATCTCACTGCATTACCAGGCAGAGCATTCTGAGAATAGCCTCCTCTTCGAGAACCCCATTCAGGATATGTACGAAATTTAATCCCTTGAACAACATTCTCTGAACGTTTTCTTGGATCCATGGAACCTAGGTACACAACGCTCTATCATAATGAATCATCAGATCAGAACAAGTTTTTCGCAGCTGTAGATTTACTCCTCTAGTGGGATCACATTTCAAGATAAAACAAGTAATGAGAATTCAAGGCATTAACATTATCTCAACACTATGGACACAAGATTCAATCAAATGCATAAATATCACAGGAGACATTATAGCAGAATAATAACTATAAACGACTAAGAATCCAAAAAAAGAGAAACCTATCAGATACTGAGAATATATGCAAATCAACAACCAAAGCTGAGACAAAATTATGCACGATTTTGGAAAGCAACCCTGTGCTGCTAAAGAAAGTAATGCAAACAAACAGACCATTTGCCAAAAATCATATTAGTATAATATAGAAGATTTTACCTCTTTCTTTCCATCTCTTTTTCTCTTTACTACCTGAAATGTATCTGAGAAGAAAACACAAGACTGGATCTAAATGACAATCATCTACAAAAGTACATTTCAAATATCATTTTAAACAAAAGAGGCAACTTGAAACTGCAACATATCCAAAAGGGAAAAAAATAAATTATCACCTATGAGAACTCAACCAAGGCCCGAGAACAATGGCTTATGTTGACCAATTTACCAAGTTGATGAAAGTTTCCTAAACAACAGAAAAACACAGCAATCCCCTCATAACATTGGTAAGTAACAAAATGGGGAAAATACTTAATATCAAACTGTAACAGGTCTGAACATTCCAGGGTCACTAGTTCACTGTGCATAGCATGACAAGAACCCACTAGACACACATAATCCTCAAGGCTTATCCAATGACTTAATGTCAAACGAGAGAATCAGGCCGAAAACAAGTCAATGAGGATCATAACGCCAATTTCATGACATACACAAGATAAGCTGCTGACCAATGATTGTAAAATAATACAGCAATTACCATTATATAAATGAAACCTCTATTTGCAGCCTCTGTCCACTAAATTTAAGCCAACTAAATAATTCAATCAACCTTTTAAGCCTAGATTTTAATTCTAGGTTGTACTAAGCAAATTTAGTACAACCATATCTGAGCAGGCAAAAAGGGTTCTAGAAAAAAATTGATTAATGGTTTATGGGTAGGCTCAAAACACCAAAATTGAAGAAAAGCAGCAAGGTAAAATGCACTTACCTACTACAACAAAAAGTAGGATTAATATAAAATTTTTCAAAATTAGCAAAATGAGACCACTATAATGGGGAAAAAAAAAAGAGAGACCAATGCAAAGCAAAAAGACTGAAACAAGTATCACCAGACAAGTAAAAACTACACTCTCAGCATGCTAAAACATCTTGCAATAACTATCAAGTCGTAAAGCTCCTCCATAAAATAATAATCAACTTTCTATCTCACGTTTCTATCTCTCCTCTATCTCTCTTTCAAAATACTCCAAGAAGAAAAAATAAAAAAGATAAAGAAAGCAAAACAAAAGGAAAAAGAATTTCTCACTTTTCTACGCTATTTTTTGTTAAATTAAAAAAAAAAAAAAAAAACAGTTTGATAATCCAATTTCAACTTTCTATTCAGAATATCAAAGAGGGTTCTTTGAATATTATATATATATATATAAATATATATTATTGGTTATTATTGTAAATGCCTTTAAGAAGAGAAGAGCTAGGGTTTACGAGAAAAGAGATTGTGAAGAACGGCAGAGAGAGAGAAAGAGAGGTTTTAGACCAGAGGGTTTTGCAAGAAATTCCTAATATGGGATTTAATGAATGATCTTCTCTTTTTCTATTTTTCCTTTTTTTTTTTTTTTTTTGAGAGAGAGAGAGAGAAAGAGAGAGTATTCGTTTTTTAAATTAGGTTTTCCTTTGAGGAAAAATTATAATACGATTAGTATTCTCTTGATACTACAACCGACTTTGTCAGTGTCGATGTTTAGGATTTATGCATTGTAACATTTTTTTGCAGTGTATAATTATTATATTTTTAAGTTATTAATGATTTTAAAATAACATGTATTCATTATCTTAAATTTCTTTACCTCTTTTCATACGATGATACACAATTAATCATAATAATTTCGTGAATTTCATTAATAAGTGTTTTTAAAGATATTTCTTAAGCTTATTATATATAATAATAATTTATCTCATACATCCAAAATCATTAATAAAATTATTAACTTTTACATTTAGTATAATATTATTACCATAAGTAATATTTTAACTAACTTTAAAAATGTTCATAAGAGCATTGATTAGTAAAATTCATTCATTTTTAATGTTTATTTAAAAAAAAGAAAAATAATAATCAATTATAAAGTGACATTTATAAAAATATATATAAATATATATTTTTTAAAATTTAAATAAAAATAATATATTAAATATAAAAAAATTTAAATTAATGATTAAACAATCTTTTGATGTCTAAAGATAATGAAAATACAACCTTGACACAATAGATGCATAGTTTAATCAATATTAAGAAAATAAAATAGACATGTACCTTAAAAAAAAAGGGGAAAAAAACCTTTTGTTGTTGACTCAAGTGATAGTCTTTGGTCCTTTTTTTTTCCTGGTTTGGTTTGAAAGAGGGGGGGGAGGTTGGGAAGATGGTGGGATTAGTTAAAGGGCAAAAGTATTAAATTACAAAGTTATTTAATCATTTGATATTTACTTTTTTTTTTTCTTAATAGATGATAAAGAAAGGCATAAAGGAAAAGATTTATATTTAATGTATTATAAGTGTATAATTTTGTATATTGATAATAAATTTAGTGATATCATTTATTAAAAATATAATTATTTATATTTAATTTTTAAGATTTTATATTTATATGATGATAATATATCGTTATTTAATTCATTTATAGCATATAAAATCATTTACAATGTATCACGTACAAACCCTAAAAGCAATTGATTTTTTTTTGGAGGGGTTGATTAGAAAATTCCTAAAAATAAGTAGAAACAGTTTAGTTAAACGTATTCTTAAAAGTATATTTTCCTAAGCAAAAAAAAAAAATAAAGCCTTTGAATTGAAGAACAATACAACATAACAAAATTCCCACAAAAAACTGAAGTCATAATTTTATTTATGAATCGTCCTCGTACCCCTACTTGTAAAATCCAATAAATTCATAATCTCTTATTGTTTTTTTTTTTTTCTTTCAAACAAACATAAAAGAGGCAGATATAAATATTTCCTTTTCAACCTTTTTTTTTTTTTCCTCGTTTCATCTCCTCAATTAAAACAGGAGAAATAAAGCACTCCATGTGAAGATGAAACAAAACAACTTTGCTGAAAATGAACAAATATATATATATATATATATATATTAACTAACATTTCTCATCATCTTTTCAATTTCTGCACCAATTTGTCAAAACCCCAAAGCACCCAACAATTGCATCCAACCAAATATGGGGAAAAAAAAAGGAAGAAGAAAATGATGTATTTGAGGAAATATCTAATAATCCAAGGCAGAAAAAATAAGCAGAGTTGGTACACGTAAATAGGCTTTTGTGAGCGGTTGTGCTGCCTAGGCACACAGAACTGTCTAAAAACACCAATTGTGAAAGAAAAAAGAAGAAGAAGGAGAAGACAAACTTGCAAAATGACACTATTTCTAATTGATTTGCTAAATCTTACAAGTACTGTTCCTGTATTCGGGCTCGGTTTTCTTCCCACCACATCCTCGCCTGCATTTCTCCGAACATTTCTCGGCTGCATCACACATACAAAGAAACAAAAAATTATTGTTATTTACTGTAAACACAATGCTTGAATTTAAATGTTAAACTCTTTCAACTGCTGTTTGCAAATGGGGGCCATGGAGGATTGGAAAACTAGAGTCTTAGCTGACACCATTGGGGGGGGAGTGGGGGACTATTGCACAGAAGGCCCGCCAATTCACAGCGGGGATAACCTGGGGAGGTGACGGGACCAGCATTGCGACCCAAACTAGCAATAATAAGGCTTGGGGTTTTGGATCATTCACTGACTCCATAGGTACTAGTGAAGCTGTTTGCACCCCAATTAGGACCAAACTAAATCTTATAGAAGAGAGGAATTGTTTGCTTCTATCTGGATTCTCCCATTCCTTCACCGCATATTATATAACTCAATGCTAATAATTAAAAGTTAAAACGAAAAGGAAAACACTCTAGTCAGAACTTAATTCATGGATCATAATGCATAAGCAAATAAACCAAGGATGAATGGTTGCATTCTCAGTAAATGGTACAGTTAAAAACTATCATCTGGTGTCGTTGCTTCAGTAGCGTTAGAATGCTAAGTGGTCTACGGCATACTTGAGACAAATATTCAAGCAGTCTAATCAAATTTTGTGAAGGAGCATTTATTTCTAGCGAGTAGTCAGACAGAATGTCAGACACTGCAGCAATTTTATTTTGCAAATAGTGCCTGGGCCTCAAATCTCAATTTCAGCGTTTACAACTACTACTAGTAAAGCATTTCAGGAATCGTTTAAAGGCAAGTTATGGCCAAGACGGATGGAATAATCTGTTAATAACAATGGCCACGGAAACATAGGATCAAAGTAACCACTTGGCTTTTGTTCCCATCTGTTCTAATGTCTCAAACCAAGAAATGCAATCACCTAGTTACTATAAGACTACGCTAGCAGTTTGACCTTTAATCCATGTATCATCTAAGCAAACAAACTGCATACCTGAATCGGACACGTCTAAGCTCCCGAGTGCCACCTGGAAGTGCTCTAATAGTGATGTAAACCCCCGGTTCATCCTGTTCAACCCATTCAGTTTCCATGTCACTTGCATTGCTGATGGAGAGCTCTCCAGAGCGATCTGCTTCTCTTGATGAACTAGTCTTAGCAGAGCCATCTATTGATGATGTCTCAGTCTTGGCTCCACTAATGCTGGAGAGTTTTGGTGTCGAAGCAAGTGCAGCCGAGTCATAGTATTGACGGGATTGTGTTGGGTGATGATCAAGGGAATCCGATGAAGAATAACCCATTCCTGTTGGCCGGACAAAGTTGTGAGGGCGTTCTTTGTTCAGGGGTGGAGTCACAGGACTGTCCTTAGCAGAGTCAGTTCTTGATCCCTGAAAGGGAAAGACAAAAACTAATTTTAAAAACTAAAATACTTATGGACTTGTCATTTTATTAAAAGTAAGATGTTTGTAATGATCTTTGCATGAAATTCAAGGGTGACTGTCCTTCAATGAAAGGAGCAAACCCCAAAGTGGGCATTATGACATCAAAGTACAATACTGATTGAAACCCTGAAAATGTTGAACCTATAGTCAACTTTAAAATAAAAACCAAAGAGAAAAGGTCCTTAATCATGGACTGATGCCTCAATTTTAAACATGTGGTAATTAAATGCACCTAACGAGATTTTTTTACTTTCAAACCTAGTAGTGTAAGTATCCAATAAAACATCCCAGAGCCATGCTTAAGGAGTTTCATAATTCACTTAAAAATAGATACAATAAAGCATAAATGTCTGTGTTGGACGCATAAGAACTAGGAATTCACCAACTTATGCTAAGGACAACTAAAAAGTTAAAAAGGACATTCAGAAGAATCTTACCTTATCTTCAGATCCAGGGGGGGTTGGAAGTGGAACTGCTTGACGATTAAAGCGTTGAACATTGTATAATTCCATGACCTTGTCATAGTTCTCAGCCCACCACCTTTGAGCTTGCCATTTATTAAACATTTCACGACTGATTAATTAACAAGGAAAAAAAAAAGATTACCACCCCAAGCAATCATCTAGAAACTATAGAATGAAAGAATAGCAGAAGTTGATGTTTTATGATCCTTGAAATGACGAGTGTACACCGGAAGAAACGAATAAATAATTGGTTATTTAACTGAATCACAGGAACCAAGTTCCCAACTGACAATATGAAAGGCAAAATGCTCTTTGTGCTACATTGTCCAAAAATAGTTTTTATACAATAATTATCAGAAGTAAATGTCCCTAGAATTTAGCCACCTAATCAGCAGATAAAATGTGGGTCTGCTCAAAAAGAGGAACAACAGTTGCAAAAGCTACAATCTTATACTTCCAAATATTGGTGGTAACTAACCACTTTTACTCCTTAGGTGTGGCTACTAGTATAGCGAATATTTTCTAGATGAAAGGCAGACAAAGAATGTTTCGAAGTGCAATAAAGGACAAACCCAAAAGAAAAAAAAGAAGGAAACAAAAAGGAACCGAAAGCAAGCGCAACATTTTTTCACCTTCAACATTTCTGATAAATATATTATTACGCAAGATGAGATCTCAATATATATCCATTCCTGATAGCTAAAGAGGGAAGCTTGTTAAAATATTAGGAGATGAAGAGAGAGAGAGAGAGAGAGAGAGGGAAAAAAAAAGAACCAATAAACGAGCTAGTGCACAGCAAGAAATTTATGATCTTATCCGTTCATAATCTTCTGTCAAAATACACTTTTGAAAATTATGAGATGGAAGTGAATTACACATCATTAGAAACCATTGGTACTTAATAATTGAAGCCATCAAAGTTCCTACCTAAGAAGCACAAAAGAAGGCAAATAGTATCTTGGTCGGAATTATCCAAATACCCAAATGAGTTAAGAAACGAACAGCTTACATGGTTGACACAATTTTTTGACCCATAAAAAACACGTGTTAATTGAAAAGCAATGACTTGATGTACAAAAGGACATTTTGTTGTGATTCCAAAAAATATTTGTTTAGCCAATGTCAGCGGGTAATGTAAATTTTGCCAGTGAACTCCCTGGAGGACAAACGGGAATTGTATGAACCAAAACCTGTGAAGAAGGCATTCCTTTAATCCTTTAGGGTTACACTAGATTCATCTATTAGTGAGCTGCCTACAGAAAGATAATATAGAACTTAGCCCTAAGTGTCATCTCAACTTCAATTCCGGTTAACTTATGCACATACCAAGGTTACAACCTTCCTAATCGACTGGTTTAACCATCTAGCTCAGCTTGAGCTTATTTGGGCAAGAGACAAAGGATCTATCACCCTTACTATTGCATGATTCGCCAGAAAATGCAAAAAAAGCTATAAAGAGAGACCCATATATCGGGCCACTTCAATGTTGCTATATAGGTTTTCACTATAACCTCACTTGAAAATTTAGTGCGATAGTCACCGACACATAAAATGACAAAGGATAATGTCAGAATGCCCCGGCTCCAATTACCGGCACCACCATACTGTCGGCATACAATGACAATCCAACAAATTGAAGCCTTCAACTATTAAACTCAAGAGCCAGGAACGCATCCAAAGTACAAGGAGAGAATTCCAAAACGAAACAATAATCACACTTCAAAGCCAAATGTTTGATATACAAGAAAAGTTTAAACCACAGAGAACAGTACAAATATGGCCACTGTTTCAATACCAAAAATAAAAATCATGTGATCACAACCAAACAAATCAGAGCCTTCACTATCATATATACCAATAACAAAGTAAAGTACCTGAATCGAATCCGTTTCATATCATTCCCTCCTTCAGGCAATGAAACGAAAGTGATTAAAACACCAGGCTCCACTTGAGCAACCCATTCCTTAGGCTCATCTTCCTCCATAAACACTACTGATTCTGTACGGCCACTAACCGAAACCGGGGTACCTTCGCTGCTGGAAAGTCCTTTCAGTCTTGATTCCTTCTCTTTGCCCCAACTTCTGGGCGTCGAATTCGAGCTTCCTCTTCTACGGTAAGGGCAATGGAAGCGTGCTGATTCAGAGGCGGCATCCGAGTCTGCATAGTTCCGTTTATGTTCATGGTTTGATGAACCAGAACAAGGCTTGCAGTTTTTATAAGCTCCTGATGCTTTCAATGCAATGTCCTTGATCTGAAAATTATATATCAAAAAAAAAAAAAAAAGAAAGTTCTCTGTCGCTTAAAGCCTTGCTCTGCTGGGGGAAAATAAACTAGGATACAAACCAAATTCAGGGTTTTGTTGCTTTTCCCATTCTATTTTGAAATTTGGAAACAGAAAACGAAAGATGAACTCAATAAAGATTTAAGAAATATAGCGGATTCAGGACTACCATGTTTGGTTGCTAAGAAAATGGAAAACCACAGAAGAGAAAAATGATTCCCAGCTAATTTTCCCATCAAAAACAACTTGAACCCATCAAAGTCACTGTATTATAACGAAAACTTCCCTTTGTTTTACCAGCTTGTTAACAGTGAGAAACTCACTGTATTCAAAACCTGTATGCAAATTTCTACAAGTTCATAAATAGAATATAATAAACAATACCTGAGAAGTGAGGGCCTTAATGGCTTGCCTAGTCCTGGGAGTTTCCAGAGTATCCTCATCCTGATGGCGCCCTATAGATCCATTTTTATTGTTTAATTGCTTTGAACAAGCTATGCACGTTAACATATTCCCTACTCTCTCTCTCTCTCTCTCTCTCTCTCTCTCTCTCTCTCTCTCTCTCTCTTCTTTTGAACCCCCTTGCCCAAACAATAAAAAAACCCCAGATCAGATTCAACAACCAAAGTTCATAAACAAATGTACATGGTGGCCATGTCAAGGAGTGAAGGAAGGTTGTTCTGGGTATTTTACTTCGGTTACATTAAGGCTTTTTTAGAATGCATAGTGATTTTTCATACTCCGAAAGAGTTAAAAGAAAAAAAAGCTGGAAAGAAAGAGAACAAGAATCATAGAGATCCCAAGGGAGCTGACGATGAAGGAAATAAAAAGGAAATAAAAGAAGAGGAAGAAGTGGTCATTAAGGGAGGAAGGAATGAGGCATGGTTTTTTGGGATGGAAATAAAAGAAACAAAAAAAGAGCAAGAAATACTCTGTTTCTTTGGCTCTCTGCCTCTGCCCGGTGTCTTAAGAAAAA
The DNA here is from genome assembly GCA_038382065.1 of Adansonia grandidieri. Lineage (NCBI taxonomy): Eukaryota > Viridiplantae > Streptophyta > Magnoliopsida > Malvales > Malvaceae > Adansonia > Adansonia grandidieri. The sequence goes on along the minus strand of JBBYHK010000015.1, from coordinate 2,168,616 downwards.
ATAGAAAAATTATGTCTGTCTTTTCTAGCTTCTTTGAGTTCTCTCTCTCTCTCTCTCTCCTTTTTTCTTTTCCCTTGCAGCACTGCCACTGCACTGGATCTTTTTCCGAAGAAGGCTTTGAGATTTGGGGCTAACACAGCGAGCGCTACCTGAACATCTTGTAGGCTCTCTAGTACCTGTCCTGTACCCAATTTTTCATTGTCAGTTTTTCTTTTTTTTTTTTTCCTATTTACGTGATAATATTCGAATTTATTAAGTAAACAAAAATTAAATATATAACATTATTTTTTATTTAAAAATAAAGTCACAATTTTCTTCCTTAAATTTTAAAATTGATTAAAAAATTAAATATATAAATTCATATTTAAATATTTAAATCCGTTATTTATATAAAAAAATTCAAATATTGAATATTAAAATATTTTTCTTTGATATCGTTAACACAAGATGGTCGACTTCACAAAAATTAAATTAAACAATGTCAAAATATTTTATTTTTAAATTCTTCACAATTTCTATCCCAAAAATAATTATCTTATTTTCAATAATAAAAAATAAAAAGAAAAAGAAAGTACTTTAATATTGATTTTTTTAAAAAAAAAATTATTTATATTCGAATTTAGTTTCATTTATATGCTTGAATTATAGTTAAAAATATTAAAATATTATTAAAAATATTTATATTATTTTGTAGTATTTAATTAAATTTAAATAAAAATTTATTTTTATTATATAAATAATAATTTAAATTAAATAAAATCATTAAAAAAAGATTCTCCCAATAAAACCGGGCGGGCCACCTTAAAATAGTTCTACTGCCGACTGCCCATTAAGTTTTTTTAACTTCTTAAGCTAAAATCGAAAAGTGACTTGCATGAAAACTGGGAAAGGGCACTATAGCTTGGATAAGAGGGATGGAGGAAGTTGGGGGAAAGGTCGTAGCCTGGGATTGTCTTTATGGGAGGTGGCGCCACGCTATGGACCACCACCGAATCACCTCCGAGACTAGGCTAAGATCTTAAAAAAAAAATTAAAAAAAAAAAAAACCAAAAAGAGACGCCCCCTTAAGGCTCAGCCACCCACCCACCAGTACTGCCTGCAACTGCAGGTGGGACTTAAAGATACAGCCTGTGGGGCTAACCCCCCAAGGTAAAATAAAATAAAACAAAGGCTCTCATTTCATTTTTCTGTTCTGGTGAATTACGACTGATCCACATCATATTGTGAGTTTTTGTGTCAATTTTTTGTGTGCATGTGTGTTAACTTTTATTTATTCTGTCCTACACTGAAAGCCTCCAGGGCTTTTCCCATGGCTGACATCTGTCATTCTGTGATGTGAAATTTTGGGTCTTCCCTTTTTTTTTTTTTTTCTCTTTCTTTTGTTGTTTGTCTAATTGTGTTTGCGTCGAGGAAATTACAATAGCTGTGATTACTTGACGGATTAGGTAGGCGATAGTTTTGGTATGTACAGCTCGGATTTTTATAAATTTTTTACAAATTTAATTTCGTTAATTTGATTAAAATTATTATTTATTATTAAATATATTTTATTTAATTTTTTAAATAATAAAATAAGTTATTAACTTAATTTTAGCTCTATTCGAACATCATCGAATTTTAAAAAAATTAAAAATATTTAAATTATAAATAATTTTATAAATAAATCTAATAATTATATTATTATGATTTAGATGAATATCTAAAAAATTACACTTTTATATTTAATTTAAATATGTGATATATAAAAATAAATATTTTTTAAAAATAAAAAAAATCCAAAAAACATATATTAATTAATACTTCCTTGATTTTCTTGGGTAGCCTAAAAGAAGAATTTGATCTTCTTCTTTGGATTTCAATTTCAATTTCAATCAATTTCCACCTACCTTTTAACTTCTTGCTGAACTGCACCCTCTCTCTCTCTCTCTCTCTCTCTAATCATTTCACTTTGCATGTGATTTAAACTGTTTAAGGTTTTCCTTTTGTGTTTGTGTATATATATATATAATTAATTAATTAATTGTGGGACTAAGTAGGTTGACCTAATCATCACATGCATGGTTAAATGCCCTCCCAAACTAGGAACTAAGAAGGTGGTGCATCTTTCTCTCGACCTTTTGGATGATTCTAAAAGTTATATTAAATATCCATTATTAAAAGGGTAAGATAACTTTAAAAAATTACCTTGTTTGCTGTTGAGCAAGTAATTCATTTTTTTACCCAAACCAACATTATAAAAACATAAGTCTTTTTTGAAAAATCAATTTTTACGAAACAAACGTAACTTTATTTTATTTAGATTTGAATTTAAAATTTAAATCATTTTTTTAATATAAATCTGGTTATTTTTTTAATGTTTGTTAACAAAGTCAATATGAATTTTTTTCCCCTTAATTTAATTGAGAGAGCAAGCTGCTCCATTCATTCACAATATGTTAAACTTCAAGACATGGGTTAAAGTGGAGAGTCTTGAATCCTGCAAATAATTATGAGGAGGTGCTCCAAAGAGAAACATCAATTGGATGGCCAGACCCCAAAGGCAAAGATCACAGAACTTAAACAACCAACGCATTCATTTCTAAGAATATGTAGAAATGAGTTGAAAGGATTTACTTGTTGCCTTTTGACTGTTGGTTCACATCATCAAATTCATTCTTTTTGGCCGTTACTTATATGTAATATGTCAAAAAAAAAAAAAAACACTTTTTCTAACTACGACGGATTTATTTGGATGAGCAATAAGAAAATTTTCAATACATCGTTCATGTGTTTTATGCTTGAACCTTTGAATTCAAATTCGGATTAACTGACATTACGAAGAAAAAACTATATCTATAATAACTTCATTTGGATTGCCAATATGAAAGTTTTTAGTACGTCAATCACGTTTTATTATTGAATCCTCAAGTTCAAGTTTGGGTTCTCTAACATCTGTAATCTATAGCTATAGATTAAAATCATCCATTGGGATGTTACTGTAGCAGAGGGTGAGGGGGAGGCACGACAGCTGTCCATTTTTCATTTTTTTTCATGGGAGAATGGGCTAATTACAAAATAGATTATTAAATTATCATTGCAATAAACAATAATTAATGAGGAATAAGATATTTTTAAAGAATTTTTTTTTTGCTTTCATGATGAATGATAATAGAGAGTATAAAATTAGATATTTAATATTATTTAATCGATTTTTATGGATTCACATATTAGATTTGTTGTTTGAAGTAAATCTGAAACAAATTTGAATATAAATATTTGGCTACTCATTTGGTGCGGGTTGTATCGGATAGTTGAATCTGTATCTAATCCACTTTATTCATATGAATTTAGCTATTTGAATTAGATATCAATTTACATATTTAATTACTATTTAATTTTATGTTTTATTTTTTAAAAATGGTTTAATAAATTTGGATATTTAATATCCAACATAATTGCTTTTGAATTAGATATAGATTCGGATAGCAATTGAATAATAAATTGATTTAGATTTTTAGACAAATTAAGTGGATTGAGATTTAAATATTTAAAAATTAGAGCGATCCTTGAGAAAATTTTTTTTGAAGAATTACAAAATTAATTAATAAATAAAAGTTATTTAATACAATAGTGATAAATATATTTTTTTGAAAACACGTATAATAAAAATTGAAAAAAAAATTTGAAAGAATTACAAAATTAACCTATAAACGAAAAATATTTATTATTTACTATTATGTGAATAAATAACTATTAATAAGTAAATATTATGTGAAAAAAAGTTTGTTGCCATTATTTTTATCTTTTGAATTAAAAAAAAATCAGTAAGATTGATCTATCAGTTTGAACTCTCGTAACTGAAAAAAATAAAATCAGATTGATAAAAATATCAACTTAAATTTTATTTTATTTTATTTATAAATTTATCACTTGATTTTAAAAGAAATTAAGTTGTATATTTTTATCTTTTAAATTGATTTATTAACCTAATAAGTTTAAATTGGGATTAGCTAACATTATTAAAAAGAAGGGGAAAAAAACTGCATATCCAAAAAAGTTTTCACGTTTTATGGAGCTGCGTGAATATTTCAGATACAAATCCGTTCTGACTTTTCATCAGGTTACAGAAGACTAAAACTATAGGTGAAAATGACCAAATGTAGGTCATTGACCCTGAAATCATACAGTTTCAAATCTTGAAATGATTTTTAAGTTCTAACCCAATTATATATATATATATATATAAAGGCAATGATTTTTAAGTTGACTGCAATTCTCAGCCAAGAAAAGTTGAAAAAAAACCTGATCTTCAGCCTTAATTAAGCTACATGGAGTAGGAGGTGAGCCCAGCTGCAAACCCTGCTACATTGGCGAGTTATAATAAATACATAGATATATATATATATATAATGTAAGTTTAAAATACTGATTAAAAGTATTATTTTACTTTTAAAAATGAAAGGGGCATTATTGTCTCCTCGGTGATTTTTTTGGTGCTGAGCAATGGCTCCAAACAGTCTGGAAATGCTGTCACTTATGATGAGTTAACCACCAAAATATCTGTCCTTTTTAACTTATACAAGCCAAAATGAAAACTGTATTTCATTAAGGACCTTTTAACCAAGAGGGAAAAACAAAAGAGTTGAGTACTAAGCAGTCAGGAAAAACAACTATTCGACTATTCAATTCATCTAGAGGTGTAGAAACCCACCCCCCCTTTTTTTTTTTTCCTGTTTGTCCTTTATGTTCAAATCTATGAAATGGTATTTGTCTTATATTTTTGAGATTTTTTTTTTTAAAATATCAATGCGGATTACTTATTTTGATAAATTTAAAAGTAAATATAAAGATATAATTTTTTTAAATATATGTAAAAATAAAAAAAATAAATATATATGTATTACATATATTAAAATCTAATATTCATTCAAATTCGGATAACATTTACCCTGTTTAGTTGCATATTTGTCAATTCTTCAATTTGCTGACCTGTTTAATGGCAAATTGGGTTCAATCTTCTTGCTAACTTGAGCTTTAAATTTAAGAATTTTGGTGACAGAAGGTTTTTTGAGTTTTCTTTGATTTATGGTTACATAATCCAAATCATCTCCCCCCCCCCCCCAAAAAAAAAAAAAATCGGAACATACTTGCATAGGCGAGACATGAGTTGCCTTTAGGATGATGTGCAGGTGCAGCCAGCAATCAAAGTGGAAGCAATGATAATTAAATTTGTTGAGAACAAGAAAAAGCTCTATCATGGCAAATGCTTTTCTTTTTGGTGACAACACCCCTAAATCATCATTCTTTTTTTCCAAAGTGGAAAAAGCTCAAATGTTCCTTAACAATAGAGGATTTAATGGGGGTTATTTTATATATATATATATATATATATATATATATATGCATATGATATACGTTACTTAGGTTAGCTATGCTATCTTCCAACTAAGCCCTGAAATGGCTTTTCACCTTTCTGTCGGCCATTGTCGTAATCCAAAGTATTGGATAATGTCGTGAATTATGTTCTTAAATTTTTTATTTATTTTTAATATATATGATTGATATATATTTAATTATAAATATGAAAATATAATTTTTTTAGATATATAAAAAATTTTAAAAATTAATTATAAATATTAATATAAAATAATTTTTTTATTATTTTGAACAATAATATGAACTTTCAAAGAAATTCAACCTTGACTCAACAATCAACATGTCCATACACTCACCTTGAATTTAAATATCTTTAAGTATTACTAATGTTTATTATGATTAATGCATGCTGGAACACTTACAAAAGCAAAAGCAGTAAAGCCGATCGGATCACTGTGTTGCTGATCTGCATGGATTTTCCTTTGGAAAAAGCTTTACCTTGAAAACATATGCTTTGCTTGCAGAGTGCGATCAAATAATGCCAGATGATGAAAAAAGAGTTGCAGAATTCCTAGGTTTTTAAAACAACAAGGATTTTGCACTTTCCGCTTTTGCATAAAGAAACAACTTTGCCTTCGAGTTTAAGGGTTTTGTTTGCATTTGTTGCCCAAGTATTCTCGCAAACAATAAATAAATAAAATTATTATTCTAATAATAATAGTGGAGAAAAGGTAATGATGTTGTTATAATTTATAGCAAATATGCAAATGTTGGAACTTGTGGATCTTTTCAACTAGCTTAATCTTTTAAGATAATTAATAATTTTTTAATTTAATTCGGTATTAAAGTTTTTTTTTTTTTTTTTTCATTTTGTTGGGTTGCTTGTTTTACGTCAGTTTTATCAAGTATATGTCAAGAATAAACTTGTTTATGATTCGAGTTATGGTTTAAAAATTTTAAGTTTCTTTTATATAGACTTAAGTTAACTCGAAAGATCATTTTATTATTCACAATAAAATAATTATTTTTATATTCATATTTATATATTTTATCATTAAATTTAAATTTAAAATAGTATTTTTATTATTAGATGATAATTCATAATATTTCAAATTTATATAAACCTTTTCTAAATCCTAGCCAAGCTGGTCAAGGCAAGAGCTATTAAAAGTCTTATATTGTCAACCTCTTGTATATGAGTGTATACCTTACCTTATTAAACTCTCGAGCCTCCATTTCACAAATTAGCCTTTTAAAATTAAATTTTATTCTAAAATTTTAAACAGATAAGAAAAAAAATTCAATTATTATATTTAAATCAATAGAGTAAATACTAACTGCGTAATGGTTTAAATAATTGATCTAAATGAATGACATTCTTGAAGTGATGGTTTTAAGTTTAGTACCTAATGACTGTAGTCTATAGGCATGTTAGAGGGGAAGAAGATAATTCAGCTTTTAGGACCGTCAAAGATTGATCTCCATTAAAAGATTTGCATGTGCTTTCACATGCTTGAAACTTGAAGCGCCTAAAAGAACAAGGGATTTATTTGCTTAGGAGGTTTGAAAAATTTTAATAGTTTAAATTATATACAATTCAACTTAAAATGAAACCGAAGCTCGAAGAAAATCAGATATCGTTTGACTTTCAACTATAAACAATGTCGACCAGACACTAGAGAGATCGACAAATGTTATCTAGGATTTCAAAGTAAAACGCGTGAATGTGACCATAAAACAGAAGCTTACGTTTTTGAATAATAAGTTAAATGAAAATTTTATTTAATTAAAGCATAGATTCATGCATGTTGGGTTTCAAATTAAGCATTTGGGTTCAAAGTTCAAACAAAACAAAAATATTGGGCCCTTATGCTCGGTTTAAATCTAGCCATTCTATTTTTTTTTTTTTTTGCCATTCATGTCATCAAATCATTGTACCTGATTTATTAATAAAATTAACTGATTTACTTTAAGTATTAATTGAATTGAATTGGAAGAGAGATGAATTAGCCAAATCGAAATAATTTAGATTAATTCGGTTGACTTTCGATTAACTGAATAAAATTTACTTTGCAATATTTTTTTTTAATCCATGATTTTATATATCGAACCAAAATATTGTACTCCATCCATAATACTATATCCAACCAATATCCAGAAGCGTAGTATAATAAAGTTATAATAATATTCAAACATAACAACTAGGAAAAAAAAAAGTTAGGCCAAATGATTAATGCAATTTAATTTTGTTTAACCGAATTAATCGATAATCGAAATTCTTCAAAAATCTTTTCCGATAACTGACCAAAATAATTCCATGAATGACCAATTAATCGAAAAAATTAAGTTCAGTCGATTATTTTGATTTTTCACCAGCCTTACGTACATTGGATGTACAAAACTGCGAACCTCTAATGAGCGACCTTCGCTTATGTGGTCTCTAGGAGATTATTAATTTCCAATGCATGATACATTTGAAAGTATATTCTTAATGAGTTATATATTAAGTTTGGGAGCTTTGGATATTATAAAATTATATTTTACGTAAGCATGAGGGATCTTGCTTTATGAGCTGAAATTTTGATATCTTTTTGGAAGGAGTATTTCTGTGATTGTGAATGTCGAGAGTAGTTTATTCTAGTAGAGGTGTCCTTTGGTCAGATCAGATCGTAGCTTCGAATTGAGCCGACCTAAAACCACAAATTATTCTTAAATTAATAAAAATTAGATGGAGGTTTTCAATTTCAATTTGGAAGTTGATCACAACTGAAAATAATTGAGAAGGTTCACATACACTATAGACTGCTAAGACAAAGTGAATCCTCATTTGCCGAACAACAATGGGGAGATTGAGTATGCAGGATGTCGAAAAAATGTTTGTGGCAGAAGGACCTGATAATTTGACTAGGAGTTGAGAGATTGAGGACTCTAGGTTATTTGTTGGGAGCAAAGAAGAATGTGTCAGGCATATAGGGGGGTGCCTGTTCCTCTTGGGTATGCAATTTTTGAGATGGAATCACATATTATATATTTAGTTCAAGCTTCTGATCATGGGGTTAGTTACTTGAATTTCCGTTGCTTTTGCGCAAGTTTGATTAGTTTAGTATAATAGATCTTGTGGCTAAAAATTTCTCTGCATCTAACACTGAAAACAGGTTTTTTAATCCTTTTCCTTTGGACATGCGAAAATGATTTATGTTTTCTGATTATGTTTTGATTCCATGCTTCTGTCAGTTTAAGGCGAAATTAGAAGAAACTACTATCAGGGTTAGTTCTCTGGGCATAATATTAGCGTTGGATCTTTAATAAACCTTGAAGTGCGGTTTGATAAGGTGTACATTATATAACATAAAAGACTTGCAGTTTCAAAATTTGTAGCTCCCCAAGCAGGAAAATAGATAGTAAAGCATACTGACCAACTGAATTTGACAATTGCAGGGCCTCAGATGGCCGCATTACTTAATACGAACAGGAACCAAATAGAAACATATATGTTTAGAAGCAAATAGACGAGAACTAGAAACAGTAGAACAGAAAGATCCAATGGAGATATATGAATCAGTTATGGAAGTTAAAGCAACAAAATTAAGGAGCAGCACTAACGCAAACTGAATTTGATGATGTAAAACTACCAGGACGCCTCACGGCAGTTTCACAGATTGTTGTTTTTCACCAGTTACTTTGCTAGAAGCTGGATCCTCTGGAGAGTTTCCACAAGAAAGAACTTGGTTTTTCACTAAACTTTGACAAAGAATTATTAGATGGAGCATGAGTAGTAGAATTTGCAGATGGCTTCTAGCTTTATCAGACCCATCATCAACATTGTCATTCAATAAATGACTAGCAACCTTTCATTAATTCATTCATTTACTGTACTGTACTGGAAAAGATAGTTTAGAGTTCTGTTGGATATTATTGTTGCCTGAGTTTGAGTTTGTTGTATGCATGCATGTATCTGAAAACCAAATGTTTGGCTGCTGCTCCTGCTCCTGCTCCTGCTCCTGCTCCTGATCTTAAATATTTGGCATTGGCAAAAGTAGGAAGCTATACAATAGAATCATGAGATTGTTGTTATAATTATTATACATCAAAGGCATTGAATGGAAAGTTTAATTTAGAATTCAGAGCATTGGAGTGCTACTAATACTGCTATTCTATGCATTATTCGTCATTTTCTTTAACGGTCTCAGTCCTCTTACTTGTGGCCTGATTTGATCGTCTGATTCTCTGTCTGTCTGATTCTTGTTTGTTTGTCTGTTTGGGAATTGGGAGAAATCATATGATAATTGAAAGCATATTATATTACAATATAGTTCTTTCAGCTTATTGTCGATGGATGTTTATTTTATTCTACGGCACATATATAAATCTATATATATATATATATATAAAATAAGAAATATGAAACCATTGCCTGCAGCTGCAAATCGGAGACTTTAGTTTAATTTAGGACTAAATTTCTTTATCCATTAGCCAACATTGTGATTGTGGGCAAGCCTAGGTGGAGGACCACATCACTACTCTTATTTTACTATGAAATTTTATTTATTTTTTTCTTTTAACGTTGTTGTTATAATATAAATTTGTCGAGGCAAAGGCAAAGGCAAAGCCAAAGGCAAGGCGAAGCGAAGCAAAGCACACATTTTTTTAATTGGTCTTTTTAGTACGTTCTTATCCAAAATATGAATCAATTATGTTTAAAGAGTATTATATCTAGTATTATTTTCATTTAATATTATTTAAAATAATAAATAAAATTATTAAAATTTTTATGTAATATAAAAATATAAAAATATATTAATTAATTTTAAAAAATATCTTAAAAACACTTACTAAAACTCATAAAAGAATTGTACATGTGCAATTTTAAGCTGGGAAAGGGATAGATTAACTTGTCTCTATCAAAAGGAAAAAAGAAAAGTTCTAGAAAGAAATCCAGAAGAGAGCACGCGATGTGGCAGCGCGTGGAAGACCTTGCAGGTGAAATTGAAACGGGGGGACGGGGGCGGCTGAGGGTTTTTAAAAGACACAGAGAACATAAAGTTTGTAAAGGAAGAAAAGAAAGGACAGAGTCTGCAGTAGTTGTTCCGAGAAAAGAATTTATTGCAAAAAAAAACAATTTATTTCTCATTAACACAACACGACAAAACAACCCAACAAAATACTATATTAATGTTTAATAAAATAATTTAATGAAACCAAAATTAAAAAAAAAGGAGTGATGAACTGGTGAGGGTGGTGATGGAGAGTTCATGGTGATGAGCTGAAAAGACAGTGTTTTTAAAATGGGTTTTTCAGAAGAAATGTAATAATCAATATTATCCTAACAAAATTTTGTTAGAAAAACACAAAGAAAGAAAAGAGTGAGCTTTTGAGAAGCAGAGGGGTTTTATTTTTTTAATGATGCATGCACAAATCCAAGCTTACAAGAACAATCGCCATTTCTAGTTATTTCTCTCTTTCACTTTATCAAATCCCAAAGGTATTTCATTTTTTTTCTTCCTCTTTCTTTGTTTTTCTTGGCTTTTATATTTCTGGGTTTTTTTTACCCTTTTTTGTTTTTTTCATCTTATGCTTCTTCTCTATATATGTATCTTTCTGCCCAGATGATTTAATAAGTTTTTTTCTCTTTTCGTTTTGCTGTTTAATGAAATTTACTGTATTTAGTTTGTCAAGAAAGGTTTTGTTGTTTCTATAATGTTCTAGGCTTTCAATATGCTTGGATTTGGAGCCTCTGACGGTGAGTTGGAATTTGCATATGCTTAGCTGAGTAATGGGTTTTATTTTATGTCTTTGGTTCAACTTTCAGCTTTTTCTTTCGGATTTTTTTTGTTGCGGGTTTTGCATGCATGGAAAGACTTTTGAGTTCGATCTTAAATAGAATTTTATTTGAGCAAGCATTCATTCAAGTGTTCTTTCTTTTTCTCCCTTATTAGGACATCCTCGTTTTATATCTCTTTCTTGGGGGTAAGTAAATGCTTATGATTTGAAGTTTCTGCATTTTGACAAAGTGAAAATGGAAAATGTTTTCTTTCATCAGCTTCAGTATAATTTTCATATATAGTTTCCGTTCTGAGCGAGGTATTATTACCTCAGAACGGAAATCGTTAAAATTTGTAGTCTACTTAACCAATTCAATGGCATCAGTAAATATAACTTCCGATGATGAACTGCAATGTAGTTTATAGGGCTCATAACAATTTTGCTATTTATTTATATAATATTTCTTTCCTTGGAAGTAATTTTCTCTTGTATATTTTTTGACGGCTCCGTGAATCTGCAGGAGAGCCTCTTTTTTCATCATATTTGTATTTAAATTCGGCAATGTACCATGGTTGCTTTCAGGTCAAGTTGTTTCCTATATTTGTTCATCCTTATCAGTAGAAGTTTACTTAAGTCGGTTTAACAAAATTTTTCAATACTTGGTGGAAGAGGTCTTGGATCATTTCTTTTTATCTTTTCTAAATTACATATCTAACACTGAAAATGTGTGGTTTGTTGCTAGGTCACTGATGTGCGAGCATGTTAAAAGATAGCAGCAAAGACTTCCTCATAACATTTTTTAACGTCCTTCTGGGCTTCCCTCATTAAGTCAGGAAATTTTGAACAGTAGTTTTGTGCGATGCAAAATTTTCATAAAATTGATTCTACTGTGAATTCTCATTCGATGTGCACATACGTTGTCGGCTGCTCATCTTTGGGCAACTCGGCTGAATGTCAGGTCCAGCAATCTTCCATGGCTGAAAGTTTAAGCCTAAAGATGGGAGTTCCGCCTCAGCATTTGCATAACACCAAGCGACCAAGTTTTCAATTTCAGGATCAGGACTCATCATCAACTCAATCAACTGGTCAATCTTACCCTAAAGTGGCTGGTGTGAGAGACAGCAATCTTTACGGGCAAACTCTAATTTCAGTATCATCAGGTCTTTATATTTGCCCATTATTGGTGTGGTATAATGATTAAAGATATGTCATCTTTTCTGTTTTTTTTATATATATATA
>JBBYHK010000015.1:2053683-2156159 GCA_038382065.1 Adansonia grandidieri | reverse complement strand
ATTGGATTCTTTTTCTTAGCAAGTGTGTAAGATGTTATTTTTACATTGAAATATTATGCTTTTAACTTCAATGCATGTTCTGATGGGCTTACTTCTCTTATATCCTGACTAAATTGCTTAAAATGGAAGAAGGGAGTTGCAAATCTATACGCTAAGGGGACTTCATCTTGTTACCTAGCTGTATATGTTAATATATTGCTACCGCTGCGGCAGAGCTTCCTGTAACAAAATATTACCAGTTTTTTATGTTAAATTAATGGGATTGGTTTTCTTTGTCTTGTCATGTGGCCAAGGGTATATCTAATTCGCTGTTCTTGCACCTGCTCAGGAGGTGATGAAACTGAAGGGAAGCCTGTTGGAGGCCATGCTAAATTAGCCTCCTTAATGGGAACTCAGGACTACATCTTCCCTTCTTCACAAGTTGATTATAGCATCAAATCAAGTGTAAGTTATTACATATGTGGTTTGGCTGCTTTGTAGGTGCATCATAGTCTTGTACATCATGTTCATATACATCATTTCTTTTTTTGTAACTGCAGGCTCATATTCCACTCTGTTATGCTGAACCGTATTATGGCAGTGTAGTGACTGCTCCTTATGGATCGCAAGCTATTGTAAGAGTTTTGCTGTGTTTATCATGTTCCCTTGCGGCATTGATTTCTGTTTGACTGCCGGCACTTTAGTCTGTCATATTATCAGTTCTTAGAGAAAGAGGATCGTTGCTTTTAAAACCCTTTTTAACACCATTAAGTGATTCCTTTTTAGGAGTCAATTATACACCTTTTGTCATGATTATCCTAAATGTAGTCTCCTTTTCAAGGAATCTGGTACCAAAAGTAGTTGAAGGAACCTAGACTTTTAAAACCAGCTTAAGTGATCTAGTCCTTCAATTACCATAAATGCAACCTTGAAGTAAAAAATTAATTTGAAAGCACAAATCAGGGATTAGTTGTTGATTTTGATAAAATGTAGCTGTGATATATCATTGAGTCTTGCATTCTTCGTTTAATATAAAAAATGCACATATATATATATATATATATATTTTCAGCCTTGTTGATTCTGCACTGTTAAGTGATTTTGGTATAGATTCCGATCTCTGTGTTGCTAAATCATATGCCATGAAAATCTATTGAAGTCGCACCCTTTTGATATGTATGACCTGAAAAAAGGTGTCTTCTTTGTTTTCCATTTGTGAGATATTTGTCATTGCATTGCCAGCAGATTCACCATGCTCGTATGATGGCTATGCTTCCTACTCGAGTTCCATTGCCACTGAAACTTACAGAAGATGAACCGATTTATGTTAATGCAAAGCAGTATCATGCGATTCTCAGGCGAAGACAGTCTCGTGCAAAGCTTGAGGCTCAGAACAAACTCTTAAAAGTTCGAAAGGTATGTCTCCTTGAGGTTTTCCTTCTTGCTGCTTGTGAACTGTAATGTGGCCCACGATGGTAGTCTGGTTATTTGGGTTACAATGATGTTATTATCCATGTTTTCAGCCATATCTGCATGAGTCTCGACATCTTCATGCGTTAAAAAGAGCTAGAGGAAATGGTGGGCAATTTCTCAACACGAAGAAACACCTAGAATCCAAGCATATTCTGACAAGCTATGGACCGGACTCGTCCAGGTATCCTCAGCTACACTTTTCTGCAAACATCTCCAAATCCGAAGTTCATCAGTTACAAAACTTCAAAGATGCGGCTTCGGCTACCTCTTGCTCCAATGTCACAAGTGCCTCCAACAGCAATGAAATGTTTCAGCAGCCGGATTTCGGGTTCTCTAGCTATCCTCCTAATATAGGTGGAGCTATTCCGGGTCATACGGACGATATGCACGGTGGTGGGAACCTCCATCATCTTTCTGGTCTTTGCTGAATAGACGAATGAAATAATAGACACACACCTGAGCAGTCCGTATTTTGGTGCTTTCAAAGAAAAATGCGGCTGTTTGTTCCCGTGGGAAGTCATCCTTGGCTCTGTTTAGTTTTTACTTGGCCTGTCATCGTCAAAACCATGGACATATTGGTGAGATTATATTATTTAACGTAAATGCATGCCTTGGCATAAATTTGACTTGAACTTCAATTCCAATTTACCGACTGTCCATGCTTATGAACAGTTGCATTAGTTGAACGGGTATAATATGGATTAAATTTTTGAGCATGACACAAAAATAAAATTAAAAAAAAAACATGGTATAAAAATTAACATTTATTAGAAACGGTTATGTCAAAATTTATATAATATAAATCATTAATATATCAAATTTTTATAAATAGCTAATGTTTTAAATATAAATATAATATAAAAATGAATATAAGATAAATATAATATGAATATACGAATTATTGGATTAGGTTGATTTGGGTTTTGATGTTGCAGCGAGAGGAACCTGGAAGCAAAAGCCATGAAGATGAAAATGGCTTATTTAGAAGCAAAGATTGTTTTGAGGAATACTGTAAGTCTGTAATTGAACATCATCAACTTCAATTCGACTATCGAAAAAGGATGAGTCCCAAGAACACCGCAAATCCACAACCGACCGCACCCAATCTTTTCTCTTCCCCGTTTTGGTTTTCGACAATCGGATTCAATACTCTTCTCTCAACTGTAGTTAACCCGATCAAACAAACACAGATTAAAATCCGCCCTACCTCAAAGCAGTCTTACCATTAAGTCCATCATCAAATTGCAAAATCCCCATTCTATCCTACTCTCCTTGGCCGGCTAACGACAAAACACAACACTAATAATGTAGACCTACGCATAAAAGCAAAAATGGTGCGCCTCATTTTGACTAACAACAAAAAGAAGAAAACGAAAATCTAGAGAAAGAGAGAAATGGAAGGAGGTGGAGGCGCTCAGTATAATGTTCGCACCGTGGAATAGGTTTTTAGGGATTTCAAAGGATGAAAAGCTGGCATAATCAAAGCTCTCACCACAGGTTTCTGTTTGTTTCCCGAGAAAACTAAAAATAGAAACTCAAAGCTACTTTCTTTTCCTCTTATTTTCTAGCTTATATACATATAAATATATTTATTCATATATTTGATAAATTTTATGAATGTAATTAAAAAGGAAAAATGAGCTTATAATTGTATATCTTTCTCTATTTATTTTGAGATTATTTTTTTATCAAATATATTACAATGCTTTGCATCTTTACTTTGATTGACTTTAATTTGATAAGTGAGGAATTAAGGAATCAAAGAAATTGATTAGTACCAATGTAACTCAAATTTATTGAACTTCTATCAAAATTTAGTAGCAGTTCATTGAGTTTTAAATTATTGTGTTTTGCCCTTGCATTTTGCTCCAATTAACTTAAATGATTACTGGGAAATTGTAGAGTTGGAAGAAAATGTAAAATGCAATGTCAGTTTAGATGTTATATTTAGTATGCATTCAGTTTCAAAATAACAATAATAATAAAAGTATGCACTTGATCATATATTAAAATTGGTGTTTTATGCCGTATATTGTCATTGTAATCATCTTTCACGTTGTTTTCTGAAAAAATTTAGCTGAAAAGAATGAAAATTTAAGTGGGAATTTAGTTCTTGTTTTGGGTTGTGTTCAGGAACATTCTTAGAATTCTCTCTGTTTTCAGGTAATTAAACTGCTGGTTGATTTGTCTTCTATAGCTAATGTGAAGAGAAAAAGTAATTGAAGTGAGGTTTATGATGACGTTTTTTATGAGATTAAGTCGTTTTCTTAACGGCTTTTGGTTCTAATTCTTTGTTAGATGTTGAAGAATTTTATCAGCAGTACGATCCTGGTAAGGCTTGATTCTTTTCTTGGTTTCATTGTTTTGTATGCTTGGACAATAATTTATTAGGCATTCGTAGATTATTTTGTTCCTTTTAAAAGAAAAGGCAAATGAAATGTGGCGTGTCTCATTCTCTCCTCCTCCTCCTCTTCTCTCTCTCTCTCTCTCTCTCTGAAGGCAGAATTGAGTTCGGTCTTCTGATTAAGTAAATATAATAAGATATAGGTGCCTGACCTGAGATGTTTCGCTCATGACGTGCAAGCCTTTAGTTCTGAGGCAGAACAACGAATAATAATTTGTTTGTATGTACCATTTTCTTGTTTACTTCATTATGTAATTTTAATACATTACATGCATGCTTCTTGGCCATCTGGCTTCAGGCCTGCCCATTACCATTTGGGTTAGAACAGGGTTGCCGCCAATTGAGTAGCCCAGCCTTGGCAACAAAAAGGGGTTTTAGGCGGATTTGATTGAATGATGTTAGCCCACCAATGGAATGTCTGGTAATAGTTACTTAAAACATGAGAGCAGTTTGCAAAATGAAATTTAAATAAAAGTTTGATGAACTTAACTAAGATCAGAGTTGTCAGAGTATTTTATAGTATTCTGTTTATGCATCGGATTATTACGTTTGATATTGGTATAATGTCTTTCTTTTGACACAGGACACGGCTTTTCAGCATGATTAATGATAGTCCGACGGTCTGTGAAGTAGTAACTGATGCTTCCAAGAAACAAAAGAAGGAGAAGTCATCAGTTTCGAATCATAGTAGCAACAAATCAAAGTCCAACTCCAAAGAGGTAAAGGACTTCCCATAGATAATTGTAACGAATACATACGTTGCAACTTCCCATGATTGTGTTCAGTGATAGACACTATTATTTTTTTATTATATTGTAGCCAGAATAGTATTACTTTGTGAAGCAGAGCTTTCAGTACAGCATAAAGATAGCAAGTTCAGTTGCGTGGTTCTGAATATCTGAGTCGTTATGAGGAGTCAAGAGCGGACAGCTACTGTCCCCCTTTCCCCCTCCCCCCCCCCCCCCCGCCTTTTTTTTTTTCGGTTCGAAGATTAGGAATTAATTGCAGTTTACTTGGCAAACTTTTTTTAACTAATTTGTTTTGTTCTGATCAACGGGAACCTCAGGCAAAACATTCGAAAGCATCGCAGCCAAAGGATGAAGAAGGTGTCGGCTTGGACGAGGAAGTTGAAGAAGAGCACAGAGAGACCTTGTGCGGGGCTTATGGTGACGACTATGGATCGGATGAGTTCTGGATTTGTTGTGACGTCTGCGAGAAATGGTTCCATGGTAAATGTGTGAAGATCACTTCGGCAAGAACTGAGCACATTAAGCACTACAAGTGCCCATCATGCCTTGTTAATCAGGTTTCTCTGTCTTTCATGCAATTGCAGTATACTTAAGTGCTAACTGCCATGTTAATCAAGTTTCTGTGTCTTTCATGCAATTGCAGAAGACTAGTGCAGCATTTGAAAGGTTAATTTGGTCTAGGAAAATCTTAGTTCTCAATACTATTTATTTGTAAGCTTAGTTTATGATAATTCCTTTGTGAAAAACATTTGGAAATCCTTTTATTTTATAGGGAATTTGGTTGAATTTGGAGCTTGTCTGTCAATGTCAAGCTACACTAAAGGGTTCACTCAGAATTTGGTCAAGTATTAATTAATAAATTAATGGTAAATGGTAAAAAAAAAAAAAAAAGGCAGCCAAGCCTCAGGGTCAGACTTCAGTGAGTGTTGTGAGATTCAGATTATTCTCCTATTCAACGGCCAAGTCAAGTTTAAAAGCGAGGCCTTTTCCATTCAAGTCAATCAGGTACTTGATTACTAAGGCAGGGCAGGGCAGGCAGTTTGTTTGAGCCTGCAAAAATTAGTCATTCCATTGCTTTTTAAATGATCAATAATCATGATTACCAGCTGTTAAGTGTTAAAGGTTGCAAATTGGCCAGATGTAAATAAAATGGGACTTGGACTGAAACAAAGTAGATACAGAAATATTGGGGCCACTGACTAATTAATTAATATTTTTATCTTAATTATTATATTACAGATTTAAAATTTTAAATGGATTCAATTGACATATAATATATTTTGAATTTAAATTTTAATATTTATAAATTATTTTTTTATCTTCCAACTCCAGCTGTATAAAAAAAATTATCACAATACTAAAGCATATGATTAATTTATTAAAATATTTGACTAAATATTCCAAATTTCCTAATTTCCATATCCATCAAAATCTGAGGTAGGTACCGAGGGTCGACCCACCACAAGAAAGTTACTATCCATTATAAACTAACACCCTAGAAAACTCAGGATTGTATTCAAATCCCTGAGAAGATGCTACTCCCATTTTCTATCGAAGGAATCTTGAGATATATTAGAAATTGATGACAAAATGGAACAGGTCAAGCTGATGAAGATGACCAACAAATTTTAAAATCCTTTATAGAGTAGATGTTAATCCAAGACTAAAGAATAGTGGGAAGAAATAAAGAAGAGATTTATACTCATATTGAATTATTGAGATAAAACCTGCAGCAGCCACATTACATCCACCAACTTTCTTAGGCAGTCAGTAAGGCAGCCTAACTTAAAAAGGACATATCAACAAAGATGAAGAAAAAGATGCATTAAAAGCATGATTTAGACAAAGGCCTCTGGTATTTTTTTTTCTTTGTTTCTTTCTTTAAGTATTCATTACACCAAGCTGTCCTGATTCTTAGCTGAGAGGCGTTTCAGGAACTCATAAGTAGTGATCATTGTGGTTGCAGACATTGACATGGACGCCCACCTTGGCCCCAATCCTCTATAACAAGCCAACCACCCACCTTCTTTGATCAAGTTCCGAACAGTTTGGCCAATTGTTGGTCCACGCCTCCCATTGTCTTCCCCATCCAAAACTTGCAATCTTGTCTTAATGGTATCGAGTGGCATTGTAATCAAAGCTGATACACCACCAGCCATGGCTGCACTGACTCCCTGAACTGCCATTACCGTCTTCGAATCAGGCCTAATTGTATTATTTTTATTACCACTAGTACTACCATTCTCATTACTCTCATCATCTTTTCTCCGAATGTAACATCCAATGCCGCCCCAAACAAGCCTCTGAGCAACTGAATAAGATGCCCACCACACTGCATTAGATGGAGCATATGTTAGAATCGATATCCCAAAACCTCTATACAATCCCTTAGGACCATCCGTTTTAACTATTTTCCTAAACGCATCGATCCCATTTACATATCTACAAGGTGAACCACAACTTGGGTGGCTTCCTTGAACCATTAACCTCTGGCTAACCACATCGACTGGGGTCCAAACCAGCTGTGCAGCCATTGCAGCACTTAATCCAGCACCAGCATTTGCAATTGCAGCAGCCGTTGGTTCAGGAACGCCAAGCTTCACCGTGGCACTCCCTACATTACTTTTGGTAACCTCGAGAGCCGCCATATAAAGAGCTCGAGCCGGGATTGTTCCCATTAAAGAGGTACCGAATCCGCGGTATAAGGCCCTGAAGCCTTCGTGTTTGACAATGGAAAGGGCGGTTCGGATGCCGGAAAGTTGAGCTTGAGCAACCTGTTGCCTTGTTTTAACCAAAACTACAGGGTAAAGGGCAGCTGAAACACCTGAAAACAAAGCTGCACCTAAAAAGAAAAACTTGGATTTGTCAAGCATTTCCCAATCTATATCGGCCGGGATATGAATCTCTTGCGCCGATTCTTCCTCGGCCGCGCTTATATTCATTTTTGCCACTTTAAAGATCCAACCCGAAAGCTCCAAAACTCCAAAAGCAAAAACAAAAAAAAAAAAAAAAAAAAAAGGAAGAAGGAAAATCAAAGCAACTAATATCTTTCTTTATATATCCCAAAAATAGTACAAAATCAACAATTTGACAATTAAACTGTACAAATTCACAAAAAAAACCCAACACCACCGTCACAGTCAACAGTCACCGTCCGGGTGAGATTAAAAGCAAAGTAAAAGCAATGATGAAGGGACTTTTTTTCCTCTTGCGGAACCAGATTTTGGATCGAACGTGAATCACAGCGAAAGGATCTATCATTTCTTTGGGTACATCAATCGATCGATCAAAGCAAAATTTTTTCACTTACCGGAGACTCAACCACCGTCATCCCCGGCGACGGAACTTTTACCCAGTAAGTTCGGATCTCGCAATAGTAAAATAAGCAAATTAAAATACTAACAAAAGAAAAAAAATACAGAGATAAAAAAGGAAAAAAATGGCGTTTTTTAGACAAAAATTCTCGATATTTCAGAAAGAAGAAAGATAAGAAAGAGAGAGAAGAGAAGTGGGTGACCGGAGATTAAAGGTGGAAAAAAAGGGAGAGGAAAGAGAATAAGACGTACAGTTAAAGAAGGAGGAAACGGACAAGTGTCGGTTATGAATTAGGTATTTTAATTTATGTTTTGTTTATAGGGAAGGTTATAATTGTCTGCGAGTGTTTTGATAGTATGAATCAGATTTAGTGCATTCGGATTGACTGGTAACATTGGGATTTTGGTGGGCTCGATTAAAAAGGGTATTTTGGATATTTGAGCAGTACAGGCACTATAGGCAGTGATGCAGAGAATTTAAGCCGGTTTCTTTTGGGAAGAGGGAGGATGTAAGATGACGTGTAATCCATATCCATTGGATTTGATGAGTCATGAGGCAGTGTTGGGTGAATGCAGGCGCGTACCCGCCAAAACTTGTTTGCCTATGCAGCCATGCCAACCTAAATTGCTAGCGTTAAGTGATTGAGTGGATTTTATCAGTTAATTGGATGTTAATTCAATCAAAGTTTGAGCACAACTCATTTGGTAACACGGTTAGATAGTTAGATGTGCAACCGAGTTGATTTTAAGTTGTAAAAAAAATTAATTTAAAAATTAATTTTAATTTAAGTAAATTTTATTTTTAAAATTTAAATTTGATTCGAGATAAAAGTGAATTGCTTCAGTCTCGATTGAGATTCTTTATTTAATAAAAAGAATTTTCACTCTTGTGTTTAAATGTCAAACTTAATTTTTTATGTTCAAACTTAAATTTAATTGAAATTTTATAACAATATTTAAAAATAAAAAAAAAAGTCGATGAGACTTATATGTTAAAGTAAAAGATTAGTTTCGAGCTGACGTTATGTTAGTATCGAGTAGCAGGCCCACATTCATGATGGCCCAATAAGATCGAGTGAGAAATATCAAATATATAAGGGCCGAGTGAAATGTCGGACCGTCATGATATTAAAGCTCTTCTTTTAATTCTATCTGGCTGAGGGAGGACGTGACTGAAGCCTCAAAAATCGAGCGGACCTGACCTGACCTGCCTTCCCTCCGCCCAAGGAACATTGGTGCCACAGCCACTTGGCCAAAGCCCATTTATAAGTTGACAAGTAAAATACTTTCGATCAGAGCTACGGCCTAGGTGCAGTGAGAGGGCTTTCGATAGTCCCACTGCACAAACCCTTGAGCTCTGGAGTCTTGATTGGCTAATATATATATATATATATATATATCTATATATAAGTATCGCAATCTCCTAAGAGAACAGGGGTTTAGATAATGACAAATACATAAACAACCCAATAAGATCGTAATTGTTCAACTTAAGCTTATTCTAAGACATAAAGTAGATGGCTAGCAATTTGAAACTTTTATTCAAAATTATACTAGTCTCTCTGGACAGACGATGACCTGATTCTTGGACAGACGTGATCGCCTTAACAAGCGGTTTTACTTGAGCAGAAGACTGACGAGCCAAAAGAGAAGGCGAATCGCGCCGAAGACAGTAACAATTCCAAGCAAATCCATCTAGATATATTGTGTAACAGTCATTGCCTTCACAGTTGTAGAATAGATATGAGCTGGGGTCGCAAGCGTAATCGCCATATCGAAGGTAAGATACAAGAACGTAATTGCAGTGACCATAGCTGCCATCATAAGCCGCGTACATACCTTGTTCTTGAGAGGAAGACCGCTGATCACTAAAAGGACAACAATCAGAGATGCAAAGAAAGACATAATCGCGAAAATTATGAGCAAGAGGCAGCCATTGGGTAAACGTAGGCCAGCACGGCGTTTCCAGCTACACATTTGCGGTAATCCACTTTGCAATTGTATGCGCCGACAGTTACGTTCGTGTAATCCTGCGCCCAAACGCCGCCTGGTGGGCTGATTGCGACTTGGAACCAGCATCAATGTCCCCCGCATCTTCTCCACCCAACCAGATCGATGTTTGAAGCAGCTCATGAATTTACGGTACTGTAAATTTGTTCTCTCTTTCAGGCCCAAGCTACTGAATCCCCACTTGGCCGCCTTCACTTGGGTCTCGCCACCACTAGCAGCTGGAACTAATTCTGATTGGGTTGGAATCGTATTTGGTGGATTTGGGTTCTCATCAGTTGATCTTCTTCTACTACCAGCTTTGAAAAGAATGTCTCCAATTTCATGGACTTTGAAATCTTTGGGATAATGTTCTAGCAAGTTCAGGGCGCTGGAAC
This sequence comes from Adansonia grandidieri, assembly GCA_038382065.1. Lineage (NCBI taxonomy): Eukaryota > Viridiplantae > Streptophyta > Magnoliopsida > Malvales > Malvaceae > Adansonia > Adansonia grandidieri. Next base: position 2,145,856 of record JBBYHK010000015.1, on the reverse strand, counting down.
CCATAGTGTTTAAAGTGTTTATCTTTCCTTTCACTTCAGATACGGAAACCAGGTATCTTATGGTCTGCACGAGCACAATACTAGTTAACTATTTAACAATTAACCAAGGATTTTGCTGAGTATTTGGAAGACATTTTTAAAGTTATTTTATTAATAATAATATTTTCATCTAATCCATATTAAATGATGTTTAAAACAATCCGTTATAATTTTCCTTTCAAAACTAACAAAGACACTGAAATTACCCATTATTAAAATGGTAAGATAAAATCAAAACTAACCAAGAATTTTATATTATGAAATATAAAAACAATGAATGTTTATAACAATAATTTACTATACTTGAAAAACTTGGGAAAAAATTTAACTTTAACTTGCTAAAATTTGTGAACCATTTTTTTCATCTCAGATTAATGTCTAGGAACGAAAGGTAGTACAATATAAAACTCGTTAACATCTGCTGTGTTATCTTCCGTTGATTAATTTTCTTCCGATAAAAAATAAATTAGCTGTATGATCGTTATTCGTTGGCAACTATTAGGGTGTAATTAAGTTAGAATCGAGCTCAAGCTATAAGAAGTTCTGGTTAGATTCAAAATTTAAAGTTCGAAATTCGATTAAGTTTTATTTTTAAAGTTTGAGTTCTATTAAAAATAAAAATCGAATTGTTTAAACTTGCTTATTTACTTGGTAAAATATGAGCTAACATACTTGATTTCAATCTCGATTATTTGTGCTCAAACTTAAATTTGAGTTTGAATTGAGATTTTTTAATATTAATTAAAAATAAAAATATATATTAAATAAAAAATATTCGAATAGATTTACAAGTTATTTAAATTAAATAATAAAATATTCAAATTTAATTCGCTTGATAATTTGACATACTCAAACTTAAGGTCAACTTAACAATATCGTTTTTATTTTTTTTTTAACTAAACCCAAGTAGTTAGGGAGTATTGGTATTTCATGTACCTCCGATTGCTTCAGCATAACACCTAAATGGAGAATGGTATTGCCTAGGTGCTCCGTCCAGTCGAAAACCTCGTTCTCGTTCAGTTATGTCATCACCTGTTTTAGAGCCTTTAACCGGTTGTACTTCACAGCTAAGTGTAGAACCGTGTCCCCTTTCAATTTCACGAGAACCAAGTTAGGCTGTGCATCGATCAATTCTTGTACGACTTCGACATGTCCTCTCATCACGGCTAAATGGAGCGGAATTCTTCCCTCTTCATCAGCAACCAAGCAAACATCCAGATTCGCACGCAACAATGCCTTGATGATCTGAACATGGCCCTCGGCTGAAGCCTGGTGAAGGGGTGACCGACTGAGAGAGTCGAGTCGAGAGGCGAGTTCGGGCTTCGCAATCAACAGAGCTTCGGTGAACTCCAAATGACCGGCCAAAGCCGATATGTGCAAAGGAGTTTCGGTGAAGGAAGTGAGAGAGACTTTATGGAGAATGAGTGGATCGTTTCGGATCAAGGTGTTGAAGGTGACGACGGAATCCTTCAAAGCTGCTTCATAGAGCTGAAGCATAGGGTCTCCATTAGGGTTCATTTCTAAGTCTTCATGGAAACTGGGAGGATTATCTTCGTTGGGTCTCATCCTCAATTAATGCCCCAAAAGAACTACTCTTCGTCGGTCACTTAAATGATCTTATAACCAATCAGATCTTTTAAAAAAATATTAAATCAAATTAAATTAAATAAATATAAATTCCATAAAAATTATAAAAAATCATAAAAATAAATTAATTTTACATTAGTTATATATTTTATGGTGAAATGCCGCCCCCGTATGCAAATGCAATGCCCCCGAAGGTGAGCTATTTGGAGTTATTAATTTGGCCCCGGCATGAATGATAATGGTAGAGCAGGGCTGATGAACGCACGCTTGCTAATTAAATAAGCAAAATATATTACGTTAACATGGAGATATAATAAAAAGAACACTTTTAGTGTTAAAAAGTTTGTATCGTTCAGCTTATTAAATTAGTTAGCATTACATTATTCATCCGAAAATTCAATATTTAATGTGTTTCTTTTCTTACACGTTACCTCTGCCATTTACTATGAAACCTAGTCAAGAATTAATTAATGAATTAATAATCATTTTTATTAATAAGTATATATATATATATATATATATTTAGCTTGGAATTTCATTAACAGTATCATTATTTATTATTAGTCCATACGCTGAGGACATAGCATAAAAAAAAAAATTCAATATTCCGATACCGTTGAAACCTAGAATCTTTACTCTTTTATCTACTCACGTTATGGCTAACACAATTTTTTAGGTTAAAAATTATATTTCAGAAATAATTTTTTTATTTTTATTGTTAAAATTATAATTTAACAATCTAAATAAAAATTAATAAAATAGAGTTTTTATAATTTTAAAGTTGACTTTTGAATAAATTATTTTATTATTTTTATATATCTAAATTTTTATTATTTTATAAATATATTTTTTTAATATTTCAAGCTTGTCTAGTTTTGATTTTTTAAATTTATAATAACTTAAAATAAAGTTATTGTAAAAAATAAGAACTTATAAATAAACAGTAAAAATTATTTGATAATTTAACTCTTAAAAGTTATTTATATAAATTCTTCTTAAAACTTATAAACAATAGATTCTGTTCACAAGGTCTATAGTAATTTAAATCCGTCCAAACTTATTTTTATAAAAAAATTAAATTTTTATATCACATAATATTAATATTTAAATAATTTTTTAACATTATTAATTATTTTTTTATTTATTATAATTTTAAAAATATTAAATTTATTAATATAAAAATTAAAATGCTTTCGTTATTAGTGTATAAAAAAATATTAATATATTTTTGTCGACCAACAAAATATTCGTTCCACATTTCATATAAATCTTGTCAACGTAAACGCGTATAGGAGTAACTGGAAGGCACGAGATGGAATGTCATGGCCACAAATTACACAATTAGCCTCCCACAAGAGAAAAACAAAAAACAAAGAAGACAAGAAAAAAAAGAGGTAGGAGATAGGAATTTAAATTACAATTTTGAATGTGTTTTTAAAAATATCATATTTATTATAATTTGAATGTAATTAAATTATTATAATTAATTATAATCAATATAAAAAAATATTAATGATAAAAACATTGAAATTATAAAATCACTATGATAATATCTGTTACACGATTTAAATCAAACCCAATCTTATTAGAAAAGGTGGTGAATGGCGAGATCAACCCTTGAAAAAATTATACGTTGGGTGCAATTTTTTTAACTTGTTTTAGGACTTTATAATTAATTGTGAGATGAAAATCTTAAATTTGACATAATAATTTCACTAATTTCTCTTGTCCAGTTCTTAATTAATCATCATCATTTTAAACACCCGCTTACAGCAGTAAGCCTTCACCTGCCCTTTTTCGATATGAAGTTATTGCAAAATAGTTGGTATTTCTTCAGGCTCCTTTACCTATTTCTTCCCACAATGTTGGCTCTTTCTCTTTTCACCTCCGCTCATATAGCCCCTAAAACTAACCTCAATTTCATCGAAGCTTCCACTTCCGATCTCCACAAAGCATCCGTTCCGCCAACGTCGTCTGCGGCGCAGCCGCAACAACCCCTCAAGCCCCACCATAACATCGGAGAAGAAGCTCGTCTCCACAACATTCCGGCCTCCACGACCAACCACCATCTCTTCACTGCCAAATACGTCCCATTCACCGCCATTTCCGACCCTTCATCCTCCGATGAATCATACTGTCTCCACGAGATCGTCTACCGATCCGAATCAGGCGCCCTCCTCGACGTCCCTCAAGCAATTCGACGGCGCGCAACTGGCGGAACCTCTTCGACTCTGGTGTCGGAAAAACTACGTGGCCGTTCGGTTCTGGTGTCTGGTCGAAAACAGAATGGGTCTTACCAGAAATCGACGACGGTGACATTATCCGCTTTTGAGGACTCTAAACTCTTCTGGGCCGAAAGGTACGGCAAACACTTCCTAGGAGTGAACGATTTATGGGTGAAACATTGTGGGATTAGCCAGACGGGAAGTTTTAAAGATTTGGGCATGACAGTTTTAGTTAGTCAAGCTAACAGGTTAAGGAAGATGAATAAACCAGTTGTTGGGATCGGCTGTGCTTCGACTGGGGACACTTCAGCAGCATTATCTGCTTATTGTGCTGCTTCTGGGATTCCTTCTATTGTGTTTTTACCTGCTAATAGGATTTCCATGGCACAACTTGTTCAACCCATTGCAAATGGTGTTATTTTATAACTTCAGATTATGTATGTTTGTGCTAAAGGGTTTGCGTAGGGACCGCTCAATAAGTTTTACAATCAAATATAAGATGTACATTCTAGATTGCTGTTATTGTACGCTAAAAATCATAATAAGACATCAAAATTTACATCCAAATACAATTAATCTATATGCATTTTTTTTAAAAAAAAAAAGTAGATCTATCTAGGGTTTTAATCCAATTGGATTATAGAGCACTTATAGACTTATTTAGAGTTAACAAAATGACTTGAATCTATCGGATTCCGATCTGACCCTATAGAGGTGGCCTTTATTTTTAAAGTTGAGTTGGGGATAGAGCAAGTCGGTTTTTTATTAAAAATTTCGGAGTCGGGGTGGGGCGTTTCGAAACATAAGACTTCCTTAAATATTATACATTCTGCTTCTCAACCTCTAAATTTAATACCACAGAAGTAGCAGGAGAACTGGAAGAAAGAAATGGATCACAAACAGGACATAAAGAAGTTCAAAGTCCAACCAAAATGTTTATCTCAAACTTCACCTGTCTGCCTGTAATTTTGTTGTTCAATCAATTCTTTTTTTTTTTCACCAGCTCTCTTAACCAAGTCATATTTTACTTGGCTTGATCGTAAACGATTTGCTTTGGTTTTTGGTTTGATCATGCTCTGCAATTGCTTATGGCAGCGATTTCGCCCCAGGTGATCCTGTTTTGGACGGTAATAATGACTTAATGAGATGAATTGTGCGGGTACTTCATTGAGCTGCCTGGTGCAGATGAAGGATTGAAGAGAATTGTTGTTGCAGTCGAGGTTTTTCATTCGTTCATCCTTTCTTTCTTTCTTTTGCGGAGCAAGGTATTTAAAATAAATTACGAACATGTTTTTAGTTGTATTATATTTATCACAGTTATAAAAGTAATAAAATATTATTGATAGGGAAAATTTTGAAATTATAAAATAAAGATGGTAACTTCATTTTGCATCTATTATTTAAATCCTTCACTCTCTTTTTTACAACCAAAATGGATTACGATGAACTTTAAATTTAGACTTGTTCAAAGTTAGACAACTCATTTTGTTCGGTTTAAATTAGATTAAGTTTAAACATAAAATTTTATGAGATTCGATTTAAAATCTTATATAATTAATTACTGATTAAATAAATCTATTGATTAAACCAAGTTAAGCTTATACAAAAAATTTTTAAAAAATTCAAATCGGGACTTGATGTCACCACGATCACCTTTACTCAAATCCTTCTATGTAACTATTTTACATGTAAATCACGACTCAAATAAAAGAAAAAATGCCATTGAAAGAAGAAAAGAAAAGAAAAGAAAGCCTTAGAGTACTTCTTATCTAGTTCTTGGGCCTGGATGAGGCCCAAGATTAAGCCTTCTCTTGACGGAGTTTATCTTTTCCAGCTTCCGGTCGGCCCTAAACCCTTCAATGAAATCCTCAGCTTTGGTATTTACATCTGGGCTTGAACAAAATGCCGGTCCACCTATTGAATCGGCATGGTCTGTTTCACCCATTTTATTACCATGCGCTCTCCTGCTTAATGGATCATCGAAACCCGGCGAGCTGCTCTGTGAACTGTTAAAGCTCTTCAATCTAACAAAATCTCCGTGCTGTTCGTACTTCCACGGCTTTATTTTAAATGGCGGAGGAGGCGGTGGCTGCGGTGTTTGATTTAACAGCGATTCACTGCTACTTTCGACACGCTCTTCCACCTTGTTGATGTTTCCAATGTTGACTGGCAAAGGAGGTTTCTGGGTTGTTAATGGTGATTTCTGGGGTTTTTTCGTTACCTGTGATGCATGTGGATTGCCCACATCCGGCGAGCTGCTCGGTGAACTGCTGAAGCTTTTTAATCTAACAAAATCTCCGTGCTGTTCGTACTTCCACGGCTTTATTTTAAATGGCGGAGTAGGTGGCGGCTGCGGTGTTTGATTTAAAAGCGATTCACTGCTACTTTCGACGCTCTCTCCCACATTGTTGATGGTTCTTTCGTTGACTGGCCAAGGAGGCTTCTGGGTTGCCACCGGTGATTTCTGGGGTTCTCTTTTTGATGCACGCGATTCCAATGGTGGTGTCGAAAGCGGCGGCAGTGGACGTACTGAATGTTTCTTTCTGGTTTTCCTTTTCTTGGAAGAAAAGGATTTGTGATAAAATGAAGGTAGTGGCAGTGGGGGCGGCGGCAGCCGCAGTGGTGATGCTGTTTGATTTAAAGGAAGGGTTGAAAGATTCAAGAATTCATCAAGGTTTTCTACGCTTCTTTGTCTTTGTCTCTTCTTTTCTCTTCTTAATGGTATTAATAATTCTTTAGTTACTCTACTTCTCTTTTTCCCACTCTTGTTACTTCTCTTTTCCAACCCAAATTTTGGTGGCAGAGAAGGAGATGGAGATGAAGGTGATGGCTGAGCTGCTGGAGGTGGTGGTGAAAGAGAATGCTTGATTTTCAACCCACTGTATATATCTTCCTTAGGTTTATTTTCCTCCTTAGGTTTAAGATCTTCGTAATCATATATCCGCTTAGGTTTTCTTCTAACTATCTCAGGACGCTGCCGTGGAGGTGGCGGCGGAGGCGATGCTGCTGTTGCTGCTATAGTTGCTGGAGGAGGTGACGCTGGCGGTGGAGTAGATGGCGGCGGGGAAGACGTCTGAACACTGTCAACAGCTATATTATTAATGTAATCTTCTTCTCGATCATGCTTTCGCCTTGACCAACCACGGTAATTATACAAAAAATTATCATCAAAAAATCTCCGGCGATCATGATCATCACCGTTCATCATCCAAGAAGATTCCTGCCGTAGATCGGGATACGAGCTGCTGCTTCTCATCCTTCGTAAACCCGTCCGATCCGACGATGAGTAATGGTACCATTGACGAGGCGTTGACAGGTTCGATCTCCCGACACGATCACGGACATGTTTGGGAGTCCCAGAGAAGTTGTAATCTTCGTCGAAAGTGCTTCGGCTATCGCTGTTATCGTTCTGGCTGTTACTTTGGCTTAAGAAACCACAGATTACAGCGAAAAGTACGAGGACCAGATTGACGGAATCCCACGTTTTTTTAACAAGGTGTGGCCTGAATATCTTGGAAGTGAAAGAGAGAAATGAAGGGATAATAACGAAGACAAAAGCGAATGCAATAACTAATAAGATGATGATAACAATGCCGTTGTTATCGTTCCGGCTGCTGCTGTGGCTTAAGAAACCACAGATTACGGTGAAAAGTACGAGGACTAGATTGACGGAATCCCATGTTTTTTTAACAAGGTGTGGATTGAATATCTTGGAAATGAAAGAGGGAAATGAAGGGATGATAACGAAGATAAAAGCAAATGCAATGACTAATAAGGTGATGATAACAATGCCGGTATCGAAGAAGAGAGATGAAGGTTGTTGTTGTTGTTGTTCTTGGCGGAGGCGGCGGCGGCGGCGTTTGTCGGTGTTTTGGAGCCAAAAGGGTGGTGTGTCTTCGTCTTCATCCATATTTTGAGAGAAAGGGGTTGGGTTTTGGTGGGTTTAATTTGCTTTTTGGAACTGGAAGAGAGCGTGGATTATAAAGAATTGCTTGATTTGCTTTTTGGTTTTGGTAATGTCTTTGTTTTCCTATGCTATGCTCATATAAAATGAGAAAGGATAGTGTGAAACCTTTTAGATCTTACCAACAACTCAACCTTTATATCCTTCATTTAATTTATGTTGCTCAAAAGTCAACTAGATATTATAAATTACATATATATATATAATAAATAAATGATAAATATTTATTTCAATAATTTATTAATAACTTTTATAATAAATATTTAGCTTTTTTATATAAAAAAAATTTAATTACACAATATGATTTAAATGAAAGAAAAAAATGTTGATGTGAAATAATTGTTTCATACAGTTTTTAATACACTTTATATTATAAAATAAAATATTTTTAAAGACGAGGTAAAAAAGCAATCAAAAAAATATTTTTTATTTTAAGTTTAACAATATTGAAATGAATGTTATCTTTAAAATTTTTTCAAAAATATTGATTTAAAAAATGACTATTAAAATGCTTTTTTCTCTAAAAATTTTTAAGATAATTTTTTATATTTTAAAAATAATTATTAATCATTTTAAATTCTTTTAACATTGGCAGTGTTAAAACAATAGACTTATACTCGATAAGATATTTACATTAATTAGTCAATTTTTTTTTTAATGTTCAAAATGGAGAGTCATGAAACGAGTTTTTGGTTATGCAATAAGGTGGGGTTCATTATCCTTTTAATTACTTCAAAGAAGAATAGGTGGAATAATGCACTTCTCAATTGAAATTTAAGTGCATTTGAATGATTGGTTTTGAGTCTTCAGGTTTTAGTCACAAAATATAAAGAATGGCTCGATGAATTTTTTCTTCCAATAAATCATTCAAATACAGCTTTAATCAACTAATCACTCTTATCTTATTGCAAGAACAATGTCATAGCAAGCCAGGGTTTGAAGAAGAAATGGAAAAAAAAAAAAATTAAAGGCTTGATCTGTAATTGTTTTAAAAAATAATAGCTTCTTAACAAAGTTATTGACCAACCTTTCAGTGTTTGTAAAATAGTGAGTGGGGACCAGCCGACCGTGAATTAGAGTATGTTGAACTAGCTGTCACTTTGAGCTAGAGGTAGCATCATCAATGTAGTTGAGGGTTTCATAAATTGATATGCTTTTTTTTTGTGGAACTTATTTAATGCTTTGAGACGTGGTTAAGTTTAAAGCTAATTTTATCATTAAAATCTTAGTCCAAATTCATTGTTCATCACAAAGGGAAGAGTTTCTGGTTGTAACATACGTGCTATTTATATATCGATGGCTATCTTTCACCACTTCCATGTTCTCTTTATTCGCATTCTTTAAAAAAAAAAAAAAGTTATTGGTTGACTTTATTTTAAAATCCAATTAGCATTTATTATATTAAAGATGTCATTTTATGATTGAAGGTAAGTTTAATTTTATTTTATTTTTGATGAAAAAAATAAGTTTAATTAATAATTCTCCTCATGTCTTAAAAGAAAACCCTGTGAATAAATTGTTTGAAACTTAAAATACTACGCAAGAAGAAATTCACGTCCCAAATTGCATCGAGGCATGCATCTGATTCGTTAGGCAAAAAAATGCCAATAATTGGAGGAATACGCAAATGTGAAAAAGGACCCCCAGCTCCAAGGTCCAAGCACTCAAGTTTCAAAGGTCCCTACCATTTTGATAACGTATTTCCTTGATGCAAATATTTATATCAGGGTTCCCTACCTTATCCAATCATCATTACCATCAATAACATCAACATGATGGCCTCTTCCCTCGTATCAAAACCCAGCAAATGCCCGATAAAAAAAAAGCCCTCAAGCCAACTCCACACCAAAATTATTAAACCTAAGAAAGAAAAGATATTTAAGGAGACTGAAACGTTAAAAAGTTAATTTTAGTTAATTTATATAGTTATTAATTAAAAAATAATATTTAATAATTTTAAATTTTAAAATTTAATATTTGTAATTTATTTTTTATTGTTCTTTTTTATAATAAAAAAATTCCTTTTTACGGGATAAATAGCCCCTCCGGTCCATATTGGAATGGACTTGGGTAACTTTTTTCTTTTAATTTGGGGTGTCTTTATCCTACTTAAATTATTATTTAAATAAATAAAAAATTAATTTAAATTTAATTATAAATATTAATATAAAAATATTTTTTAATATTTTTTATATTTTAAATAATTATTCAAACTTTTAAAATTCACTTAAACTTAAAAAATAAAATTTAAAAAAAAAATTAATTATAAAATTTAATCCGATCATGTACAACTCTAGCCACACCAGAACAAAATGCTTTTTAGCTTTAGCTTGGCTTGTACCGTTGCAATTAATACATTTGGCATAAAACTTCTGTTTTTCCATCCTTAATCTAAAGAAGACTCTTTCATGACGGTTTCCAAAGCTAGCTATAAAAGACTAATAACCTTGTTATACCTATTAAATAAGAAATATTATATATAAGATAAAATAATTTTTTATAATAATATTTTAGATATATTTAATTTTTATTTTTATTTTAAAAAATTTATCTATGAGTAAATTTTATTTTTATACAAACTTAAATAATAAAAAACACTCAACAACTATTATCAGAAATTATAATAACCTACTTGAAGACTTGGAAGTATAAATTCTAGTACTTTCTGACTTCTCTTTTATCTTACGAGCCCATTATCAAAGCACTGGTCAAACGTCCACGTGTCACCTAAATTATTACATTAACAAACCTAAATCTGTCAAGTGGAACAGATGACTGACAGGGCGAAAGTTGAAATTACTTACAGAAGTTTAGACTTTCAACTTTCGAACAGCCTCTTAAAAGGGGAAAAGAGGACTTCAGCTTTTGCAGCACTAAATTCATTGACGTTAATTTGAAATTTACCTAAACTAAGCTATCAAAAAAATATATATATTAGTAGATAAAAAAATGGGAGAGTAGAAGGCTAGCAAGTTTATAACTATGTCAACTTATCAGTATTTATTAAAATGCCGAACTCAATCAAGACTCGTTTTACTCTTTATTTGTTGTCTTTTCTTGGCTTTTTTTTTTCAAAATAAAAAATATTATAATTTAAAAATATTAAAAAAATCTTAAATCTTAAAATTTAAATTTATTAAATATTATTATTCAAAGATAATTATATTAATATAAAAGATATTATAATTTAAGAATATAAAAAAATCTTAAATATTAAAATTTAAAATTATTTAAATATTATTTTTGAAAGATAACTATCTCTAAGATATATATATATATATATATATATTCATTGCCTTTTCTCGACTTGGCTTTATTTTATTCTTAAACGAGATTTTCATGCAATAGATTACAGGTCCAATGGTCAACTATGAGGAGCTTCATTTGTATCAAGAAGCTAGCCAAGTTAGCAGCCTCTTTGGATTTGTTTCCTCCTATTCATTTCTAGCCCTTTTTGGATCCATCTTTAAAGTCCATACACAATTTCTTTTACTCTTAGGTGTGAATTTTTCGTTATATTCAACCAAAAAAAAAAAAAGGAGGGATAGTGCTTTCATTGTCTTTACACGCTCCAGATCTTCCCTCGACTAAAATTCTTCCCTATTCAAAGAAATAAGTAAAATGAAAGGATATGTCTTCCTCAAAAACAAACTTTCTTGAGGCAGTGGAGCCTTCCAATAAAATTTTGAAAACTCAAAGTACCTTATTAATGCAATTTTGGTTTGATAATTCATCGTATCGTATTTAAAATTAAAATATTTTTTATTTTATATAAATTTAATTCATATCGTTTCAATAATTTATATTACATAAATTTTAATACATTCGTTTCATCTTAAATATATATGTTAAGTCACTTTTATTATCATATTTAATATCTTATTTTATATTTTCAAGTGTCATATTTAAAATTACCGAGAACTACCTAAGATTATTGTACCAAAGATTTCAGGACACGACCTGTTCAAGCCCCAGTGCTTGAATAGCTAAAATTTACAGAAGCAATTGATGGACTGGCTGCGAATCCTCTCCGCATTTATAGTGGCAATAGCTTGAATCCATATATACACACAATCACACATGTGCATAAGCATAAAAGCTTGCCATCATCTATGCCAAAAACATAGGCAATAAGACAGTCAAAATACAGATGTTATACATGGTATATACTAATTTCTATTCTTGTACACACATTTAAGCCCATAAGAAAAACTAATGGACCGTAGCTAGCTAGCTATGTATTTCATTAGACGTACTAAACTCTCCCTAATATGTCAGCTATAATATATAGACTTTTTATTTTTTTATGATGGGAGGGTGAGAGTGAGAGGCTTTGATTACGATTTGCTCTTGAACTTCCTTTGAGCTTTCAAGTCCACAACAATTACAGAGATGTTGTCACCGCTACCTTTTTGGATGGCTAGCATCGAAAGGTATTCGGCCGCTGCTTGTGCCGCGGGATCTATCCCTTTGCCTCTTTCCACCAGGGATGGAACCCCGTTCTTTTTATGCCAGAGCAGGATTCGCCGTCGGGCCACCTCGCAAGCTTCTTCATTTGATATGACATCCCACAACCCATCGCTGGCCAAAATCAGACATTCGTCTTCTCTGGCTCGAGGAATGAACATAATTTCCGGTTTGGGGATTATCCATGGTTTAAAATATCTGTCACCTGTGAATAACATAAAGAAAAATAGTAAATGCAACACTAGACACAAGTCCAATAACTAAATCATTTAGCAAACATGTCCAATACTAAGTTTTTTTTTTTTTTCACTAGGGGAGGCAGGCTATTAGGTCAAAGTCAAACAGAACAAAATATAAGGTTCCTCCAAGGCATAAATATCTGGAATACATGATTGGGATTCTAGCCATATGCATCCAGAGTTTAGACATACACAAGATAATTTGAGGTTTCAAGTTGTCTGAACAAATTTATCCTGATTCACTGTTTACACTTTTCATTTCGAGCAGAAACAAACATACCAATGGACCTTGACATTGCAAGGACGCCAAATACACGATGTCCATCCCACTGTATGACCTTTCCTCCGGAAGCCTCAATCCTTGCATATTCGTCATCTCTGTTTGGCTGCAAATCGACAAAGCAAACATGTCTGATTCCATACACAGATGGTTTCTTTTTTTTTTTTTTTCTTTTTAAATTGTAGAATACCCGAAGACTTTGAATTGCCTTACTTTGTGATCGATTGACAATGGCATGGCTTCTTTGCCCCGGCACAAGACTGCTCTTGAATCACCACAGTTAGCAACAATGATATGTGATGAACAAACCAAGGCCACCACAGCTGTTGACCCAACAGTTTCAGGGGCAACAGGTTCAAAACTAGCATCAGAAGCATCTTCGTCACCGCTAATCATGCCTCTGCTAACTTTTCCCCCAATCTCATCGTCAACCTTTAAAAAGCAACTAGTAAATGTCTTCTCCCATTGCACCTGTCGACTCTCCTTGTAAGTGCCATTGCATAAATTGTCTTTAACGCTCCCTATCTCCTCTGCCAAAGCCACATGGATACGGTCACGACAATAGTTTGCCACCTGCATGACGTTGCGATAAGCCATGCTATAAGGTTAATCACTTTGGAGTCATTCACGAACAATTTTAAATGATTGAAATAAGCTGAACAAGTAAGGAAAAGATCAAGAGATCACTTGTATCAGAAGAACAAAAATGTTGCAGTTTGCAGTCATCCAAATTCGCTCACAGTTGCAGAGGATTATCCAATAACTAAATAGGATCAGGAAGTGTCTCCAATTATTGCCATAAAAGGCATACAAACGGCAACTACCATTTAATTCAGGAATGTAAAACCAGTTTTTAGGAAGAATGTTGTACCTGTGAGCCACCATGGCCATCATAAACACCGAAGAAGTGTCCAGTAAGGTCAGTCAGACTTTGATTGATTCCATCAAAAACGTGATCACCGATAAGCATTTTGATAGGAATCTTAATAAACCGGGGCACAGCAGCAACAGCATCTTCCATTTCTGGTCTTTTTCCGATAATTGACACAGAACCCCAAAGGGGTATACAATCCAACTCGAAAACACTCCGGCTACCTCCATTGAGATTCTTTTCTTTAGGCAACTGAATTACCACATCAGAGGCCTTTAAATCAAAACCATCAGAAGTCTTTGCATCTGGACTCGCTGTTGTGAGAAGAACTTCAGCTGTAGGCACCTGCTCGATACTTGACTCTCCCAAAATAATAGCCTTAGCAAGAATTCGACCGTTTTCGATTTCTACATTTCGCAAGCTTATATCAGAACCTGCATTTAAAACCAGCAACCCCTCATTTATAATTCCATTAGTGTCCACTGACAAAATCTCATCTTCCTCACTTTCCTGAGCTGTTGATTCACTAGCAGCGATTGATCTATTTCCATTCTCGGTTAACATCTTCAATAAATTGTCTCCCTCCCCAACACCCTGTTTTGGTGCTGACATTGCTAGCAGGTTAATTTCATTCTTAACATCTTCAGAATTTCCGTTGCTGCTAGAAATAGATTCCTGAGACATTACCTTTGCAGAATCAGACAAGAAGTTTGCCGCATCCGTTACAAACTTGATCCGGGTGATTTCCATATGGGTTGCGATTCCAGAGTTCTCACACATAGAGTTACCTAAACTAAGCGTTACTGCAACTGCTGGAGACATCTCTTCCATCAGTTCTCTCCTCTATGCCACAAACAGTTACTTATCACTCAAATCTCTAAAGAGTTGACCACCATTTACCAACATTCATCTTAACCATTTCCTTCCAGCAACAAACGAGGGATCAATCCAGGTTCTATCAAACACCTTCTCCATTGTAATGAATGTCAATGACCCAGCAATCTTTTCATAACAAAAATACAGAGCAAAGAAGCAGTAAACCACCAAGATTAAAACTTTCAAGGAGGGGCACGAGTTAAAAGCAAGCAGAATGAAGATAGGATTAATCAGATCTGGTGAAGCAGCACAAAGGATCAACACTTATCATTAGTGAAATTCAGACCGTAGTCACAATTCCTCAAAGAGTCCACGTCTTTTACCAAATTCTTCACCTTTTTGAGAAAGAACCAATCAAGGTAATTAAATCCTACTCACACACGTACCCTTTTTAACACATAAAGAAAGCACAAATGGAAACACCAAATTGAATGCTTTATCTATTAATAAACCCAACAAAGAGAAATCAAAAAGGTATCATGAGAAGATAAACCTTAGGATAAATCACAAACAAGTCCAGCTAATCACAGTGAAACCCTAAAAAGGCAACTTTTTGCCATTTACAAGTTGGGTTTCCTGGATCTAAGGCAACCCATCCCAGCCTTTTTTTCTTAAACAAGGGTCTTTTTGACTTTCCTTCTCCTTCATCAACCCCAGATAACAAGAAGAAGCTACTAGAATTATATATCTCTAAAAAGAAACTAATATAAAAACACCTGGAACTATGGAAAAAAGTTGATTTTGAGCCCCTTAAACCAAAGGCAAAATATCAAATTGATTTGAAGAAATGATTGAATGGATGCTTACCAGCATCAAAACCAAAAAAGAAGCCTCCTTTATTCTTTTTCCCTAGAGCTTTTGCTATGTTTCTGGGCTTGGGGAGGCTTAGGCTTTAGGAGGGAGAGACGGATAGGGAAGGAAGGCAAAGAAAAGAAAAGAGAGAATACGACATGCATGAGGGGAATTGGCCCCCTCTTTTTTTTTTTTTTAACCAATGAACTCCTTGAGGGGACACGTATACATGTAATTGTGTTAAATCATTGAATGCTTTTAAGACATAGAGAAAATGCTTGGGGGACAGTGCCTTACACGAAAACATGTACTCATGATTTTTGATGAAGGGTGCAAACTTTGAGGAGAGCCACGTGCCCTCTGTCCTCCGATAAAAGTCATACCCACACCAATAAATTATGTCTTTGTACCCATATGATGCGATGTGATGCGATCCAATAATCCATCTGTTTTTTTTTTTTTTTTGGCCATTTTTCCATCTACTTCAAAACAAACTTGTCGTAGGTTAAAAAAATGTTCTATTAAATGTTTATGTTTTAACTGATTTAATTAAGTGAATATATTTTTTAATAATTTTTAATATTTAATTATTAAATGTAAATAGTAATTAATAAAATAATATTTGTAATATTTTGTTAACTCAATGTATGCATCCGAAGATAAAATTTTGGGGGTTTTTAGATCAAATAAGATAATGATTAGTATCGTAATGTGACAACCACCGGCGGCGCTTGTAAGGTACAGACAATGATCAGTTAGTCTCTGAAGGGATGTAGTGGATTCTAGAAAAAGGGGTTAGATCTTGAGACTCAGCTTATTAATTATAAATAAAGTTTTTAAAAAATAAAAAATATATATCAAATTGACTTTTTATTAATTCAATTTATTTTTTATTTTTATCAATTAAAATAATTTTTTATCAATTTAATTAATAATTAATTTTAATACATATGTATTACACCAATCATCAATCGATTATTAATTAAACTTATTTAATTAATTGATCCAATCGACCTTTTTAATCCACGCTATTTTCTTACTTCTTACTGTTGCATAAGAAACTAAAAGTACAATGGCAAAGTAACTTTTTTTAAAAAAAAGAGATCGTTTTCTTCATATTCCATTTTTTAAAGAGAAAAATTAGGGTAAATAAATTGTATATGAAAAAGGCACCATAATTTGCATTCTAAAGGTATTAAAAGTGTTTAAGGTTTTGAGTCAATTTTTTGTACTTTGGTAATAAAATTAATAATATGTCATGAATTATAATTTTTAATTTTCTTTTTGTTATTGAGTAGGTAAAAGAAATTTTATTTGATTTATTTTAAGCTATACAATGTAGGATAATAACTCTCATATTTCATACATTTACACCCTCTAACTGTAGATTTATATTTTGATGTAAACAAGTAGTCTTTATTTTGTTTTCTCCATAATAATAATAATAATAATAATAACAAGTACTTAGAATTTTCATTTTCTTTTTCTTAAATCTAAATTCGATAATGTAAGAATTCATTTTTCAGTTAAATATGAAGCATGGTAATATTTCAGCGGAGTAATTAGGAAGAAAAATGGGCATGGGATGGGATAATACCAAAGTAAAATCTTCAAATGGGTAAGAACTTTTTTTTCCTTTTTGGGTTAATTTCTGCGAATGGTATCCCTCAATTATGCAGCAAGAATATGCATTATTCCATGCCATAAATGGCTAAACTAATTCAATTCCAAAAGTGTTCTACTAGATGGCTGTTCAAATTTTTTTTTCATATTTAAGTTAACGTTTATTTTAAAAAGTTTATTTTATTATTTAAAATGATATTTAAAAAATATTTTCTTCAAGATAAAAAAAACAAAATTAAAAACGAACTACACCGTTACCACAAGCGTCTGCTTGTAATAAAGGTATCATATTGCCGATAGATTGTCTAGTCGAATAACATCTGTATTAACATCTTGGGCTAACTTTGCTAGGCGATTAGCACAACGATTTCCCTCTCTGAAAATATGCCTGATTTCAATAACCCACTATTCTTTAATAATATTATGACGATCACTTGTCAATATCCCAAAAAAAGTTATATGCCTCCAAGTTGCGGTTTAAGAGGTTAATAGCCACAACCGAGTTCACTTCCAAAATCAGTCATTGCAAACCACGATATTTTGCCAATTTTAATCTTTCTCTGACTCCCTAAAGTTCCGCCTGTATGCTATTAGTTTGACCTATGTGCAGTAGAAAACCCTTGAACCAATCACCAATTTCATCTCTAATTAAACCATCAGCTGAGGCAACCCCAGATGACATTTTGACGGCCTCATCTGTGTTCAAAATATACAAACCAGAGGGCGGTCTTTTCCACTATATCCATGTGGGTCCTCTTGAGATATTAGACATAAGTCTAACCATAGCCTTCATAGTATCCAAGGCAAGATTCTCGGCATATGTGATCACTTGCATGGCTTGCATTATTTTCCTTGGAATATCGCTATATCCCTTCCCTTCCAAAAGCCCACAAGATCGTGACAAACAACAACCGCCCAATGGTACATGAACGTGTTCATGTCAATGGACATGCCATTGAACTTGAGCCAATTCTTAAATGGTGAAGTGAAAAAATCAAGTTGAACAACATTAACACATAACGCCGTCCAGACTTCTCTTGCTATGGGGCATCCTCTCAAGACATGGTCCAAAGACTCCAATAAATCACCATAACATTGAAAAGTAGAATTAGTAGACATATGCTTGTGAAAACGTACCTAATTTGTGTTGAGTTTATCCAATGCCACTAGCCACATAAAAATATAATACGTTATAGGCACTTTAACTGCCAAACGCAATACAAATTTCTTGGTTTATTGCTTCCGTAATATTCTCGGTTAATTTCTCTTAAGCTGAAGCCACTAAAAATTTTCTCGATCTCTCTAAACCCCAAATGCACTTATCTACTGGCTTCCTTTGACTAGCATTAAGGATAGCTTTTATTTTTTTATGACGTTCCTAGGAAGTAAACCATGCAAGAACTCCAAGTTCCATCCTCTTGTCTCATCTATGACATTTACCACTTTCATTTAGGACTGTTACTTCCAACTACTATCTAGTGCAAAATGCTTTAGAGATTTATTAACCACCCATCAATCCTTCCAAAAGTTGACATGTTGACCACCACCAGTTCTCCATTTGCAGCCTTGTTTGATGCATGCTCTAGTATTCAAGAGTCCACGCCATGTAGACGATGCATAAGATTTAGAAATCACTTCCATTAACTACATTGTTTGTAGGCATTTTTTATAGAAAACATGACGCTACTGTGCCTCATGCCTATTATGTAATTTCCAACTTGATTTAGTAAGTAGGGAAGTGTTGGTCTCCCTTGCTTTCCTTAAGCCCAGGCTACCCTTGGATTTAGAATGGCAAACCTTATCCCAACTCACCAAATAATTTTGAGAATAGTTTGTGGGCCTTCTTCAAAGAAAATTGCTATTAATTTTATCTAATTGTCTGTAAAGGAAAAAGAGCTGTCTGCATCATGTATAAGGGAATGGCCGTCGTGATAAACTGAATCAAGGTTGTCCAACCCAAAGGAGACAGTATTTTCCCTTTTCGATCGTCTAATCTCCTCAAAACTTTTTCCGCTAAAGGAAAATATGTTGTTCTTGACAGCTTCTTATGAATGATTGGCACCCCGAGGTAGGTCTCTATGTTATTTGTTAGCGGAATACCACAAATTTTGCTTAATACTCGCGCACATAACTCTTCAATATTGGGAAATACAAAAAACGCTGCCTTTGGAAGGCTAACATTCAATCCCAAAGCTTTTGAGAACTAATACAAGCACTACTTAATGACTTCTATTTGGTTCACTGATGCCCTAGCAAAAAGTAGTAAATCATCAATAAAAAAGAGATGAGAAAAAGTATGGCCTTGACGAGATATCTTTATTGGCTGCCAAGGTCGCTGATCTACTCTTTCCAAGAGAATGTGTGATAATTTCTCCATGATTAAAATAAGCAGGTAAGGTTAAAGTGGATCTTGTTGTCACAGTCCTTGCTAGAGAGTAAAATAAGGTTGGGCTTGATCGTTCCAGATTACTGACAAAGTGTTTGAACTAACATAAAACATGATAAGAACAATGGTAGGTTGTGCGATCACAAAATCCTCCATCAACCTATGTAGAAATCTCCAATCTACGTTATCATAAACTTTAAATAGGTTAATCTTTAAAATCATTACTCTTTTCCTACCTTTCATGTTTATCATTTGATGAACTGCCTTTTGGGTGATGAAATATTATCAGCTATACTCCTTTCATCCAAGAAGCTATTTTGATTAGTGCTTATGATGAGTTGCAGAATTGGTCTCAACTGATGCACCAACAATTTTGAGAAGATTTTATATGAAGTATTGAATAGACTAATTAGGCAAAGCATAGCTATTTTCTCTGGGCCCGTTCCTTTAAGAATCAATACAAGATAATCTTTCACTATCTCACTTTGAAAATGATAGTCTGTCAACGCTTCTTTAACAAACTGCAACCGAGTATCTTTTACAACGCCCAATATTTTTGGTAAAAAATTGGTTGAATTCCATCAGGTCCGAGTGCTTTTGAACCTTTCATAGAGAAAAATGCAAATCGGACTTCCTCCAATTGAACTTCTGCAGTCAATGAAGCTTTTTCCATCTCATTCAATGTCGGTTTGAAATTTTCATACTCCGTTGTTAATTCAACTAGTTGTTTCCTGCTAAATAGCTCCATGAAATAACTAATTACATGAGCTTTCAACCTATCTTGCTCAATAACCCAATCCCTACCAATCTCCAAACCTATCACACGATTTCTACTCCTGCGAAACCAATGTTGCAAGAGGGAAAAATTTGTGTTCCTTACACCTTGACAAATCCAATCCAAACAATACTTTAGTAGTCATAAAATTTCTTCTTGTGAGAAAACTGTTTGGTATTTAGCTTTTGATTCAACCTCAAGATTATGGAAAAAATTTGAAAATCCATAAGCCGGAGAGCCTTGAATGCCATTGAGTCTTCCAAGAAGAGTCCTTTTACGTTTAAAAATGTCTCCGAATGTCGTTACCCTCCATTCCTTAACATTAGTAGTCACTGAAGCTATGGCATAAGACAATGAAGACCCTCTTTCTTGCCAAGCATTAGTAAACACTATAGAGAACCCTTCATGAGTAAGCCAAGCTGCTTCAAAATGAAATAACTTATTTTCATGTTAAGAGGGGTTACCCGTATCTATGATAAATAGAATAGGATGATGATCCGAAAACAGATGCAGGAGATTAATTACCTTGGCTTCAGGGAAATAGTTCATAGCAAATTCATTAATTAGAACGCTATGCAATCTCTTTTGCAATACGACCCGTCCATGACGTTCTCGAGCCCGTGTATATCTCGATCCCACAGAACTGAGATCCATTAAATTGCAGCTACTCCATCTTTCTCTAAATTTAATAATCCTATTCATACAATGATTACTGCCTCCCAATCATTCATTTAACGAAGCAAAATCATAAAAATCACCTGCTACAACCGAAGACAAGGAGTGATGTGCAGCAAATTCCTTAAGTTCCATCCAAAATCTATCTTCGGCGATCAAGTTCGGTTTTACATATACAAAAGAAGTAAGCCACCTTCTACTTCTATCTTGAACTTGATAGTGAATCACTTGGTCAGTAGCATTGAGAATGTTCATGTTAATAGAGCTTTTGTTCCACAAAATGATCAATCCTCCCCTAAAGCCATTAGAAACAACTTCGTACGCTACGTCAAATCGAAATCTTTTAGCTAACTTATTATATATTCCAACAACTGCTTTTGTTTTCGATAAACACAGAACACCAGGATTCATGCGACTCAGCATATCCTTGTAATTACGAACAAAAAAATCATTACCCATACCCCTACATTTCCAACAAATAAACTTATTAGATACCAGTTTTGTTCAATTGTTCACCCCGCCTAACAGGGTCGTTCAAAGCCATCATAATCATTATATTATTCTCGACCCCGGTACCTATATCCTCCTCCATAGGTTCCACTAGTGGGTCACAAAAATGCTTCTAGGATGATTGTATTCTCAGATATGCCATGGGTTTCATTTTTGAGCTGTCAGTAACAAAGCTCATAGGAATATCTCCATTGGAAATTATTGTTGCCATAGGACCATTGCCACCTCGGTTTGTATCATGCATATGATTGGATTGCTCCAACTTTTTGCCTTAGTTAGGGCCCATGACATTTAATTTCATGGGTCAATAATACGTTCTAGAAGAATTTGACAAACTTTCATCATTTTCACCCATATGGCGAATGCATGGCCTACGTTATGAATTTTCATAGTCAAATCTTTTAGAAGTCACAAAAGTGTTTGATTCCATGGGATTCTTACCTTTGTCAACGTAATCCTTATTAGCATCTTCATCCTTCAAGCAGATGTTATTAAAGATAGCGAATCTACTATCATGCCTGGAATCTTGGTTATCACCTTCAATTAAGTTACCTTTATTTATCCTTTTTCTAGTTTTTTGCTAGACCAGCATCCATGCCCCAAAATTATTGCCATCGACAATCTTGCTTTCCTCCGAAACTACTGCCTCTTCCTCTCTGACAACATTATTCGAAGCCTCTGATGTATGTTTACCCTAAATTTTCTTATTCAAACATTCCTCGGAACAATGCCTCACCACGCCACAAGAAAAAATACAGGATGCAAGCCTTCCTATCCGATCTTTTGTATGGATTTTCAACCTTAGTGAGTAAAGGTTTGCTCAAGTCCACTTCTACGCAAATTCTAGCAGACTTTCCTCAAGCCGCGAGTGCAGCATTGGAATCTACCTTAATCGATTTACTAATAAGTTTGTCGATCTCCAATAACACTGATTCGTGAAAGTATTCTAATGGGAGTTCTGATAGGTTTATCCAAACAGCGGTTGATAACACTTTTGCTGTCGAAGGATGAAAGTTAGGTTTCCATCGTTGGACTGTAAGATAATGATCCATAATTCTCTAAAGGCCCTCTGATATCACTTTCAAGCAATCTTCGACCTTTTCAAATTTCACAACATTGAATCCATGTCCAAGGCCAATACAATTGAAATCTCCCTCCAGATTCCATAATTGAGTTATCTTACTATGGAAGGTGTTGAATGATAATGATTTCCCCAACAATTTGACAATAAAAGTAGATCTCTAAGAGGGTTGTAGTTCCCGTTTCATCTCTTTATTAATCTGAACCGAAGGGATACCACTTCCTTCATCTATAAAATCATCTATCTCTAAATCAGAATCAGCATCTTCCTCCTCTATGTTAGTTGCTCCTTGGAACATATTGGCAAACATATGAAAGTTCACCAACGATTCTTTAAATGATCTGATCCCAGGCTTACCATCCAACCCTAGCATTTGTCCATTGTGTTGAAACTTTTTTATGCTCCGTTCAAGATGTCTTTCCCTTCGAAGGAACGCCTCGCAGTCTGACTCGAGCTCATCTTCTTCGTGTATAAAAGATAAACACTTTCATTGAAAACTTTTTTTATAATAATATTTATAATTAAATTTAAATAAAGATATTCAAAATCAAAAAATTCAATTACGAAAACTCTTATCCATGTCAGGCCTAGAATAGGCTGAATAGGGCCATGTACATGTCTATTCATGTTCATTATAAACATATATTGAAGACAAAAGTTAAAAAAAAAAAAACTCAAAATATATTTAAATTTTAAATTATTTGTTTTTCCAAGTTCTTTCGAATGTTTAGACTTTATGGAAAGTAAATAACCAAAATAACAATTCAAAAATCAAAATCTTTAGCTAATTGGATCAAAGAATAAATCAACACTATTTAGCAAAATAAAAGTCACAGTTGGATTAGAAAGTTACTCTCTCTCTCTCTCTCTTTTTTTAATTTGAATTTTGTGATCAAAATTTTCGAGTTTGATCTTAATAATTTTAAATAATTGATTAAATTTTAAATTTTAATAAGATATATTAAAAATTTGAAAGATTTTTTAAAAATTTAATTGAAAACAAATAATTATAAACCAGTGTATGACTTTTTCCGTACTTTATTTAGTGGTGCATGTGCTTCCTATGAGACTTCCTTAAAAGGGTAAAGGTCGCAACAGCGTCTTTCCGGTCCAACCGACTAGTATTTAAAAAAAATAAAAAAGGGCAAAAAACCTACACGCAGAGTCAGTGTCTAGGTCCAACTTCCGACGCCGAAAACTAAACAAAAATCCAAACCCTTCTCTTCTCTCCTTTCTTTTTCCAATAAACCAAACCCTAACTCGGAAGTCTCGAGCCACCTAACTCACGTTAACCATGGCTCATCAACGTGGCTCCGACCCAGAAACTGACCCAAACACCCGGTTTTACAATCCATATCAAGACCTAAACCTCCAAGTTCCCATAGCGAACCTTTACAAGCTCCCTACCTCCCCGGAGTTCCTTTTCGCCGAGGAATCCCTCCACCAGCGCCGCTCTTGGGGCGAAAATCTAACCTTTTATACCGGCTCCGCTTATTTAGGCGGCTCTGTATCCGGGGCAGCCGTTGGGCTGTTCTCGGCCCTCAGAAATTTCGAGCAAGGCGATACTTTGAAGCTGAAAATCAACCGGATCTTGAATAGTTCGGGTCATACGGGTCGGTCATGGGGGAACCGGATCGGGGTGGTGGGCTTGATTTACGCGGGGATGGAGAGTGGAGTCGTGGCGGTGACCGATCGTGATGATGTCTGGAGCAGCGTCGCGGCTGGTCTCGCGACTGGAGCTGTTTGTCGGGCGGCTAGAGGGGTGAGGTCCGCTGCGGTTGCGGGTGCGCTTGGTGGGTTGGCGGCGGGAGCGGTGGTTGCTGGGAAGCAAGTCATGAAGAGATACGTGCCTATTTAAAAGCGAGGAAAAAAAAGAAAGATGAATTTTCAGTAAGTTGATCTTTCATTTAATCGAAAATTTTGATGGTTCTTGTAGGTTAAATTTGAAAAAAAAAAGAAAAAAAAAAAGAAAGAAGAACATTGCTAAGTAGGTTTTGGAGAAATCTAAGTGAAGTTGATGTGATTAATAGTGGTACTTGAGGCTTTATGATTTGTGTAACGTTTTTCTCTGTATTAATTGATCGGCATTCGTTCAAACATGGGCGGCATGAAGGAATGATCTTCCAAATATATGTAGAAAAATTTTCAGAAAAAAATTGAGCATATTTGTGTCCATCACTTACCTGTGTCAGACATTCACCGGAGTCCGGATAACATATATGTTTAGTTCAATTCTATGTATATTTAGTAAAATGTTATAGTCATGGTAGGGAGAAAGATGCTATTGGTATCATCTCTGTTAGATTTGTTTTGTATATATGGAAAACTATGTTTTAGACATATTTGAAAGTAAGTTATTTGGTAGTAATGCTGTCTTGTTTGTTGAAAGAGGAAGGAAATGAAATGTGAACCGAACAAGTTTGCGTATACTAAGTTAAATGTTCGGATATTCAACAATCGGTTGAACATAATTTGAGATGCTTAATGCATTTTTTTTATGTATGTTGTAACTTCACAGCAGGGCACGTAGTGATGCAGTCTTTTACGATCATTTTCCTCTTATTTCTTATTTTCTAGCTTGGTTTTCAGTAGCTAATGGTCACTTATACTAAGTTGAATGTTTGATATTCAACTATTCGGTTGAACTTAGTTTGAGATGCTTCTCGCGTTTTTGTAAGTTGTAACTTCATAAGCAAGGCATGTAATGATGCAGTCTTTTATGATCGTTGCAATGTTATTTGCCAGTTTTGTTTTTTCCGGTAGGTAATGGTCGAAAGTGATGATCCCATG
The DNA here is from genome assembly GCA_038382065.1 of Adansonia grandidieri. Lineage (NCBI taxonomy): Eukaryota > Viridiplantae > Streptophyta > Magnoliopsida > Malvales > Malvaceae > Adansonia > Adansonia grandidieri. The sequence goes on along the minus strand of JBBYHK010000015.1, from coordinate 2,120,676 downwards.
CATTTGCCATCAGTCAGCTTTCCCTTGCAGCAAAGTTTGTGGGACTGGAGATAACATTGGAACTGCACAAGCTTAGCTTGCTTTAGGTTTCAAAGTCCAGTAATTAGGGGAAAAAAATTAAAAAAAAAAAACTGATAAGGAATAGTTATAAACATATGCATTTGTAGTACATTTTCGTTGCTGCAAATGGTAGCAAACAAATTTGAGAGATGGTGGTGGGTGGTGTTTTTTATTTATCTGAGCTAAAGTTGGTAATAGCAGTAATGGTATTGAAATGCATAAGAGAGAAGCCTAGGCTGCCTAACACTTTTATATTATATTACTTGGATTCGGTTGCGAGTATTGGATACAGATATGTATCCAATATGGGTATGTTAATTTTATGTATTTGGAGGGGGTTATATTTTTAAACTATGTCTGAATATATGTCGGATACTGATACTTAAAAGAAAAACAAAGAGCCGGAGCAATATACCTTCTCTATTGGCTGCAAAGCTGTCTAAACTCAATTTTTTTCTTGTGCTTATCAGGGAAATGTGTCATCGCTCTTCATTTTGCAGCCGATTAAAAGGATGGATTTCTTTGTCGCAGGATGGAAAATACAAAAATGAAAGCAAAACGATTTTGTGTTTTCATTATTTCAGGGAAATTCGTTCCAACTTATGCAGTAGATTACCAGAGCGATATGTTCCATGGTCAAATCTATTGGTAGCTTTTTTTTTTTTATTTTTTTTTCAAACTTTATTTAGTAACCAACTAAAAAAAAATCAAGTTGGTAGATCTTTTTTCCTATTTTGTCGCAATTTGCTTTCATTTTTTTAATTAAAAAAATTCTGTCATTGCATCTTTGAACTGTTTATAAATGGATACTTAAGTTAACGAGAGAAATTGAGTGGAAAGGTCGATTGAGAAAACTTTATAAATTCTACAATTACGGGGATGGAGAAATAGAAAATTTGATGCTCGAATTCCTTGGCTCCTTCATAATTCTCAAGCTTTTGTATAAATAAATGATTCTGAAGCTAAAACATCGGCCGACCCAATTTCAGAAGTCAGTTTCAATTGATTCTTGATCATCCTAAAACAGAAGATCGGCGAACTCATAATCGCAGCCAAATTTTTTATACTGTTAATTATAAACAATCTGATAATTCATTTTACTATTTAAAAAATGTTAAAATATTATTTTTATTAATATTTATATATTTTTATAATTAAATTTTGATAAAAAATTATTATTAAATAATAATTCGGATAAAAATTGAATTGAATTAATAAAATTTTTGTTCAAAATTCAATCAGTGCGAAATAGATGAATCTAACTCTCGAGCAGGTCTAAAACATTTCTTGCACGTAATAGGACAAGGCAAACCTATATGTAACCAACAAAACTTGAAACCAGAGGGCAACCAATGGTGGCAAGGACCTAACTATCAAGCTCGACTTGGAACTCTTGGTTTGGTACCCTCAAAACATGCAAAACACAAAGCACAGCTCTCCATGGCTTTAAACTGCGAATACAATTTTCAACAACCCCACCAAATCAAACTTACATTCTGCAAATGATGCCTTATATGGCTAGCACCAAGTTCAAGGAGATTTTGGCAACCATCGTCTATTTCTAGTGGCCAAGAGTCGCTAATTCAAAAGACTGAAAAACATAAACTAAAGAATATCATGAAGCATTCTGAAATGTGATGGCATACTCCAAAAATCATTCCAAGTATTCACAGTTGAAAAGGGACCTATATATTACACTCTGCAAAAAGGAAAAATCCAGCTCGCAGTTCCTCAATTGTCGATCCCCCTTATTCCCCCCAAAAGAATTAATTTGGTTCACAGTGAAAGCATTATAGCCAAAAAAATTTGCTCGAGAATACACATAAAGGTGTTCCATTCGAGCCCTCATGCAAATTTATCACAGCAAGGAAATGTGCCTAAAACAAAAAGAAACAAGAACCACCAGTTGATTTAGAGCAACATTGACTCTGGATTCTCGATGTAGCCTTTGAAAGCTTTCAGCCATTCAGCACCAATTGCACCTAATAAAACAGCAAGTGGAGTTACTTGGATAGTACATTTAAGGAACGCTGAACAAAGTTTGAGTTAGGATAATCATAAACTATTACCATCAATAACTCGATGATCACAGCTTAGAGTTACAGACATGAAAGAAGCAAACTTGAATTGGTCGGGACCTGAGCCAGGGATAACCCTCTTCTCAGCTGCACACAATAAAGTCCAGCGATTACAAAGAAAGCAGAAATGAATACAACTTGATATAGGGCAAAATTAAGGACAAAACTTACCAGACCCAACAGCAAGAATTCCTGACTGAGGAGGATTAATGATGGCGCAGAATTGCTTGATACCAAAGGGCCCTCCCAAGTTAGACACTGTAAACGTGCCTCCCTGCAAAAAACGCAGCATTTATGTAACTTAGATGATTGTCATAACATCAATTATTATTTATTAACATAAAAGCATAATTCTAACCTCATAATCTTCTGGTTTTAAGCTGTTGTCTTTGGCTTTTTGTGCCAAATTCTTGACCTCCTCAGCAATTGAGGACAAACCTTTCTTATCGGCATCCTGCAATATGTACAATAAAATTACAACTTAAACTAGAAAAAATAATTTAAAAGAATGAAACGGCAAGACGTGGAGAAAATTGCTCACCCTGATCACAGGGACATAAAGTCCATTGTCTGTCTGCACAGCTACATTAATATTGACATTGTTATACCTAGTTGAAAGCAAAAGAAAGCATGTCACGATGATATGCATTATGCACTCATGAATTAATCAGTTTGTAAGTAATTTATACTCACTGGCGAACATAGTCATCTGTCCACGAGCTATTGCACTGAGGAACCCTTCGGAGAGCCAACGCAGCAGCCTGTAATTGACAAAAGACTTCTACCTTCTAAGTATATTAAATCTAACATGTTTGCAGCTTGCAGTAATCTAATGGCAGCTAAATAATAAAATGGAGAATATGCGCTAATTTCTTATTTGCAGTGATACTAGTTTGGTATCTATATAAAAGCAGCCAATTCAAACCATGTTTGGAGTAAATATTTCCCAAAAAAAGTGTCATTTGAGAAAGGAAGAATTACATAATTTCATGAAATAGATGAAGATTCACGTGACAGCTAAAGCAAGTAAATATGATGTGACAAGAATTTTAAATAATATGTCTCTACGGTGTACTTCGAAGCTTAATCAAGAATTGCCATGTTAGATCAACAATGTATTATGGACCACAGGCCATTATACAAAAACATCTTGGACCACACCAAAAGGAAGAAATGAGGGTCCACTTGGTATATCTCAAAGCAAAGGAAGAAAATGCATAGACAGTTGTCCAACCTTGATTACAAGATCATTGACAGATATACGCTTTCCACCTGAAGCCTCCTGTAATGAGTTGAGTTGGCTTCGCAAACTGCATATAATGAAACAGTTTATAATTATCAAAACCTATCATCAACTGCTTTTTTTTTCTTTTCTTTTTGATTAAAGCACTATTACTTACTCCATTAGTTTGTCAACACATGTATCCACTGTTAAATAGTAATGTGGGATAGTCTGCTTCGAGAATAACAAGCGTGACGCTGTGACCTGTTAATGTAGCAGAAATTACTCACAAAGCACCTTGGTTATGTAATCAGCATAATGGGGAGATAATAAAAGAGGCTGGAGAGAAGCTAGGAAACCAACTTCTCTTCATTAATTACAAGTGAATGCAGATTCCTACAAAACTAGGTAAATGCTTAAATTCTATACAAACAGGACCATCTTCTATTAAGCGGATCCATAGATTAAAATCCAAGTGCATAAACATTTCAGCCTTGGACTCTCAAGAAACCTATGAATATAATGACAACTATGAACATACCTTTCTTATCTGAGAATGAGGGATATCTACATAATCTAGAGCTGCAAGTTTTGCGTCCTTTGCCTTGGGAGTTGGTGCCGAAACTTCCTTCGCGCGTGAAGCTACATGCAAGGAAAACTCTCCAGTAAGCAGAATAAGTGACAACAATGCATCAAAAATACAATAAAGATTCTGTGAAAAGGCAAAAGGGGGTGTGCATGTATGTGTATGGGGGGGGGTTGACATTCTTTACTTATCAGGCTCAGAAAATTGAAACAACATCAATCGCTCGGTGTAGAAATTTAAATATGATACCCAAATAATCTTCAATATCAGCCTTTACAATGTATCCATCAGGACCTGTTCCTTTGATACTCGAGAGAGGTACCTAAATTTGCATCCAACAGGAATGGAACATTGCTAAAAAGATCAAGTTTGATAGCAAAGATTAGATGCTTAAGGTAGTGTCTTGACAAACAACAAGACAACTCCAGTCACAGTACTCGTATGACTAACCTTGTGATCTTCAGCCAATTTTCGTGCAAGAGGACTTGCAAAAATGCGACCTTCTGAAGGAGGGATAGGCTTGAAAGACTTTGGTTCTGGTGAGGTAACTGGTTGTTCAACAGGCTCCTGCTTTGGTGGAGGAGAAGCTACTGAGTCTTTTGCCTCAGGAGCACCAGAAGCTGATGCTGCAGGAATGTAGTCCTTGAACTTCGCAATATCCTCCTCCTCTTCAACAGTGATGGCAATTATCTACATAAGACCGCAAAAGAAAAGGAACAACTTTAATGGCATAAATATTCAGATGAATTTTATTTTACTCTGGGAGCAAAAAAGCAGTAGATGGAACGATCTAAGAGGTGCAAAGCCAAGTTGCATCTCCTCTACTTAGTCATATTGATTCCCCAATCCACAAAAGTGAGAACCAAAGAAAGATAAAAACATGCGCATTAGTTTCTCAAAATCAATACCTCACCAACTTTGATATCTTTTGACCCATCTCCCTTTATAATCTTAGCAAGATAACCTTCTTCCATGCACTCCATCTCAACAGTTGCTTTATCCTTCAAATAATAAATAAACTTATATTATAAATAAAAAATTGATTTCTAATATGAACAAAGCAAATGAAGAATAACTTTTGTCAGGTACAACAAGCTAGCCAGCAGACAGAAGAAGGGCTTACTGTTTCAACTTCGCACAGCACTTCACCAGGAGTCACCTTATCACCCTCTTTCTTCAACCACCTTGCAATATTTCCCTGCATTTAGGAAATGGCACACTTAGAAGAAACCATAGATTTTTTTACAATATTTTGGAAAGATCCAGAACAGTTCACACCTCCGTCATTGTGGGCGACAGCGAAGGCATTCCAATCTCTTGGTGAGGAGGCAGGCCTGAAAGCAACTTAAGAATATTAGCAATATGGTAAGTCATGCAATAACAAAATGAAACAGTTAACAAACAAGTAACAATCTATCACTATTGCAGCACAGTTCTCAACTTAGAGACCTTTCAATCATCGTTTCAACTGCCATGTGCTCAGCCATAAATATACTAACCTCTAGACTGGCAAAAAACCATTGGAAAAAACAATACATGGTAAATAAATCCAGCACTACCTAAGAGATAGCGCTAGCAAAACAAAGCGTATAGCAATGCCTTGAAAAATAGAGACAGACAATGAACCGTAGTCATGATGTCTCACTTCTTAAACGCAGTGCAGTCGAGTTATTTATAATTTAGAAACCAGATAAACATGTTTCGTAATACAAAATATTATTAAACATAAAGTAAATTCTTAGTATCTGAGCTCTCCCATCAGAAAGGGTATTGAACAAGAGATAGCAAGAATGAATAATAATACCATCTCACAGCCAGTCATTGGCTCAACATAAAAATTTCCTGGTAAAGCACATGAACACAGTCATAGTTTTGGAATTCAGCATGAGCATTCAGTTTCATCAGTTAAACACACATTCTTGTAGTAGTCACTAGTTAGTGCAAAACCTTTTACCAACTGACAAATATGGATCCTCAACAGAATATAAAAATAAAATAGATCAATACCAGTATAATATATGATAATTAAAGCAATGATCCATACCTGCATCAGAGGCAAATCCTCTCCTTGACTGTACCTGCGAACTGATAATAGATACAAGGAAGAAGTTTAGGTGCTTTAAATGATTAAGAAAACATTACCAGGAAATACTAAAATTTATCGATAAGGTCATAAAAAAGCAGAAAAGAATACCGTGAAAGTCCTCTGCTGTATACCACACCACCCATTGGAATTCCCATCATTGTTGTCCTGCAAAGGTTGTTCTTAGATAAACCAGATGATACCTGCAAAATAAGATGTTAAACAGGTAGTATTGACCAACAAAGTCTTAACTTCAATTAAGAACATAATGCACAATGAGTGTCTGTAGAAAAGAAAAGGGCAAAATGCAACAAAAAGACTGCAATTTTATTGCTCCACTGATGGGAAAAATAGATGGCCGAACTTACAGGGTTATGGACAACAAACTTAGATGCCCTCTCCCTTTCTGCCGGCGCGTAACCAAGAGAAGGGGTCTTTGAAACATCTGAACAGTAACCAGCTGTGGCTAAGATAACATAAACAAAATTTTATCCACTTGTTACGTTTCCAAAATCTGACAAATTATTAATTATTCACTAACTGTAATCACAAATACAAAATGAAAATTAGCATGCCAGCCAGGTGCCATAAGTGAGCCTAGCAAGACATATGAGCCAACAACGTACTTATAATATCTTCTAAACCTAAAACATTTAGTAAAGCGGGTGGCTGGGAGGCTTTGGTTGGGAGGAATTCTTTTGCGCGTCTAATTAGTAGACTAAACACAATTCTAAAAACATCCCTTAAGCTTAAAGATTGTAGAAAACTCGGTATGAAAAACAAAAGAAGAAAACAACTTTAAGCCATTGGCTTATCAAATCGTATATGTACCTTCTCTTTTACAAACAGAGGGCTGTGCTCCATGAGAAAACCAACGAACCAAAATGGCATGATCATGCCGCATTAAGTTGGGTACATTTCTAAACTGTAATAGCAGAAATTCAGAATTTAAATTCAAAACAAGAATAAAGCTTAAAAAAAGGATAAATTAAAAGCTAAAAAAAAAAAACCAAAAATTCAACTATGATCAATCAAAGGATAGTAAAGAGGAATCGTGAATTAAGCTCATAGATGCCATTTCTGAACTAAAATCAACATCGAGAACTACTCAAAAAACAGAAAGGGGTTTGAATCTAAAACTGACGAAAGCATCGAAGAAACGAATCGAGAAAAAAAAAGTGCTAAAACTCGAGAGGTACCTTTTTCGAGTGATTGACGATGTGACATACATAAGCCATGACTTCCTAAGCCCCCAATCAAATTATTCAAAAAAAGGGGAAAAAAAGGAAAAAAATGTGAAGGTTAGGGTTTAGGCTGTTCGGTCACAACTCACACGATCGAAGTAGATCTCATCTGACTCTATTTTTTTGAAAGAGAACCAAACAAATAAACACACACAAAAAAAAAAAAAAAGGGTTTGCAGCCTTTAATTCTGTCTTTTGCGTGAATGGAGATGGTGCATAAGTTTGTTAAAAGTTTTAAAAATAAATACTGACCGCTGATTGATTTGAGTAGGACTATTGAACGGTAATGATTAGTAGATCTAAGCAAAGTTTGGTGCGTTGTACTATAGAGGATGGTTCAGACGGAAAGAAAGAATACTGGCTTCCACTTGGTTTGGGCTTTGGCTGCTAGGCGGGCGCCCACTTTCTTGGATTTTGAGTTATGACCATCAGTTTTTGTTTCCTTAATATTTTTCAGTTTTAAATTTCACAAAAAAAAATAAAAATAAAAATAAAAAATTAATAAATTTTTTATTATATCTTACAAAAAGCTTATATCAACCAATTAATATAGGTTGATGAGAATTTTTAACTTTATTAATAACTAATTATATAATTTGTCTTTCTTTTTATTACAATTCGAGTTGGTAGCTTTATATTCCTTTTGCTTTTAATTTTAAGATTATCCCATAAATGTTCTTTTACATGATGGATACAAATGTGTTTCTTTTAATCTATACGTTTTTAAATTTATCCCAACTCATAGGATTATACAATTAATAATTTGATTTTTTTTTTTTTTTACATAAAATTTGAGAAGGTTGATGTAGGGATAAGTAAGCTTTGTTTTAAATTAGTGTTTGGGGTACGTTTAGGTAAATAATTATAAGCCTTGATTAGTTTTTTATGCATTTTTAGGGTTTTGAGTTAAAAGTGTTATTTAGTTAAATTAGAATCTATCATATTATTTTATTTTTATATGTTATTTATTTTATTAAAAATTTTATATGCATCGAAGTTATCTTTGTATTTGCATTATTTTTCATTTTATAATAGTATTCAAGATTGTTATATATTTATATAAATTTTGACACGTTTATAATTCATTTTATGTATATGTTTGTGTATTTGTATAATGTTGTAATTATTTTTTTAATATTCAGTTTATGTCATATAATCATATTTGTGTTTAAAAATTGATAGGTCTAATTGATATTATTCAAATAACTTTTAATTTTGTGATATATTAATAATTTATTTTATGTAGATTTTGATAAATTCATCTATTTGTGGTGTGTTTATGTTACTTTTTCAAGACGTATTTTAGCTAATTTTTCATATTATTTTCATGCCATCTCTTAATTCGTTTTATATTATGCATGATTTATCATATAAATTAAATTTTAATTCTAAATTTATTTATTTAAAAATTAAATCAATATACTAATCATACATCAATTTAAATATTATATTCAAAATTTTAAATTGATTTTCCATTGCAAAGCGTGTTTTAAATGATTTAGAACTTTTTCATTTAAAAACATTTAGGGTCGATAGCATTGATTCAGATAAAGTGCTAGATTTTTTATCTTTATAATTAAGATTCAATTTATGACTAACTCATATAAAATAAAAAAAATTTATATATCAAATAAATTACTTTTGTATCTTTCTTTAACAAATAATATATAAGGTGATATATTTTCATATCTCTCGTAGATTTATATCCATGATATTTTATATTTATGTATTTTTATTATGTTCATATATTTTATTATGTCATGATAAGATATAAACAAATTATTTATATTTTTTAACAAGGTATGTTGCTATATTGGATAAATTTAAGAAAAAGTCCATCAATTCATGACTAAATCAGTTAGTTGACGTACGAATTATGAAATATTAGAATCAAACCAATAAATTATTATATGATATTAGGTGAATGTTAAAGTATTTAATTTAGTTAATTTATACATATACCTTTAAAATATAATATTTAATATGTTTAAAGCTTAGTATGTACCATTTTATTTTTATCACAAACACAATATTATGTAATCTTTATAAAAAATTGTTGGATATATTGAATAAGTTTTCAAATTAAAATAAAAAATAAGAACAGTGATTATTTAATACGAAGAAGTTCAATTTTAATCAAATTTAATTGAAAAAATAGTTTAATTATAAGTATGATACTAGTTCAACTAGTACCAAAATTAAAACTGATATATATATATATAATATTAAATATGTCTCCCAAGAGGAAGTAGAACAACTTCCGTAGTATAACATATATATATATAAAAGATCAATCAGTGTTATGGAACAGGCGTTGGTCAAATAAGAGAATGAGTTAATTATGTTAAAATTTAAATTATAAATTATGAATCTGTTGAAATAGAACAACTTTCGTAGCTTAACATATATATATATAGATAAGATCAGTATAATGGAACAGAAGTTGATCAAATAAGAAAATGAATTAAATATATTAAAATTTAAATTATAAATTTATTAAATATTATTTTTTTGAAAGTTATTACATGAATTATTCAAATTAAGCACACGTATGACTATGTACTTTTACTGTAATTTTCGGGATTTATCTGAGTTCCCAAAATATTGCATCATTTTTCGTACTTTAACGATGCATATATCCTGGCAAGTCACAGGTGTAGTCCTGGTTCGTTCTACCTTGGGCAAACTCCCTGGTTATGGCCAGTAGTTCAAAGTACGGGCTTGGTAGTTCGAATCAAAATGACCTAAGTTGGTTCCATGGAATGGAAAATAGAGATTCAAAATAGCCATCGCATTGGTTGCGCCTCGCCAACCCCGTTTTCAAGCCATTGCCTGGCTATATCACCAGAGGGGTGACCAATTGGTGGCTGGGGCTCGCGTTCAAATCTATCGCCGCGCAACTTATTCCGATTTATAACCCAAACAAGACAACTTCCCGTGAACCCAGAGGCCACGAGCAGACTCCTGTAACATTACCGTAGATAAATTGTTTGCACACAGAATATGGGCTTGTGTAACTTACGCGTCTTTGCAAAGGCTTGATCGATATTAAAAATATTTAAAAAATGTTAAACATAATTTTTTTTAAAATAATTATATAAATTAATTTATTTGAAGAAGATTTTACACTACTTTAAATAATTATAAAAATTAATTAGATAAAATTTTAAATTTATATATTCATTAAACTTGTACGGTTAAATCTTAATTATTCTTGTAATATGCTTTGAAGAAAAAAAATTATCATCATTTTATCGTTTTTAATTTTCTTTTATTTTGATTTAAAGTTTTGTATTTTTTAATTGATCAAACCAAAAAAAAAAAAAATTCAATTTGTTAAACACAAAATACAATTTCTTAATTATTTAAAAAAATATTACTATTAGATAGTGTTAATATTTAGTACTATAGAAATAATTGATTTGCCCTTTATTTTTTTTATTAGGATTAAATATTAATCCCTTATTTAAGAAAAAAACCCACAAAATTACAAGCCAAAAAAATAGAAGCCAGCTGCTAAATATCCACAGCATAGTTTCTTCTTGGTGTTTTAGGGTTTATAGCGAGGGAGAGACGCAAAGAGCGAGAAGGGTTAGAATGGGAAATCAGAAACAAAAATGGACGGCGGAGGAAGAGCAGGCGCTTCTTGCTGGAATCACCAAACACGGCCCTGGAAAGTGGAAGAATATCCTTAAAGATCCGGAATTTGCCCCTTTCCTCACTCATCGCTCCAACATTGACCTCAAGGTTCTTCCTTTTTCTTTTTCAATAATAATTTCTTTTTTTTTTCCCTCTTGTCTTGAGTTAATTCTTGGATTTCAATATCGTTGTAATTTTTCCTTAAATGTTATATTTGCTCTGTTTTCTTGTTTGGTTACAGGGATTGTTTTGTGATAAATAGAAAATTTTCTTTTTTTTTTTTTAACATTTTTTGTTGATATGATATTTACATTAAGAAACCGTTGCTGTGAGTTTGACTATAACTGAACTTTTGGCAGGTTAAATTGAAAGAAATTCTGTAATTATTTGTACAATGCACGTGTTTAAATAACTAAACAATCAACCCTAATTTCATGTTAAGTTATACTGCGTATTGTAATTTAAATGCTTCAATGGGAATAAAAGTTTTGTTAAATATGAGGGTGACACCGTAAATATTTAAGCTTGAACTCTAGGAAGGGTTTAAGAATTTGTAGTGGGTTCTGTGTTACAGGGACTGGAGTGTGAGTGCTGGATACGGGTATTCAATTGTTTCTATAGTTTTTCTATGTATTTGGAGGATCATATCTCCATACCATAACTGAAAATGTGTCAGACATAATTGCTTCAAGAAAAATGAAGAGTCAGAGCAATATAGAGTGGGTTTATTGCAGTGATAGGTGATATAAGGTTACATGGGCCTTGGTCCTGAAGAAAATTTGATTGATGCAATTGTGGCAAAATATAAAAGATGTCTGTCAAAACTCAAAAAGAAAGACAAAATGTTTGTCTAATTCTAGTCATCCGTTTTCATATGATTGATGCTTGGTTTCGTTGAATTTTAATTCCTTCATAGCCTGCTCTTTTGTGGTCAACCTTTACGGTTTTCTCATTTGCAGGATAAATGGCGGAATTTGAGCGTTAGTACTTCTACACAAGGCTCCAGAGACAAATCAAGAGGACCCAAGGTAAAAGCCATTGTCGATTCCCTTCCCAACACTCCCAATTCTGCTCCAGCTGCTCCACGTGCTCACAATGTAACTACTGATACTGTCGTGGGTGATTCTTCAAACAACGCCTTAGATGGGAAGAACGCTCCTAGGTTTGTCTTTGTACTCTTTCCGTTCTGCATTTAAAAGACATTTTTGTCGATGATTCATCTTCTCATAACAATGATGTGAGAAGTGGATGACATCCTTAAAGCTTTTTGGATGTAAAAGGAATTTTATTGGAATTTGGTTTTACATGGTCAATTAGAAATCTAACAAATCTCATGCTATTTGTGAAGTTTTTTTTTTTTTTAAATAAATTCTGCTTGCTTTACATTTCTACTTTTCTTTTCTATTGGTGAAAAAATTTCTTTTTTTTTTTTTTTCTCCATCAAACTTTTAGATACTTAAATTTGATGAATTATCAAGTATTAGTAAGTTTAAGTTGAATTTCTACTTTTGATTTACATAATTTTTTGTGTTTACCAAAATCGATGCTGCACTGCCTTATCTTGCAAGTTGACAAGTTGAGTGGAACGCCCTATTGTATGATTTAGTATACTCTCATCCATTTATCTCTCAAGATGCAGAGAGTTTATTTTGCTTTGTGTTGAAGTAGCTTGATAAGTACATTATTCTCCCTTTATAGTTCGGTGCGTGACGCTAGTTCTTTTCTTTTTATTCTCATTTTACCAGGTATAACACAATGATTTTTGAAGCCCTTTCAACCATTAAAGATACAAAAGGATCCGATATAAGTGCAATTGTAAGCTATATTGAGGTGAGATGGATTTTGTTCCTTCTTTTTCTTTCCCCGTCTTTTTAGCTGCAACTCGTGTATATCTTATGTTGAGGTAGTCAATATCTCTTATGTTGAGGTAGTCAATATCTAAATACTAGCGAGCAATTGTGCATCAAAGTTTAGAGCAGGGTTACAACATATTAAATTTCCTCACAAACATCAGTGGTACTTAAATCTCATATGCACAGGTAGCTAACATTGCATTAGTTGATTTGACTGCATGACCCTAATGCTAACACACTGAACGTCGACATGTATGATGTATTATTTTAGAGAAGACAAGAGTCAATAATTTTAGGTGTTTTCCTGGAGTAGTGGGTTGGGTTTTCTGTAGGTTGCAGCTAATATGAAGTTGTAATATGTATTTAGAGATGTTAGAAACCATTTTTGAAACCCATCATCTGGATGGTGATCTCTGAAGGACATTGCCATTTAAATGAGACCTTTAATTGAATCCTTCCCTACTCTTGGTATTTCTTCTTCTCATCTAATAGCTCAATCCTAGAAAAAAAAAGGAATTTTTATCTTCAAGTGAGTAGTGCAATGCAATAATTCACTTTTACGGGCACATCAGATCCTTCTTTCTGTAAAATTCTGAAACTGGATATGTATGTTTTATCTTGGGGTGCCTTTGGTCTTCCTTTTTTGCATGTGTGTGTTTCAGTGTTTGAGCCAATCATCACTAGCTATTTATCAATGCATGTTTAAAAAAATGGATGTTAACCGTCTCGATTCACATATGCTGCAGCAAAGGCACGAGGTTCCACCAAATTTTAGAAGGTTACTAAGTTCAAGGCTAAGAAGACTTGTTTCTCAAGGCAAACTGGAAAAGGTAATTATGATTTCTGTACATAAGTAATGTACCTTCATGTTTGACAGCTTCACCTCTTTTTTTTTCTTTGTTTATATAGTCATCTGGAGTTTGCTTAAAATGATGACAAATTCCTTCCAACGGTTGATCTTTTGTTTGAGTTAGACATCGAATGCTTTCATGCTGTCATCTTCCCCTGCTAATCTAAAATTCGACAATTGCCGGAAAGGGCAGAGAATCTAATTAATTTATTCAAGTTTTAATTGTTTTCCGCACATTCACATTAGTTGAACCGAATAAGAGTCTCTAGATTGGCCTCCGGGATTGTCAACTTGACCACCTTTTCAAGGAATCTATCAAACGCATTTTGTATTCTCCAACCTCTTCAAAGAAGGCAAAACTTTTGACTCCACTCTTGAAGCTCTCCTATTATATGTATTAAAAGATGACTATTAGCAAATCGATTCTGGGGATGATTTGTATGCATCCTCGAGTTTTGATAAGTAGTTTATATGCAAGATTTTTGATGTTGCTTACATTATAGAATGATTTAATGGAAAAGGTGCCATCCTTCTCATCTTGCTCATTTCCAAACCATCCAATGCAGATACAAAATTGCTACAAGATCAGAAAAGATACCTTGATGGGAATGGAAACACCTACCCCTAAACAAAAGGATGTTAGGTTACGGCAGAATTCTGGTGCAGCGACTTGTGGTGAAACAGTGGAAGAAGCCGCAATTACTGCCGCCTATAAAGTTGCTGAAGCTGAAAATAAATCGTTTTTAGCTGCTGAAGCTGTGAAGGAGGCTGAAAGAGTCTCAAAAATGGCAGAAGATACGGATTCGATGCTACAGCTAGTGGAAGAAATCTATGGACAATGTATGTGAAGTCGCAAATTCCTACTCTTTTCTTGGGCTATACCTAGCCTTTTTCTGAAGTACCTGTGTCCGAGACATATTCGGACATGGATATGAGGATGTGACCCTTCAAGCATATGATAAAAAAATCAAATATACCTCTGTCGGACGCATGCCCGTATCCGACACTCACTTTTAAGTCCGAATAACATAGGTATCTCTTGTTTAATTTTTTTTTTTTCATGCTTTTGCAGGTTTACGGGGTGAAACTGTACTTTTGGCTTGAGTCTTAGCTTCCTAGGATGCGGAGTGATAGGATCCGTATTTTCCCTTTTAATTTTTGGAATCTTTGTATGTAATATCGTGTCGAGTGAATCAATGCCTCAGCATTGTCTTGAAATGCATTTATGTCTCATTCAAGTTCCATCATGAATCATATAGTTTAGTATAGTGTTATTATAGGAAACTAATCTTTGAGTTTTGGGAAGGAGCACATTTAGTTTAGGGTAATGTACATTTTAGAATTATATAATGAATGACTCTTTCGGTCCCGTCCCATGGCATTCGCAATGAAGAGCCTACTTTTCCTGGGGATGGGATCTTTATTGTCTAAATTCGGCTGAATTTATAGACCTGTCTAAAGGTAGCGTTATTCGTTAGTCCGTATGGATCAGGTTTTAGATAAGATATTTTACAAGTTCAAGTCGCTTAGATTTGAATTATTATTTATTAATAAAATATTTTTTATTTAAATTTAAATTTTAAATTATATAAATAGCACTAATTTTTAATTTTTTAGATAGTCAGATGGGCCATTAGGTTGGCTTGGGTTTGGCCCTAATTGAATTTGGGCAAAGAATTTGAAAAAAATCTGGGTTGCGATTAAGTCTAATTTGGTTTATAGCTAAGTTTAGTTGGATGTGCCCTTGTTTAATTTTTTATTTAATTTTTAAGGATCATGTTTTTATGTATGTATTTAAATATATATGGAATATAGATATAATAGGATACGATAACATCAATAGAGGACGAAGCTATAAGTTTGTTTCACTTGCCCTGAAAGGAATTACCTGCAGAAAGGGGAAGCAAACTCTTTTGTATTTAGACTTTTGCATGATTCAAGAAAAAAAAGTGTTTTTATTTAGTGTGTTTAATATTAAAATTCCAAAAATTATTTTATAAATTGATATTTGAAGATTTTTAATGTTGAAAGGTTGAAAAATCAGAAGTTTTTTTTTTGAAGTGTTAAAAAAAATATAATTCTCGGACTTTGTAGAAAAATGGAAAAAAAAGGGGTGGGAATGAATACATATTAAAGCAATTATCAAGTCATTATAATTCTCAAAAACGGAAATATTCAAATAAACTTGTGAAGAATATAAAAGAAATATAGATAAATTCTTGATATTTTTAATCTATATATGAACTCCATTGTGTAGGTGAAGGAAAATTATATAATAATTTTTTAAAAATAATTTATTATATAGGAGTAAATTTTTTAAGGAATTGGATTTTTTTAGGAAGTTGATTTTTTTTTTCAAATATATATATATAATTTAAAAGACATAAATTTTATGTTGTATTATTTATATTATGTTTTTTTTTTAATTTTTTAATCGAGTTGACGTGAAATAATTAAAAATATGAAAATCGAAAATGACAGATATAAATGCCATTAGTAATAGTGAAAATTTTCAATCCATCAGGACTACGAAGATTGTTGCTCCGTTTACACGCTTTCATCTACTATTTCCTAATTCCAGATGCTCTCTCTCTCGTGACGAAGCTTCAAAACTTTCAGATCTCAGCTTTAATTTGATTTATTTCCGGAAAATCTTAGGTAATATTTCCATTTTATTCCTTTCTTTTACGGTATAAGATTATTATTTAATTTGTGTTTGATTATCTGGATTTGCATGGATTTCACTTTCCAGCGCCTTTTTGCTTGATGAGAAAATAAACACAAGCAAGAAAACAATTATTTTTTTCTTTTAGGAAAAAAAAACCATATTTATTGGATTTAATTATGTTGCTTTAAATATTCAAATATATCCTTTCTTCACTTCCTAAATGATTACTGTATTCACATTTTTTTTATACTTAGTGTATGGTTGATGAAAACATTTAGTATAGGAGAAAAAAGAAAAGTTATGATTCTTTTGTTATTTGATTTTATGTTTCAAATGTAATAGGGAAAATGGAAGTCTTTAGGAACTTGGATGTCCTTTTGATGAACCAATATGAGTATTGGGGAGGGATTTGTAATTAAGATTAATCAAGCTTTAATCTAATTTGTTCGTTTATCTTCAATGTCCCTTGTTCACTTACTGTAATTGGATTTTCCGTCTTCTTTTTCTTCCCATTCTTTTGGTTGCCTGCAAAGGGGAAAATAAAGAAGATAAGGCTGGAAGTATTATGATTTAGGGTGTTTTACATCCTGGATATGAAAACTATGTTACTCGAACTCAGATGTGTATGAGTGTTGGAAAGGAGTGTATGCTTGGCACGTGTATGTTCAATTTTTTTTCTTAGTTTTTTCACATATTTGGAAGGTCGTTAGAGGGCCATATCTTCGTACCCATGTATGGATATGTGTCGGAGGTACCTGAAAAATGAAAGTCAAAGCAACTTAGTATAAAAGCTTTGTTTTGTTCTCTTTGAAACAAAAGAAGTTATTTTATTCTTCGCTTGGTCTTGTAGAAAATTCGAAGAACTTGATTTTGGAATTGTTTTTCTTCGTTTGTAATATTAGACTAGGAATTGTACTACCAATTTATGCAGCAACAAAAGAAGTTTAGTCAATCTTTATTATTTCTATGATAGAAGAGAAAAAAAATGTAAACTTCCCATTTTAATTGTTGAGAACTAGTAAATTTTGGTACTTTTCAGGCTGCCTCTATAGTTATTCATAATGGTTGATAGCAACAAGTCTTCTGGTCCACCTGAAGAAGGCCTAGACTGTAATCCCAATGGAAATGCACCTTCCGAGAGTGATCTTGCACTTGATGAGCTAGCTCGAAAGGTTCAAGAGTCGCTTGGCCTCGAGAGGAGACACAAGTTTTGGGAATCTCAGCCTGTTGGGCAGTTCAAAGACTTGGGAGACACTAGTTTGCCTGAAGGCCCTATTGAAGCTCCAACACCTTTATCTGAAATCAAGCAGGAACCATACAATCTTCCAAGCATGTATGAATGGGTTACATGTGATATTGACTCTGACGAGATGTGCAATGAGGTTTATAACCTTCTGGCAAATAACTATGTGGAGGATGATGAGAATATGTTTAGATTTAATTACTCGAAGGAGTTTCTACGCTGGGCTCTTCGCCCCCCCGGTTACTTCAAGAGCTGGCACATTGGTGTCCGTGTTAAAAGCTCTAAGAAGTTAGTTGCTTTCATTACAGGTGTTCCAGCAAGAATCCGGGTCTGTGATGACATTGTTAACATGGCAGAGGTTAATTTTCTATGTGTTCATAAGAAGCTCAGGTCAAAAAGGCTTGCTCCTGTCATGATTAAAGAGGTGACCAGGAGGGTTCACTTGGAGAATATCTGGCAAGCAGCATATACTGCTGGAATTGTTATTCCAACACCAATAACTTCTTGTCAATATTGGCATAGATCCTTGAATCCAAAGAAGCTGATTGAAGTTGGGTTTTCTAGACTTGGTCCAAGGATGACAATGAGTCGGACTATTAAGCTTTACAAGTTACCTGAATCAACAGTCACACCAGGGTTCAGGAAAATGGGCCTCCATGATGTTCCTGCAGTTACACGCCTACTCAGGAATTATTTGAGCCAGTTTGTTGTCGCACCTGATTTCAATGAACATGACGTGGAGCATTGGCTTCTTCCTGCTGAGGGTGTTGTCTATAGTTATGTTGTTGAAAGCTCCGAGAACCATGAGATTACTGATTTCTGCAGTTTCTACACGCTTCCCTCATCGATCCTTGGAAGCAAGAATTATTCAACTTTGAAGGCAGCATATTCGTATTATAACATTTCAACGAGGACCCCTCTTCTTCAACTGATGAATGATGCTCTTATTGTGGCAAAACGGAAGGACTTTGATGTTTTCAACGCACTTGATGTCATGCATAATAAACCTTTTTTGAAGGAACTGAAATTTGGGCCTGGTGATGGAAGTCTTCACTATTATCTATACAACTACAGGATACGGCAGACACTGAAACCGTCCGAGCTTGGTCTCGTACTCCTTTAGGTATGCTTTTTTTGCTACAAATTAATGGAAAATTTTCTGGGAAAGTTTGCTGTTAATTGGTTGTAAGTTTGAACCATGGCAAACCCTTGGTTAGTGTTTTGAACACTTATGTTTCCATTTAAACAAACAGATTTTTGTGATTTGCTTTGTAGTTATAGGTGTGGATCCTTAAGCTTCAGTTCTTGGAGCTTTGGATTATATAGATCTCAACATTTGATTGCAATATTTGGTTTTCTAATTATGACATGATTACGTCTTATTTTTTCATCCATCACATGTTAATGTTTGGGGAAAAATTAATGCTATTAGGCGAATTGCCTCATAAAATTTATACATAATACATCTATTTTGGTCCTTTTTTTTTCCCCTCTTTCATTTATACCCCATTAAAATATGAGAGGAGATTTAGATATTACAGTTATTACTCTTTGTTATTAGTATTCAATTTTTTTAGTCAGTAATTCCAAGAAGCTTTCTTTCATCTGGATCTAAGAAGCATTGAGTCCACTGCTTTAAAAGCCCAATAACCGAACTCATGAACTTTTGGGTTTCTCAAGTTGGTGATATTTGGTTTAGGCCCATTTGGGCAATTTAATGGGCTTTTTAGGCCCAAAAGAAGTTAAAAGCTCCAGTATTCAATCATCAAGATTAAAAAAAAAAATGAAATCTCCTCAGCAAAATAAAATGAAATGAAATCTAGAATGATGAAAAAGCATAGATCAATATGGTCAGCGGAGAGCTCAAGTCATACTTGGATGGAAGTTTAATACAGCGTTACTGGAATTTTTAAGTTTCACAAATAGGATTACTGTAATTATACATACATAATTGTTAGGATACTAAAAAAATAGACATCTGATAATTTTTTAATTTCAATTATGAAATTAAAAAAATTTTACTTTCAATATATAAAAAACTAACCAATTAATAATAATAATAATAATATAATGAGTGGCCCAAAATGAAAGTGATAAACTGCTGGATCGATCTTCAATTCCTCTCAGTGCTTTCTTGGTTTAGAAGAAATATCCATCGCTGTCTGACTAATCAAATCCCATTAAAAAAAAGCCAAAACAGAATGTGCTTATTATTAGTACTATTTGACAAAAAAAAGCAGAAACTTTAAAAATCATCCATTGAAAATAGAATAAAAAAGGGAAAAACGTGAACCAAAAAAAGAAAAAAAAAAAAAAACTCCAAAAATTAGTAGGAATCCTCAAAACCCAAATTGAAAGTGTTTGATTTATGGCTAACAAGGTCAAAAATCTTAATGAGAACTTTGAAGTTTGCATGATAATTTACCTTCTTTTTCCTTTACCATCGGAATCTTTGATATTAAGTCTTTTTCTTCTTAATTTAAAATCTCTTATGAAGTTGAAAATATGCGTTGCTTTTTTCAAGTCTAAGATTAACTTTCCTTGACTAATTTGAAAAGTGAGAACATAGAAAAAGAACATGCAAGAGCCAATGTTAAGGGTGTTACATTAGCCAACTAAGTTAATAGTCTTTTGACTATTTTAACCCTTAATGTATTTTATTTATGGCATGAGCTATGGAAAATAAAAAAATAAATCCGAATAGCGACACAATTTTAATAAATATAATTAATGTATTTCACTTTTTAAAATTATAATTTTATTTTTATAATGTTTTATATATTTTTAATATATATATTAAATTTATATTAAAACTTAAATATAATTAGGGGATGTATATACATATATTATATATTAAAGAATTATATTTATTAAAATTATGTTACAAGTAAATTATAATACATTTTTTATAATATTAAATTAAAAATAATTAATAAAAAATAAGTATAGCAATATGAAATAATTATGAATATAATTGATATTCATAAAAAAAAAATTTCAACATCCAGATATAGATAAAACAAAATCAAATAAAATAATCCATGTCCCAACTCACTCCATTACCGTCCTTACATTTGGGTTTCCTCCCTAAAAAAATAGTACTCCTTAATTGTAACAAATGAAGAAAATGAAGGGCAAAGGGGGGATATCGGAGGGGAACATAAAAGCGTGTTTGGTGGTGGGCACTATTGTAGTAAGCCTCGGCCACTGGTATTTTGTGTTAAGACCTAAAAGCAAGATTGCTGCATTGCTTTGTGTTTGCCATCAACACTTCTCTTATTCTCTCTTTGTTAGTTCCTTAAAACTCCACGGCGCAGATCCGAGTAGTTTGGGAAACCCTATCTCTCTCTTTCTCTCTCTCTAAATATCAAAAAACTACCCCTTTTTTTCACCGCTCTTGCTTTCTTTCTTCAACAAATCCACTTTTCAACCTTTAAACACTCTTTCTTTTCCTATTGCTCTTGGTCTTTTCATCCGCTTCAAGGTTGCTCTTCTCTCTCTCTCTCTCTCTCTCTGTTCCTATTTTTGTTCTTTTTTTTTTTTTCCTTTGGGTGTTGACGTTGGATTGATTTCCTGTTATTTCTTTTTCGTTTTCTTTTTGTTGGATTTGTTTTGATGTTTATTGGCTTTAATTTTGCTGTTTGGGGATCTGGGTTTGATCCGTTTTACTTGTATGTTTTTGGGTTTTTGTTTCTGAGATTGGTGAGTTGATGTACAGGATTTTTTTTTTTAGTTCGAGATTTGAGAAATTAACAGAGTTGAAGCTTTGCTGCTACGTTTGTTTCTTAAAAGAAAAAAAAAACTGTTGGATATTGAAGAGGAAACAAAGAAAAAAGGTTCTTACAGAATGTTTTTTAGGTTCCAGAGAGTAGGAATTTGGAAAAGTTTTACTTAACTGAGCTTCTGTTTATAAAAATCTTTACTTTTTTGTTCTTATTGTGAACAGATCTTAACTAATAACAATGTAACTTCCAGCTTTGATGTTGAAATCTTGCAAGTAGTTGATTGAGATGTTTGGTGGTTTTTCCCTAGCTAAGCATATTATTGCTACTTGGCTAAGAAAAAACAAAGACACTACGATGCTAAAATTTTTTTATGATAGTTTAGTTTTAATGTTGTTGGTTGGTGTAATTCCGAGGCTGTTTCTTGGCAAGTGTGATATTTTTGGTCTGAGTTGAAAGTATATTTATTATCACTGTTTGAATGGATTAGAGTATGGGCCTAGAATTAGGATTATCTAACAGACTAACACCACCTTTCTAAAAAAAAAAACTTCATACTTGTTAAGTTATTTCCCTCCTAGTAACGGAGGGTTGGTCATGCATAAACCTCTTTGTCAGAATGGATGTATAACTAACAAAGCATCTTGACTTATTTTCCTAGAATATGAAGACTCTTATGTTAACTACTTATGAGCCATGATTATGTGCTTCCGAGAGCCGAGTGCCTTCAAAATGTGTCTTATCTAGAAATATTTAAAGATTTGGTGGTAACAATGTGTTAAACAGTTTCTTCTAAGTGTTTGGCCCTGGGTGAATTTTGGAGAGGTTGGCTATGTGGTGTCTGTTGGTAAAAGGTTTATAATCCAAATATCAGATAACCATCTGCCTCTTTGTATATCTCTTCCATATATAAAATCAGAAGTTAATGCTTGTGCTTCTCTTCATCTGGCATACAAGTTTGGCTCTTCTGTTACAATTTTTTTTTTCAATATGCAAAAGCTTTGGCCTTTGATGCCATTAAAAATTTTCGACGTAACATGATACATTTTATATCTTTTGGTGGTTGTATGCTATGTGACGTCGTGATTTATCAGAATCCTGCTTTATTAAATTTATCGGTATCCTGTTATAGCTTTAATCTAAAAGCTATGATCTTGATATGGAGGTGAGCTGAATTTTACTTAATAAGTTTATTCTTTCCTCCCTCTGTACAGTCATGGCAGGTTTGGCACCAGAAGGATCCCAATTTGATGCTCGTCAATATGATCAGAAACTGAGTGAGTTGTAAGTTTCTTGTATATAGACTGCATACTTTACTCTCTTTGCATATGTTTTTCCTTTAAAACAAAGGTGAAAAAAGCTATTTGCTTTACAACTTGCTGATGCTTATATGCGGTTAAAATTTAAATGGCACAGGCTCCAAACTGATGGAGATTTTTTCACAAGTTATGATGAAGTTTATGACAGTTTTGATGCAATGGGACTTCAAGAAAACCTTCTGAGGGGTATCTATGCATATGGTATGCAGTCCTTTGTAAAGAAAATTCTTCCAAGTATCATAGTCTGCCATTTTTGAAACCTCTAGAATTTTTTTTCTACGGTCTGTTTTTACCAAATTTATGTTGAATTCTTATTCCATTGTCCAAAATATTTACCAAGGTTTTGAAAAGCCTTCTGCAATTCAGCAAAGAGGTATCGTTCCTTTTTGCAAGGGCCTTGATGTAATTCAGCAGGCACAGTCTGGAACTGGGAAGACAGCAACTTTCTGCTCTGGAGTTCTACAGCAACTTGATTATGGTGTAGTCCAATGCCAGGCTCTGGTTTTGGCGCCCACTAGGGAGTTGGCACAACAGATAGAGAAGGTGATGCGGGCACTTGGTGACTACCTTGGTGTTAAGGTGCATGCTTGCGTTGGTGGGACAAGTGTTCGCGAGGATCAGCGCATTCTTCAGAGTGGTGTTCATGTTGTTGTTGGCACTCCTGGTCGTGTCTTTGACATGTTGAGGAGGCAGTCACTTCGCCCGGATTATATTAGGATGTTCGTCTTGGATGAGGCTGATGAAATGCTTTCCCGAGGTTTTAAGGATCAGGTTTGTTATTTTGTCTCTTTATATTCCCTTCTAACGATTTTGATTTTGGGAAGCTTTGGTTTTGATGCACTCGGATAATGTTGTTCTGTCTGTCAGATCTACGATATCTTCCAGCTGCTGCCAGCCAAGATCCAGGTTGGAGTTTTTTCTGCCACAATGCCACCTGAAGCCCTTGAGATCACTAGGAAATTCATGAACAAACCTGTGAGAATTTTGGTTAAGCGCGATGAGCTCACCCTTGAGGGTATCAAGCAGTTTTATGTGAATGTTGAAAAGGAGGAGTGGAAGCTTGAAACTCTTTGCGATCTCTATGAGACCTTAGCCATCACCCAGAGTGTCATTTTTGTGAACACAAGGCGCAAGGTTGACTGGCTAACCGATAAGATGCGAAGTCGCGACCACACGGTTTCTGCCACCCATGGAGACATGGACCAGAATACTCGCGACATAATCATGCGTGAATTCCGCTCTGGTTCTTCCCGTGTTCTCATCACCACCGATCTCCTTGCTCGTGGTATTGACGTGCAGCAAGTCTCCCTTGTCATAAACTATGATCTGCCGACTCAACCAGAAAACTACCTCCACCGTATCGGACGAAGTGGAAGGTTTGGAAGAAAAGGTGTTGCTATTAACTTTGTGACGACAGAGGATGAGAGAATGCTGTTTGACATCCAAAAGTTCTACAATGTGGTCATTGAGGAGCTGCCATCAAATGTCGCTGATCTCCTCTAATGAGATTCTTACGTTTTTGGAAGATTGTTGAGGCAAAGGGTTTTGTTGTTTTCCTCGCGTCTTTTTTTTCCCCCTTCATCTAGCGTCTTAATTTAATGTTGTTGTTCTTAAACATGTCTGAATCTGACCATTTAATGATAATTGGGGTTCTGCACAATTTCTAGGAATAGATTGTCCAGTTTTGCCCCCTTCTTTGCGGTTGGCTCATGTTATTTCAAGTTCTGATGCAGCCAGGGTTTTCGGATTGTGTTGTCTTCACGTCTAGTATTTCAGCTGGTGTACTCAACTATCATATTGGATTTTATATATACCAGTTTTAAACTAAAAGTATCGGCTGATACATTCTCGTTTTAAAGTACAACAAAGTAGTAGTGGTAATATACTATTTTGATTTTTTATTAATCCATGCCGATTGTACCAATTTATAGTGGTATGTACCAATTAATATAAGATTTTTATTTTTTTTTTAATTTTGCTTAGTGATATTTTAAACTATTTTGTCCTGACTTGATTTTTTTTTATTTTTTATAATTATTTTTAAAAATAAAACAAAACATATTAATTAAATTAGGATATTGAATCTAATTAATAGTAATTTATTATATTTTAAAATATTTTTATATTTATTTATTTGATTTTTAAAAATATTTTTAAAATTAAATATTTATAATTTTAAAAATTCATATCTGTGATGAACACAAATATATATGTATAATGAAAGTATAGTTGCATGTGTATGTAATGTATATATTTTATTAAAAAAAAAAACTTGGGAATGGGATATAAATATATATATATATATATATGAATTTTTTTTTTAAAAAATATCAATAAATCTCAAAAAGATTATGTGACAATACTAAAATAAAAATGATATATGATACTTGGTTACTTAGATTTCATCCTTGTATATAAACTTATTAAAGGCAGTTGCTTCCAGTGTAATTTATTTCTTACCATATTAGAAGCATATTGGTCACCGTGATTGATTGATTCTCAGTAGTTTAAGTTAAGCTCACTTCACCTTTAGTAGCACAGGTCTTTGCTACCTTAACCTTTGACCTCATCCGTAATTTTTTTTTTTTTTAATATTTCATTGCTCCAGCGAAGCTTTTAACTACTCTTACAAGAATCCGTTTTGTTGCATGATCTGAGAAACTTGAACCTTCATCCACATGTTTTGTTGGTCATTTGTTTGTTTTCCAAAATCTTTTCATTTTTTATTTTTGGTCCCTCCCTTTCAGAAGACATATGCATAAATAAATAGATAGATAGACCAAAACTCATTCAGTTATATATATATATATATATATATATATATATGTGTGTGTGTGTGTGTGTATGTGTAGTTAGATTTTACTTCTCCAAGAAAATGATGTGCCACAGTTCAGTCCATTTGATTTGGGTTGCCCCCATTTCCAAAAATTCATCAATTATAAAATAAATAAAGCTTACTTTTCAAAAGCTTCATCTACAACCGATCTGTCCAATCCAAGTAAGAAAAATCAAAAAGCAAGAAATTTCACTTCACATTGTTGAAGATATACTGTAACTCTTACAAAGAATTTGGATAAAATTCTCAGCAGATTTAACTCGCAGCAGCTCCTCCATCAGTCAAAGGCCATCATGATCATCTTCCAATGGGAAGAGGGTGCAGAACATCATTAACAGTTGCATAAAATTCACAAATATCAAATGCCTTGAAATTTAGACAAAACGACAAATCTTCAATCAATTTTCAACATCAAATATGCCTGATTTCTCTCAATCTGCCTCATCCATACGCTCCTTGGTTTTTTTTTTCAATTTCATTTATCTTGTCAAATATTGACGCCATTACACGCGGCAGGAATCATCGATGACAATTCAAAGTGAACTGCCCCATGCGAAATGGGCAACCGTCTTGGAGTGTGAATTAAGGTAGAAAATGTCACATCTCTTCTTCACAAACTCCACCCAAGAGCAAGTAACATGTGAACAAAAAAAAAAAATTGGAAGACTAACTGATGCCTAAAGAAACCCACTAGAACTGTTTCCTCCTCCCCCCACCCCCCCCCCACCCCCGCAAAAAAAAAAGTGTCAATAAATAATACTACTAATAACGTCATCATTCATCAACAACTTCCCATTGGTATCTATTTTCTCCTTCTCTCCACTGCTACATCTTCTTCATCTTCTTCCTTGAACAACCTTGACATCTTGGTCTATAATTTCATACATTTTTTCTTTTAATTTTATGGAGGATTTTGGATCCAAATCATACAGCGATGGAGGGATGCAGATGGAGAGTTATTATGGAAGGCCAAGCAACATGCAAGGGCTGAGATGCTACAGTGCCGGCAGTTATGCAAATTCTGTACAACCAGATCAACTTGGGAAAGAGATTAAGACGAAGAAAAGGCAAAGCTCATTTGGGTCATCTTCTTCTTTTTCTTCTTCTTCTTCTTCTTCTTCATCAAAAATCTGGAGCTTTATTGATGCTGAGCTTCAGAGGAAGAAAAGGGTTGCTGGCTACAAGGCTTATGCAGTTGAAGGCAAGATGAAAGGATCTCTGAGGAAGAGTTTTAGGTGGATCAAGGACACTTACACCCAAGTATTCTATGGTTGTAGATGATCCACTGGTATTCCCTCTACTTCTGTTTTTTAGTTTTCAAGAATCTTTTTTTTTTTTGAACTGAAGTTTTCAAGAATATTGAATCTGGAATTTTCGTAATCTTATATAATATGGCATAAAGCATACTTGCAGAGTTTTATTTATGGACTATCTAAGTACTTATTTGGTACTTAATCAAAGCCAAATCTATTGAATTTTGGAAATGGATGTTTCTTGGTTGAGTTTCTCAAATGGACGGGATTAAGAAGATCCATAGCAAAATTCAACATGTTATTGATTTTCTTCGATTGCCTTCTTAGTTCTATCTGGTAGTCTTGATAAAAAAATGATCATCTGGCATTGGCATGGATCTCGTTGTTAACTCATTGGTTGATTGCCAATTTAAATGAATAAAATAAAATAAAATAAAATAATACATAAAAATGAGATTATTTTGCCCAAAAAATAAAATAAAATAAAACAAACCTTTTTTTCTTCTCAATTTCTTTCTTCCTACTTTTGTTAGGATTTGAAGAAAAAAGAAAGACAGAAAAAGAAACCTAGAATTCTATTTGGATGTGGGTTCTCCGACTGTAACAGAACTGCTAGCCACTAAAGTAAATCCAAAAAGAATCACCATCATACAACACGAAATCCATACACAACTAAATCACACAAATTTCAGCTTTACCAAGCAATAATCGCACTTGAAGGAGGCACGTCGGCGTTGTCGAATCCACCCACATTTGGTTTTCATAGTTTTAAAGGCGGAAGTCTTGCCTGTAACAATTTTTTCCAATGCATTTTTTTTTTCTGGCCAATAATGAATGACACGTTCAGGAACTGAGAGATTGCAAGTTGCAAACTTAAAGGAAAAAAAAGGAAGAAAAGATGGGAGCATTTTCTTGAACCGACTTTCTTTATTCTTTTCATTTAGCTAA
Source organism: Adansonia grandidieri (assembly GCA_038382065.1). NCBI lineage: Eukaryota > Viridiplantae > Streptophyta > Magnoliopsida > Malvales > Malvaceae > Adansonia > Adansonia grandidieri. Next base: position 2,093,072 of record JBBYHK010000015.1, on the reverse strand, counting down.
ATTCTGCAATTTCTTGTGAATTAATCACGTGCTTGTTTTCTGATTTTTCATTCCACCTATGACTAAATATATGCCAAATCAGCTATCTCTTTATCAAGTTCCCTCAAATAAGCTGCATGCGTACCTTAAATCACTCAGAACTCAATATGAATAATGAGTATACACAGATATATTTAATTTTTTTAATAAAAACTTCATATATATATATATATATATATAAAGATTATTTGTTTCTACTCCTGTTAAAATATGTGTAAGATATAAACATAAAATATGAATACTTAAAAAAATTAAAAGAAAAATTCGTGACACAGCGTGTATAACTTACAAAAGCACACAATTCCATCGAAATTTATCCAAAATTTTAACATTTTTGAAGCCATTTGATACTATATTGGAACAAACAAAAGGTTTTGGTACTAAAATGAACAGTTTAGTCAGATTAAGCCGGCCCACAAGTAAAGTACGAGGAGATTCATAATCTAACATGAAATGATAGAAAGCAATGAAGTACACTTTGGTCAGGCAAAAGGCAAAGCAACCAAACTAGCATTACTAGTTAAGCTTGGTGATAATAAAGGTTGATAAAGAGAATAGCATTCAAAATCAATACAATAGCCTGCTTCTGAATTTTAAAATAGGCTAACAGGATCCACAAAGAAAAGAGCATATGCTATGATGAAAGGTATATGATAAACGAACATTTAACTGAAAAAAATAGGGCAGCAAAGACAATAACAACTGTTTATATTTAAATAATCATCTTTCTTCTTAACTAGGCTATATATATATATATATAGTGACATAAGTACTATACCTAGGCTTATAATTCTATCATTGGGCATCTCGCTCCTCCTCAATTCATTCTCTCTTTATTACTACTTACAGTCAGGGTTCAGGTTCCCAACTCGAACTTTCTCCATCTTAGCTTCTACTTATGATCTCAGATTTTATAAAAACACAATACACAGATAATATAACATCTTCCGCAACGAGTGCATACGCAAGCATACCAGCTTAAAACTTACCCGCAGAAAAAGTTTCAGGAAGGCTTGCAGTAGTATGCTAATGGTGTAACCTCTCATCATTACGAAAATGCAGGCTTTCAATGCCCCTCACAGCTGACTCTAAATTCTTTATATTTGAGGAGTTTCTACCAGAAGATGGCAACTTGTTATCAGATAATAGAACAGGTGAGCCTCTTTGCCCGCTAGAGGTTTTCGGGAGTAGCCCTGCACTGGCATCGATGGTATGAAGGCGAGAGGGTTCTGAGTCACTAACTAAGATTGCTGCATCACGACTACTAGAGACAGCAGGTCGTCTCGAAGATCCACTTGAATGCAAGAAAGTAGAACCAGACAACTGCACAAGCCAAGGAAACAAAACATTGGCTAGAAAGGACATTCATCACATACCATCATATGACAATTTTAAGACAGAAAAGTAGAAAGGTGGAGGGATAAGATACTTCTGCTAGCACAAAAATTTGGGTTTTATATTTCAGATATATCTCATTTTAGCTATCTATCTACTTTGCATGCAAAAATAAATAAAACTACAACCAGATCCAAGAATAAATAAATAAATAAAACCTAGGAGAAACCAACTTATCTAAGTCATTAGGTCAAAGACAGCGGTTTTAAACAATGAGAAACCGGCCTAACCTAGGGGTGATCTACCAATGAGGGGAAAAAAAATACTTGCCATTACCATAGGATCTTTAGCAACAGAAAGATCATTTGCTACTGGACTTTTTTGCTTAGCTAAGCCCCCATAATTTACAATTGGGCCAGAGCTTCTCCTGCGAGTAGGATCAGCGGAAGACCAACCAGAAGGTCTACCTTCTTCTCCACCTGTTGAAAATCGACCATATTATACACAGTTATCATGTTGCTCCAGACAGACCATGGGCCATTATCTAAAATACTATGTTACTGAATAAAACGTATAAATAAAGGAAGAAAGAATCAAGCCAAAAAAAAATTACTTAATATATGAATAGACAAAATCAGGAGCAAAAGAAAAGCCAACAGAGGTACCTGACTGCCGATCAGCAATTGCAACTGCAGGAGGAATACCAGAGCTACGTCCAGCACCAGGGCCCTGGAAAACATTAAAAAAGTAATGCAATATACTATTAGTTGTAACTAACTAAAGGTGCAAATATGCTAGATGCCAAAAAGTTACCTAGTTTGGCAAACTACTTACAAGTGCACGGGTAGGAGGATTGGCAATCTGAGATTGCTGATACTTTAATATTGTCCAATCAAAGACATAATCAAACTGAAAACCTGAATTAAGAAGAAAAGTTAACAGCTTGTGGAGAAGCTTCATAGATTTAAAGTTTTAGAGTTGCAGCCAAGTACACATCTTCCAAAAAAAAAAGGAGGTAAAAAAAGAAGGAACAGAGGGCAGGTAAAAGTTCCAACCTTCACGAATGAAGAGTTCACGGAACAGGCGTTTCAGATAAGAATAATCTGGTTTATCATCAAACCGTAGGGATCGGCAGTAATGAAAGTACGATGCAAATTCAGTAGGATAACCTCGACACAAGACCTAAGAAGAAACCAGTAAGTTTCCACAGAGTTTCAAGTTGCTGAAAAGGTATCAGATGCACGCTATAATCAGACATTAATTTACCTCAATAGAAGTTGATACTTTCTTTTCACTAATCTTCTCATACTTTTGCTTCTTATTTCCTGCTCTCAGTCCCTGCCAAGGAAGACTGCAAAGACACTGGGTTACAACCAAATTATCCCAACTGCTATGCTGAATCTGAGATAAAAGCAGTGTGCGGAAGTTACCTTCCCCTTAAGAAATACATAAGAACATATCCAAGTGACTCTAAATCATCCCTACGGCTTTGCTCTATAAAATGATACAGCAAATGTGTTAGCAGAGTAAGCTAGTATTAAATATTTAACAATCACTCTCCAGGTTATCTGACAAAGGAAAAAAAGGGTTGACCAGAACGTCCTACCAATTCCAAGGTGAGTATTCATGCTTGCGTATCTCGCAGTTCCTGTCAGATTTTTATTTTCTCTGTAATAAATACAAGCACATCATAAAGTTTTCAATAAAAACGAGTATGTTATAGATTTATAATTTAGAATATACCACATCAGTATAGTTCATAAAGGTTTTGCCTGCGGAACTGTTAAGTTCTTTTAACATTCAATACGGAACGTTAAAGGTTTTGGCTGAGAAACTGTGAACTTCCTTTAAGATTCAACATTAAACATTACAACAAACAAATAATAACAGCAGAAGCATTGTAATATTTATCAATACAAGCTCACTGATCTACATATTGAAGCATTCAACTTTAACAACTCAGTGCTCGGTAGTGATCACTTATTCCAATGGAATAACTTCTGATATCAGATTTTATACGGTATCAACAAAATATGGATACCCATCTGATAAAGCAGAAATGATTTGAATATTTATGAAAAGTCATATGTTGTATGTTGAGTTTGACACCATAATTGAAGATCAACCCAACATTTAGGTTAAAGATAAAGGGTAGAGGATGACAAGAGTTAAGAAGTTGTATTAAACCTAAGGGGAGAGGAACCTAAGTAGAAAAAGGAAAAGAGATACACTACAATTGAACATGAAAAGAAAGAGACTAGTCCTCCCATTACAGCCATGATATTTATCCTTGCATAAGTTTAATTCTTAGTGAAATGATTAAAGAAGCCCAATATCCCAATACAGTAATATAGACTAGACCTCCCATTACAGCCATGATATTTATCCTTAGAAAAGTTTAATTCTTAGTCGAAAAATTAAAGAAGCCCAATATCCCAATACAGTAATATAGCAACCTTGATAGGAAGCCAAATATCGCAAAAAATAACATAAACAACTTTCTAAGAATGTTATAAGTAAAAATTAACATCTACTGACATGAATTAAGAAGTGCCATTCAACTTTAAATGATTTTGATTAAAAAAAGTCACCAGTTAGGACTGTTCAAGCAAACTTAACCTGTAAGGAATATGCTGATGAGTTGAAGTATCTCTGTACTTCTTAGCCAGACCAAAATCAATGATGTAGACCTATATGCAATTAAACATCAAGTACAAAATCAGTAAACAACATGAAGCCAAAGATCCGCAAATTAAAAAAATAAAAATAAATTTTTGAGAGATATTACCTGATTTGCACGCCTTCCTAAGCCCATAAGGAAGTTGTCTGGCTTGATATCTCGATGCAGAAATGATTTTGAATGAACAAATTCAACTCGATTGATCTAATGGCAATACGTAATTACCAAAAAATTAGTGAAACTCAAAGAACACGCACCAGAATAAATTGTACATAATGAAGGAAAACTTACCATCTGATCCGCAAGCATGAGAACAGTTTTAAGTGACAGTTTTCTACTGCAGAAGTTGAATAAATCTTCAAGACTAGGCCCCAATAAATCCATCACAAGGACATTATAATCACCTTCAATACCAAACCATCTCACATTTGGAATTCCAGCTGCCAAAGATAGAAGTTCACTATTAACCACATAAGACAAACAGGCAGAATAGAGCAAATCCAATCCTTCCCATTTCAAAAACTCTACAAGCAGGAAAAGTGGTCCTCACTTCCTCCCTGCAGTATTTTATACAACTTCGATTCATACAACAATTGTGGATGCTTGGTCTTCACATTTTCCTGAGCAGGAAAAAAATCATCAATATTTCTTGGAATAGACATTAGATGTCATTGATGGCGCAATCCATGCAATTGAAAATAAAAACAAGAAACAGAAGAAAGACGTATAGTAGATCACATTACAAAATTTTTGCAGAATAAAATTGCACATATCCGTGCCTTATATGATAAAAAAATTTTAATACACTCAACGGCAGGATAATAGTCATGCTACCAGGATTGATTAAGGTATTGTATAATTCATATTTAATCTGTAAAAAAATATCAACAGAATCACTTTCACTTGGAGAGCTCAATATGCTCTCATGCGATTCAGCTTGTGAGAAGCTCAGAACCAAAACTGCTCAAATCATTATAATTTAAAGACCATGGATGACAATGGCATGAATCAAGCTCCACAGTTTAATGCCCTCTGAAAATATATGCAAAGCCAACATGTCATTGCCCACAATATGCATGGCTTTAACTGAAATGATAGGTTGACACAAATCTAATCCATGTGAATAGCGTAAACATAAACTATAACCCTAAAAGAGCTAAAGCATTCAAAGTAAAATATAACCCTAATAAAATAAGGTAATAACCAAATTTAGAAGAAAGTGATACCCACTTTTCTAGTTTCTCTACAGAATCATTACCAAACACAATAATAAAGTTACCCTTGACAAACCAATCATAACAACATTAAGGGGCAAAGTTTTACCCAAACAAGAAAAAAAAAAAAAAACAACAACAATTATTAGCTGCTCAACTAATCAACTTGTAAGCGAAACCATAGCAGATTTTCTTTCATTGTTCACCAAGACACTAACTAATAAAAAAATTGCAATGAAAATGCAAAATAATAATATTAATAAAAATAATAAATAGCATGAAAAGTTGCAGAATTCGAAAGAAGAAAATTACTTACGAGCTTAATTGCAACCTCCTCATTCGTTTGAATATTGGTACCTAAAATTAAAAGAAAATTAGCAAACCAAAAAAAAAAAAAATCAAAAAACAAGGATAAAATGAGCACAAACCGAGATAGATCTCTCCAAATGATCCGCTACCGATTTTTCGACCGAGTCGATACTTGTTCCCAACTCGCGGCTCCATAACAGCCGAAATAAACAAACGAGAAAAAAATTGAAATTAAACAAGAACAAAAAAAAAGTTTTCTTTGTCTCTTTGCCTCTCAGTAACGCTCAATTTAGATTAATATAAAAAAAGAAAAAAAAGCAAAACCCTAAACCTTAAAGATATTCACCAACAGAAAGTAAACAAAGGAAAGAAAAAGAAGAAATAAAAATGGGAAATTTAAGGGCCGTCTAAAGAAAGCAATAATGGAATCGAGGGGAAGATGATATGATTTGATGATTTTTGGGAATCGACGGCGGAGATATATTGTTGGGGTTGAGAGTGGGGACATGGATGGGAATCAAGAGGGAATCTTTCTCTCTGTCAGAAAATATATATATCTATATAGAGAGAGAGAGAGAGAGCGAAGATAAAAGATTGCGGGGAAACTATTTTTATTAAGAAAATAAATTATTAGTAGGTTTTTTCGCTAATTTTATTATTTTTATTATTATATTATTATTATTATGCTCTGATTCTTATTTGGCTTTGATCCAACCGGAAAAAACCTCAAGCTTTTCATAGGCTCCAATGGGGCACCGGAACGCTGTCGTTTTATTCCTTTTATTCCTTCACCTTTTTCCCCTTCAATTTCGGCGGATGCTCCAACTTTATATGTATATATGAGAAATGGAATTTGGCTATTTGCTTTTAATTTGGAGATATATCATATATGTTATGTGGTGTTCAAAATTTTTCATATAATATTTGGAGTTAATTGTTTCTCTTTTATTTATTATTTTAAATATGTGATTGGGTTTTTTTAGCTGAGAATAAACATTGGGTGATTTTTTTGAAGAATATAAAATATTTTAATTTTAATTTTAATTTAATTAATTAGCTTAATCAATTTTTAGATATTACATTTATTTTCAAGAAGTAATATTGTAACACGTTTTTTATTTTCAAACCTTAACTATTTTTATATAAAAAATTAAAAAAAATTATAAAAATATTTTTTCAGGTTAAGTACTAATAATAATAATAATAAATAAACTCATTTAATTATTAAAAAAAATCAAGTTTGTAAAAGAATATATTAATATTTTCTATATAAGTTATTAAAATATTTCTGCCTTTAGATAAAATTTAAACATACTTGGATGATTTTGCGTTCACGTATTCTTGAACTTTAATAAATATGCTTACATCCTCAGTTTTTTTTCTTTTTTTAATTTTCTAGTTGCAATTTAAATAATAAATTAAATCATTTAATTTAATTTACAATTTTGAGAGAGTTGAAATTCAATTTGTACTCTATTGGAAGATACATACATAAATCATATATATACTTATCCTTACACCAAATATATAAATAAAAAAATCAATTATTTTAATATAGTATTATGATATTTTTATTTCATAAAATTTTCACTTATTTAATTTTTTAAACTAATTTGTAACTTTTTTGGTCTTGATTTTTTTTTCATAATTACATTTAACAATAAAATATGTTCATTAAATTAAGCTATTAAACTTAATTAATAATGTTTGAAGAATTTTTTAAAATATTTTTATACTTATTTATTTGATATTTAAAAATTTTAGATATTAAATATGTGTAATTTTAAAATTTATACTTGCATATACATATATTATGGAAGTATATTTGCATGTGTGTATAATATATATTCTATTAGTATTCTTGAAAATAAATTATAAATATATAAAAATCTATATATTTAAAAATATTAATAAAAAATAAATAATATGCTGAAATACACGGATACCGATTAAAATTAAGTACAAATACAACATGTAGAGACAGGCTATACAAGAGAAGAATTAGAACCTTGGAGGACTTTTAACCTAATCAAAAGTAAAAAAAAAAAAAAAAAAAACAAAAAACAAAAATGCAAATTTTAATTTCTAGAACCTGTTGGATTAGGTTTGAAAAACAAACACAATGAAGGCTGAGACCTAGACTTAACCAACTGGCAATCAACCCTAACTTATGGAATAAGTCAAAAGAGTTCAAGATTGTGGAATACAATAGTAAAAAACATGGAAATATGCACTGAAGTCAATGAACAAGACAAAGACCAAAACATAAAAGTAGTTTACTAGTTCAAAACAACGGCGATAGACTTGCTTCAAACCCTGTTTCTTTTTCTTTACATCAACAGTTTTCAACATTGTACATTATACGGAGTTACATAAACAAGCCCAAGTTAAGGCAATCGTAAATAATGACGAAGATATCGACTATTTTTCACAAGCTACAACTGTCATGTGTGTCAAGTAGTGTACATATAATAGCCCCAGAGGGTTATGTATACTGAATGGGACTTATAACCTAAGAAAATCAGCAAATGAATAATAAAAATTAAAAAAAAAAAACGTAGACTGCAAAAAAAACCCTAAAAATCTTCAAAAAGAAACTAGATTCATGAGTGTTTGCTATGATGGACCGATTGGACTATCTGTTACCAAAGACGGTTGTTTTCTTTGCAACTTCCCTCTTAATTGCCTGATCTTTGCATCTACCCTTGCTGTGAACCCGATCTTGGTTTTCTGTCTTGCCTTGGATCGCTCCCGAGACCACATGCGTTGATCCTCTACGTCTTTCTTGTAGTACTTGATCTCTTGGATGATATGATGATCCAATGGGTGGAAACATCTTTGGAAAGATATATGAGCCAAGTATGGGAGATTACATGCAACTGTTACCAAAAGGGTGGCTGACCAATAGATGGGTGCTGGAGCGAGAGCTTCCACTAGAATTTGGTAGGCATTACCGGAGATAGTGGGAGACAACATGCCGTAAACAAGAAGAAACAAATACCAAGTGGCGATGCTGCCCCATATTAAGAGGTGTTGAATCCATGTGAAGTGGCTCATTGTGAGCGCCATCTGGCAATTAAGGGCCCAAATAATGCAAGTGAACATTGTTGTTCCCAAAGCAGCCATATCGGCGGTCTGGCCTCCAGCACGGAAAGCTTGGTCATAGAAGATGATAATATTGAGGAAGAAAATGATGAGCGAGGAATATAGACCATTGCCCATCCACCCAAGTATCCGATACCAGTCAAAAAACAAATTTCGAGGTCCTTGCTGATATAAGGCGGGAAACTGCAACAGAAATAGGCTTAAAATTTATAACAAAGTCACATGCAACATGGATGACTTGCTAATAAAAGAATTGTCACAGACTAACCTGTAAGCAGACCTCCGAAGAAACATCTTGCTCGAAAACTCCTAGTGAGATTACAGGCAATGAGGTAAGAACAACATTGAACAATAACATGTACCAGTCATCATAGACTGATTGTCCAGAAAAGCCTGTGAATGCCTCGAAGTAGAAGAGTGTGAGGCCAAATGCTATGTTCTTGTAAAAGGAATAGCAAACCTGAACAAGAAATACCACCGTCAAATTGGCATAGAATTAGAGGACCAAGATTTAAAAAAAAAAAAAGTGCAAGAAAAAGCAACATTTCATTATTACCATCTGTGCAATCCTCTTATAACACCAGTGTCCATGGACAACAAGAAGTCTTTCCAAGAAACGGAATTGGGCAATAGAGAAGTCACTGGCCATTACGGCCTGCAAAAGGGAACAAGTTAGGTAATTCACTAACATGCAGAAATAACCTCTCTCAAGAAGCATCGTATCAAGATAGAACAGCTAAAGCCTAAAACATAGTACTTAAATAATAATGATTAAATTCATCAAACAAGATGAGGATGTAATGCTAAACATTTTAGCAAGTCGTTGCTCCTAAACATTTCAGAGAATGGTCAAAAGAAGCCCAACAATTTTTTTATCTCCTGATCAGGATGGTTCTATATATACTGCTAAGGTTTACATCTATTACTAACTGAACAAAAGAGTGGCTGACAAGAATCATGAAGCTCAAAATTTCGACCACCTCTTCCCCATAAAGAGAGAGAGATATACGTCACAAATCCAGAAAAGGACTAAATGAGCAAATTCCTATCTAAAGCCCACCTCTAATGAGATAATCTCTCCTTTTCTAAATTCATAAATTAGAAATATCCTCAATGTAAAACTATATAAAAGATTCATTTGCAACTATCATTCGAGGAATATATTGCAACTGTAGGAAGACTGAGTTAGATATGTTACCAACCTGCATACCTTCCAGACCACTGATGCCGACTCCAATATCAGCTTCTTGAATCATTCCAACATCATTTGCACCATCGCCAATTGCTAAGGTGGTTTTCCTAGTTCCTTCTTTTACTAATCTTGTTACCTAGCCCCAAAAAATACGTACTAAATAAATAGAATACAGGAATAAGATCTTCACTGTCAGGAATATCACCTCATTTGATCCTTTAAAACTTAGAGAAGGCTAAAGCAAAAGAAAGGAAAAAGAAATCTTACTAGCGCTTTCTGCTTGGGAGACACGCGACAGCATATGACAGATGCACAATCAACTGCTAAGCCTAAGAATTGCTGTTTCATATCATCCTCCAAGGCATATGCAAGAGTCTTTCCATCGATGATCAATGCAAATGCAGCGTGCGGATCTTTCTCTAGTTTGATCATTTGTGAAGCATTGGTAATTTGCATCAAGATGTTCTCCTTAACTACCTGATCAGTAACAAAAAGCAACAAATTCTAACATCAAATGAAATCAATTTCCCAAAGAAAAAAAATTCTCTCCTATTCCCCCAAGGTACCTCTTTGGCATCTGAACCAACTGCAGTAATACAGATCTGCTTCATGCCTTGTCTTAGTAGACTGCAAGCAAATCTGCAGCACAAAAGGAAACTTTCACTAAATTGCTTTCATGGAGCATCTTTCCATTGAGAAACCCAATTTTAGGTTCCCATCAGAAGAGGTAAAAAAGAGAGTCTAATATTAAACGGCAAGAGAAATACCCTATATTTATAGCAGTTTCCATCTTGTCCCCTGTCAAAACCCAAATCTTCAGACCAGCTTGTGCAAGTTTGTCTATACATTGAGGTACCTGAAAAGAAGGGAAGTCAAAGCAGGTTGAAGTAAATCACAAAAGAAGTTTCTTAGAAAAAGCAAGCAAGTACAACGCATACCCCCTTCTGCAATTTGTCCTCCACAGCAGTAGCACCAACGAGAATCAAATCCCTCTCCATCATCTCTGCAACCTTTTCAAGCATTGTCTCTCTATCAGCCCCGATATAAGTTTTTGCTTTTTGAAATTCTTTGTTCCAAGCAGAATACTCAGATTCCTCGAGCTTTCTATAAGCCAGTGCCAATGTACGCAATCCAGCTTCTCCATACTCATTCAAATGCTTACTGGTATCTTCCTCATACAATCTTCCATTCTTTGATAACCGATCGAAAATAATGCTGCACCAAAAGGGGGAGCAATAAATCACTCAAAAGCAAATCATCAGGCCATTGAACGTGTGGACTGGAGTAGGCTACCTTGTACATCTGCTGATACCTTGAAGAGGTCAAAAGGGCAATAGAGAAACTAACCTGTCGGCACCTTTACATAGGAGAAGAATCTGCCCATCTTCATCTCTTACAATTACCGTCATCCGCTTTCTTTTGCTAGTAAATTCCAACATATTTAGAATTTTGAACTCCCTACAAGAAGCCCAGCGGACCATTAAGATGCTAAAACAAAAGAAATTCAGGAGAGATTAGCGAAGAGCACAAACATTGTGCATTTGTATCCTCACCTGTCAGTTGCTTGTCCTGAAGCAGAATACCTTTCACGGACAAACACACTTGATTGAGTTCTTTTAAAAAACTCAAAACCAAATTCTCTTGCTGCAACTAGAAAGGCTCCTTCATCAGGTGACTCTGCTTCATACGTATAACTGCCGGTCTCTTCATTCTGCTCAGGAATAGCAGTGTGACAAAGTGCTAATATTCGGAAAAATAACATAATGACGTCTGCATTAGGCTCTTTCAACCAGTTCCCTTTCATGATGCGGCTGTCCTCGAAGCTAAACCCTTTTATGGGAGATTTACGATCCTTTTCGTCTTTGGAAGTAACAACAGTCTCAAGTTCAATTTCTTGTTGTTTGCCTTTTTGCCTGGAACCAGTTGATCTTTCTACATCCTGATCCTCAAGGTCAATAGCCATCTGTTCTGCAGCAGCAAGTTCAACTTCACTGGAACGCACACCATACGAAGTACCAGCAATGGAACATTTGAGAAAATCCATCTGATTGCAGGTCAAAGTGCCTGTTTTATCTGAAAGGATTGTATCTACCTGGCCTAACTCCTCGTTTAAATTTGATGTCCGTGCTTGAGCAGGCTTTCCGGTTTCTTCATCATACATTTGTATGTCTTGATTGATAAAGGTTGCTTGCAAAACCTTCACCACCTCAATCGAAACATAAAGCGAAATAGGTATTAAATAGCCATAAAGCATGAGGGCAGTGACCAGATGGGAAACCCCTGATACTACAGGCTTTTCAGGATTATAATAATCATCGGTATTCTGGGGTTGCAGATACCACCAGTCTGGCATGTAGTACTTTGTTTTCACAGCAAAGCCGATAGAACTGATCAAAGAGATCACCAGGAGGAGGCTGAAAAGAACATATATTATATAATCCATTTTCCTTTCTATTCTGCTCCTCTTGGAAGGGGACTTCGTGGCATTCTGCATAACTTTGCTATCATGACCAGTGAAAATCACAATCCCATAGACAAAAGCTGTATTGCGCAGCTTCGAATCTCTGAGGAGAATTTGGCTAGGGTCAAGAGCATAAACTTGACGATCATATTCGAAATTACCAATAAAGGTGTAAAGGCTAGGGTTGGGATCTTCACATTTAATTGTTCCTGTGAAGTTCTTGAAAGCCTCATCGTCATCCAAAGGCAAGGTTACCTCCAAAGCTCTCTTAACCTTCAAGTTTGTCTCACCATCTAAATTCATAGTCTCCACATAGCAAATTCCATCCTCATAACCCGATGACAATAGCAGCAAATCAGCTGGAAAGAACTGATCCTTCTCCACTTTCACCACATCTCCAACCGAAACCTTCTGCCATGACTTATTACCAAAAACACCTTCCCCATTATGAACTTTAACTTTCCGAGTATTAACCTTCATATCTTGCATAAACCTTCGCCAATCCTCCAACGCTTCCTTTGCCATGCTTAGCCCTACAACAAAGGCCAAGGGAGCAATCATGCTTACAGGAGAAAAAGGCGAAAGGGGTGTAACCGAAATAATTGCAGCTGCCAGGAAGTACAAATTGGCAACTCGATGGAATTGTTCATACAAAGCTTTTGGTAAGAAAGTGACAAAATTATACTTGGTCGTAGATATGTAATTCGATTGATATTTAAAAGGCTTTTTCTTGTGCATTAGAGGTTGGTTGCAATGCACAATTCTTGAGTAACCAGGCCCTTCGATAGAATGTGGCCCCTCTTCAGTAGCACTTGGCCTAAGACACGAGAACGTATAGAGATGACTCCGCCGGAGCCTCCCTCTTACCCGACCCCGTGCCATCTCTCCGAATCAAGCTTTAAAAGAAACAAGCACACAACTGTCAAAAAAAGAGAAGCCCCAGATCTAGCCTTCACTGGTGGATATTAATGCAGCCACTCATTCACAATTTCCCTTGCTTTAAGGCCTGATTTCACGAAAAAAAAAAAACAGATGGAAATCAAACATAAGTTCATAACTAACGTTTACAAATTAAAGCTCATAACAATTAAAGCTAACACATAAATACCAAATTTCGAAGGCACAAACAATCTGAAAATTTTTGTATTATGTCATAGTTAAATTACATTCAAAATTCTTGCTTAACCCAGATTTGAAAGTAAGTTTTACAAGCTATAAAAGTTTAGGAATAAAAGAGAAAATAAGAAAAAAGATGAGAACAAATCTACATTAGTGAAAGCTACAAAATTGACCATTCGAAGAAAAAAAGCCCAAGGTAATTTTTTAACAGAAAAAAAAAATACACCCGCAATTCCCAACGAAAAAAATCCTGAATTGAACATAAAATTTTCAAATTTGATAGCTGAAAAAAAAATCCCATACCTAATTCCACTTTCCACTTCAAATATCCAAATAAACATCTAAACATATTATGAAAACAAAGAAGAAAAGGACAAAAGAGCCAATGGCCAGCTAAAACTTTAAAATTTCAACAAATGAGCAGATCATTGATAATTGAACCAAAGTTTAAAAAAAAACCCAGACACTCGAAGTTTTGAAAATTTAACCAAAGCAAGAAATTCAAGAAAAAAAAAATCAAGAAGGGAAGATCAAAGAAAAAAAAAATAGAAAAAGGATACCTTGAATCTGGAGGCTGGTTCATCTTCAATACCAAAAGTATAAGAGAAAAAAAAAACCATTTTCAAAAGACCATTCAAAAATAGTAGACAATATGTTTAGTAGATCAAGAATGAAGAGTTCTTTTTTTCTTTTCTTTTTTTTTTTTGTTAACTTTGATTAAGAGAGGTAATCTAGAGAGAGAGACAGAAAAGCCAGGGTTTTAGGCTTAAGTCTTTGAACCAATGGCAGGATTTCCCGGGGTCCCCTTTGCCTTCTACATATATACATATATACATATATATATATATATATATATATATAACTCACAAATTTTTTTTTCTATTTTTTCAAATTTTCACTTTTTATTTTTTCTTCTGAGCTTCTTAAGGGTTTTTAAGGTTTCTTTTGATGTTAAATTTTAACACAGATCTCTGTTTTTTTTTTTTTTTTTTCACAGAATGACCTGGCCTTGCTTTGAACTTTTTTTTGGGGGGTTATAATAATTGGAACAGTCAAAGCAGAACCTGTCTTTTCCAACGTTTGTTGTTCATGGGCCCCTTTTTATCCTACGTGGCAGTTCGTCGGCTAAGTCTTCAACTCGTTTTTTCTTTTATTTTTCCCACTTTCTTGTTTGCAAAATTAACTCTCTTTTTTCCATCTATATTTATTTACCCAAAAAGTATATTTTCTTTTATAAGAAAAAAAAAAACTATATAATTCTACTTGAATTTAACTTTCAAAATACCCAAAAAAAAAAAAAAATCTTGGGCATCCTTTAAAGAACTCAAGTAAAAATACAGATAATTAATAAATTATTTATTTTTAAATTTAATAAAAATAATTCAATAAATGTAAAAATAATCCTAATTTAATAATAAAATAATCTTCAATCAGTGTTTATATTCATAAAATAATCTTTAATTAGTATCTGTTGATATTAATTATGGATCTATTATTAGTTACATATTAATTTTTCATAAAAAAATACTTTAAAAATATTCATTAATAAAATTTAATTATTATTTATAATATTATTTTATATGAAATGCAATTATTAATAATTAATTCAAAAAATTTCAATGCATAAAATAATAACTTACGTAATATAATAATTTTTTTTAAAAGAAAAACACCTGACACGTTTCGTTAGCAAAACCCTTTTAGTTAAGCTAAAGTTGTTAGTGATATGAGTTTGATTAAAATGGACTATTAATATGAGTTATTTATTTTACTATATACTTGATGATAAAATTTTTAAATAATTGAATTTCTAAGAGATTTTTTTTCTTCCTAATTAGGCTTATAGTCAAAGATTAACAGTTGCTGGCAAGGGTTTTTTTTTATATTTTTATTTTGAAACGTAACTTTAATCAACAAAAAAGAAAAAAAAAATCTTCTTCATACTAACTGGATTAATTCGTATGGTAAAATGGAAAAAAAATATTTTTGTTGTTTATTTGTTAATATTAAATTGGCATTGAATTTTTCGTTGAATGACGGGCAAATCATAACCGTGTTTGCTATCAGTTTCCAGAATGCAGTCAAGAAAACATGGAAATCAGTAAATCCGGCGGCCGTGATTGATGATGAATAATAATTAAAAAAAGGTAAAATGCGGGGCACCACAGCGAGTCCCCCACTATTTCCCCATAATAGTAGATATATATTTATTTATATATTTTATTTATGTTTAGTCAAAGCTTCAAATGCAGGCTACAGCCTGCTTGAGAAAAAAATATATATATATAAATTATTTTAATCATTCTTTTCCCATTGTTTTTTTTTTCTTTTCTGTGGACATTTTGATTAAGTGTCGTTCTAAGAAATTTTAAATGTATATAAGATGGATACAGTGGATTGTATTTTTAATATTATTCGAACAGAAAAATTAGATCTAAATAAAATTTGAAAAATATATTGTTAAAGCTTTTTATCATGGGTCCATTTGGTTTATAAAAAAAGATTTTCGTCTAGTATTATTAAGAAATATTTTTTGTAAATTAATATTTTTTATTTTTTGAATTATTTTTTGTTAAATAAGTTTTTGAAAAAAAAATTAAATTGATATAAAAAAATCAATCTCATCAATTAAGAGATCTTTTTTCTTTTCTTTTTTTTTTTAATTTTGTTTTAGCTTATATTCTCATGAGATTGATCCTATACGAAGGAGATCAATTTTTTTTTTCTTTTACTTTGCTTCGAGAAGAGATCGATATCCGAGATCAATTATTTTTATTTTGTATCAACTTTTAAAAAATATCTTGAATTTTTTTTTTAAAAAAAGAAGATATTTTTCATAAAAAATAGTTAATTTTTCCTTAACTCGAATACATTTTTCATTAACAAAATTATTTTTTGGGTGAAACCAACATCAAAATATACAAAAATACTCACTTAAAAAAAATTATTTTTGGCAAAATAGATGGACAACTTGTTAGCCACATTCTCTAATGCCATGAATTACGTGGTATTAATCTTTGAGCCGACAAGAAAAGGTTTTTAAAACTTTTTTTATTTGTTAATAATAGAATTGACTTCTCTCCAAATGTCCATTTTCTTGTACAATAAAAAAAAAATTCTTTTTCTTTTATTATTATTATTATTATTATTATTTTACACAGTTAAAGTTTAAGAAATATGGGCTTGAAGTGAAACATTTTAATTTAATGATCTTTTACGCTTTTTTTTTCCCCTTTTACTATGCTTTTAAATAGCAACTTGGGATAAATAATGCACGCACAAAATATGTGTAATTGTATTCGAATTTGTGTACAAAGATAACAAAATATTAATCTTGACAAGGGTTTTTAATACGTTAAATAACAAAAGCTAAAATCAAATAATAGCATGATTTAAAATAAAATGTTTTTTGCGTTTTAATAAAAAAATATAAAAGCATTTGACTTATAATTATTTTATTATAATTTTATAATTATTCAATCAAAATAAAAAATTCATGTAAAAATTCATCAACTTTTAAGATAAATTTTATTCCAAAGTTTGATTATAATTGATTAATCATACACAATAAAATGATACTTTATAATGCGCATTGCTTGTGAGTAAACTATTTTTCCTTAAAAAAAAAAAAAAAAACTCTAAAATGCTTTCGATTCTTGCTAAGATGCTTTAGTTAGTGACGTAGAAGAAAGCATACGCATACAAAGGATTTTCAAAGGAACTACTCCACCTTCTTAGAAGAAAAAAAAGGACACCACTTTTACTTGTTCAATTTGATGTGTGTTTTTAGCTTAAATTATTATTTAATTAATAAAAGTTATGTTTAATTTAATTTAATTATATATATATAAATAAAAATAATTTTTAATATTTTTAAATAATACGTTGAAATTTTTTTTATTCTAAGGGATTAAATTGAATTTTAAATAAATAATTTTTTTATCCGAACATAATTCAATTTAATAGTGAAATTAATCGTATCATAAGTTGATCATCACTTCTCATGATCCACCACATTTTTTTCTTTTTTTTTTCTTTACATAATAAATAAAATAATATATGATATATATTAGGTTGCAATAATGATTAGTTAAAACTTTGCACTCCATCTACAAATTAAAGGGATGTACGATTTAAACTATAAATTCAAAAAATATGTGGATATGGTTCGTGGATAAGATATTTAATTTAATTCATGATAGATGTATCTCACCTATCCCAATTATCCACATCAAAAGGAACAAAAATTGTTGTTGGTTTTGATTAATTCCTCCATCTGCTCCATAAAACCTGCAACTATTCTTTTTCATTTTTTACTTGAAAGAGAAATTTAATTAGGATGCTACATTGAACTAAGCACATGAGAAATTATCATCCATTAGCTAGAGGTGAGTGTAAAACGGATTGAACCAACTTAAAATCAAATTTATTTGATTAATTTGATCAATTTTATAAATCAATTTAAATGAATTTATTCGATTATTTTGTGAGTTTTTTTTATTTTTAAATTAAATTGATCGAATAAATCAACATCTAATTAAAAGCTATATAAGTTTTTATATTTTTATTTATATTTACTATACCTAATCTAATTATCCTACCTAGCCCATTATTACATGAATATGACACATACTCGATCCAACTATCCTACAAGCCCATAATTGATCGAACCGAACAAAATTTATTCTATTCGATTATTTCAGCTGTTTGCGTAAAGTTAAATTTTCATAAATTCAATCGATTGATTATATTTTTAAAATTTTAAAACAAACCAATCGAATACTCATCTTAGAACAAAGCTTTTAAATTCTACAAGTAATATTTCACATACGTTTAAAGATATATTAAAATAAGAAAACAAAACATGTAACGATCTTCGTTTATAACATTACTAATTTTCACTATCACTATATATAAAATTAACTCTTAATTACTTAGACAACTAATACATGTATAATTTCAGGCACGAATCAATATTTTAACAATTATAAAAAGTTGGATTTAACAACTTACTAATATTTGCCATATAATTTTAAAATTAAGTCAATATCCATGTCAAATCAACAATTTGAGAATATTATCTTTTTAAGTAATATAAACACACACATATATATTTAATAATTAAAATTTTATTATAAAAAATAATTAATAATTTTCAATTAACTTAAATTTTAGACTGCATGATTTAAAAAAATAAAAAATAAAAAATGGAAACTCAACAGCGAAATATAAATTACATAAAAAATATAAATGAAAGGGTATAAAGTGAAATTAATTCTACACGAAATCTTCTTAAGTATATTACAGATTAGAACAATCAATTAAAATATATTACAAGATCCCACCTTTAATATTAATTGAAAAAAAGATGCCAATTATTAATTTGTCAAAAATGGCCACAACGCGCAAAGATTAGATTTTTTTTGATTAATAGTTGGTGCAGCATCTTTTTTACGTTTTAATTTCTACGATACTATACTCGAAACACGTAATATCTCGCTAAACCTGTTGATATATTCCTATATGCATATATATATATATGTACACGTTAATTTGATATTAATGTACAATATTTTTCCTCGTATTTTTTAAAAGGAAATTCAAGAACTAAGAAAAAATTTGAACAATGATTTTTTTTTTTAAAAAATAATTGTAATATATTCGCTTATTCTTATTATTAATTTTGTCGTTGGTCCAATGGATAGTAATTTCCATGCGACATCCTTATTCACTTTCTTTCACGTTTTTCCTAAGTTAGTGGTCTTTTTTGGATCCGCCGTAGACTTTCGTGGAAATTGACGCAAAGCAAATAAACCACAATGATTTCAGCTTTTCTTTTTCTTTTTTTTTAATCTAATTTTAAATTAATTTAAGCTTTGCGGTAATCAAAATTTAATTATTAATTTTTTCTAAAAAAATTAAATTTGAGATAATTTGATCATAAAGAAACATAGATATGACCCATAGCTAAAATAATTTAACCTAAATAGATTTATTTGTCTTTTTTAAAAAAATAATAATAAATTTTATCAATTACAAAAATTTGAAACCCGAAAATAATGAAAAGACACCACTTCTTAGTTTGGTCCACGGCTGCTGTTGGCTTCAATCATCAAAGACAAGGAGAAGATGCTTCGAAAATCGAATGCTTCATTGACCCAAAAAGACTTCATGAATAGATTTTTTTTTTAAATAATAATATTCAATATAATATTTTAAAAATATAAAAATTAAATTTATTTATTTAAAACATATTCTCGTATTTGATATCGTAAATCTAGTAAGCTTAAAATAGCGGTATAATACACGACTGACTGACTGTTGGGCATTAGTCTTGCTGAATCAGCTCAAAGAAGGTGACAATCTTGACTAAAAAACATGCCGATTTATCACATCAGTCGGTCCAAGCAAGGTTGGTTTATTTGAGTGTACGTTCAAAATCAAGTTCCATTTGATTTTAACTTTTTATTTTTTGTTTAAATCTAGATCTGTCTCATTTAATAATTTATTTTATTATTTTAAAATATAAAAAATAAATTATTATAGTAATATTTATGTATTTTATAATTTAATTTAAATAAAAAATTTTATTATTAAGCAATAATTTAAGTTGAATTAAATCAATTTAATTTTATAGGTCAAATAAGTAACCAACCTGTAAGTCTACCTTACACCATCTAACTTTTTCTTTTTTTTTTTTTACTGTAATTTGGCTTTGTTAGATTCAATTATAGCCGGCGAAAGAGAGACGATTTATCAAAGATTTGTTTCTCCTTTTCGTGCACGTTAAACAAATGGCGATGTAAATTAAGCCTAGATCAAATAATTGAGCCAAAACAGACAGAATTGCAATCTCTTTCGTTTAATTGACTGATTCGATATAAAAAGAGAGCCCATAACACATGGAGGCAGGCATCTATGAAAGGACTAAAATGGAATTACATACGAAGCACTCAGAAAAAAAAAAAACGAAAAATGGACTTAAATCAAGGCTCTGGGAATCATTCTAGTAGGGTTCTTCTTGTCAAGTGTTAGTGAGCTCGGTAGCCAATGCTTGACTTATGGACTGCAATCATGTTTTTCAAACTTGAGATGAGTGTTAGATAAGATAAGTGTTTTAATATCTAAAATTTTTTTTAATATATTTGAAGGATTATATTCTAATATTTATAAGCAAATATGTGTTGAATGTTGGTACTTTAAAAAAATAAAGAATCCGTGTAACATACATCTGTAATATTATTAGAATAAGAAAATTTATGCCGTAAAATTACAACCTCAACATATCAATAATGCAGCTGGCGATGGGCATGAAATGTGTGCATGAAATTGGTAATAGTTTGTTATCTGGATTTAAAGTGCACGTCAGATATGGATTTAATTTTTTAATTTTTTTATATATTTAAAATATCATATTTTTTTATTCATTTTTAAAAATGCGTAAAATATAAATACATTATAAAAAATAAAGAATTGGGGTAAGATAAATTGTTAGGAATCTCACGTTAACATGTAGCAGATTTAAGGATTCATTTTGACAAGTTTATTTGGAATCTGCTGACGGCTCTTCATTTGACACATGTTTGTTTTGGTCTGAACTAAAACAGAGAAAGGAATATTAGAATAATATCAGTTGTTCTTCAGATTATGGTGCTGAAACATCCATGTTCTGGCTTGTCTTCCCTGATAGAACATTGACATCTGTTTCAAGCCTTGAAAAAAAAAAGAAAAGAAAAGGAACACGAGTAGTACATTTTGTGCAAACCAAATGAATTCTGCCTATCAGATTTTCAATGGAAAAGCGATTGTTGATAAAAGATGAAGAAACTTTCCCTTGATCAACAATTTCATCAAATGCATAAGATGAGATCCACGTTCTCAAGTGCCTTCCCTTTTATCAAGAATGTTCCTACAATCTTCAAAATTATGGTATGCATGTTCAAGTATGAGCTAAAATTTCTATGGAAAAAAAAAAAAAAAAACCTCATTTCATCATCATTCCAGTTATAAAGATGAGGAGGTCCCGCAGAACTTCAATTCTATGTTCACAATCATTCCAACAAAATGCAAGTTGGTTCACCAGTTTGTATAATTGGAAGATGTACTGCTAGATTCGAAAGTGATACGAAGGTAAATAAACGGTGTAGCACCCTATCACAATCTAAAGTTCACTCTGTTGCAAGTTGTTCCTTCAGTAGCCGTTGATCTCACATCATAACAACAGGTGAACCCAATCTCAGCCATTCTCACGCCCTTCCCTTCCAATGGTGTATAGCTTACTCAAACCAAATGGAGAACAAAATTGCGAGGTTACTGATCCATAAACGTTCACATTTCAATCCTCATTATGATCAAGCAAGCAATTAGAATTGTTGATGTTGCTAATGCAGAAATTGTGTAAAATCAGCAAAGCACAGCTTTCTATAGTTGATATTGATCTGCATTTTGGTGGGGTTATAATCTAAAATATTTCAACATTGCCAAGGTGCAAAGGACTTTGGAATTCATAACAGCCTAGTTACAAGTAGCAAAACACATTCCCGTCACTAAAAATGATTTTTCATGTGCAATAAAGACTACCATACAGAAACAATTTGAATTTAGGGTTTTTTTTTTTTTTGGGTACAAATAGCTAAGAAATCATCTGAATCGAACTGAAAAGAGGAGAAATATGGAGAACTCTGAGAAGTGAGAAAGCTTTAAATATTAAGGCCAACTGTGGTTTAGTTTCATGGGGTGTAAAAGGATGGACCACACTTGCATTTCCAGCTCTCAGGCTCATAATTCGCATACCGAAGCAGATCCACATGGATTTGCTTGCTTGTGGTAGGCACTTGAATGGCTTCACATGGAATGCAGCCATAGCATTTGTGTTCACAGTTTGGAGGACTTGACCCTATCCCAAGTTTGCTCTCCACTTCACCATTTGCTTCTTCATTTGTGGCACCAGTTCTTTCTTTGCTTTTGAAACCTTGCAAAGAGATTTCTTTTGAGCTCGAACATGGTCCTATGGAAACTTGTAAAGACTGTGGATTCTGGCCTGTTATTTGATCAAAATCAAGGTGGATTAGTAGAACAATTTTGGATGCTATTGAACAGGGTTAATATCAGATAGAATGCTGAACTGCTGGATGAGAAAAGAGAGACCATTGCCAAGCCTTATGTTACTCGGACTCAGGTATGAGTATCAGATATAGGTATATGTCTAATACGGATATGTTCAATTGAAGGGTCATATGCTCATACCCATATCCGAATTTGCATCCAAAATGTGTATTGGATATGGATGTTTCAAGAAAAACGAAAAGTCAAAACAAAATAGCCTAAGCCAAATAGTGGTGTCAAAGGTAAAAGAGTGTTGAAGATAGCAAGTGGAAAAAGAGAGTTTATGGGGGAAAATATTTTAGATGAGAAACCAAAGACAGTCAAGTAGCTTAGCTAACCTGGTTTATGAACATCAAAACCATCATTTGGAGCTAAAGGCCTGCTTGTTGCATAAGTCCAGCTTACTATGTGAAGAGCTAACAGAAAACAAAAGAACCTCCCTTCCATTTCTTTCAAAACCTCAAATGGTGATGTTGATTGACTAAATTAATGATGGCAATGTGAAGATCAAGAGAACTAGAGAAAATTAAGAACATGCAGAGTTTAAGAGGTCATGCATTACTGTTAGAATATAAATGGTGGGAAAAGCCTAGCAAACAGAAAAGTCCCATTTCCCAAAAAGCAAGGCTAATACCTCAACAAAACTTCCTCCTTATCTTGCATTGGCATGGAGATATTGTCTCACAGGCAAGTAATTCTGGTTTTTTGTCATATGGTTTAAGCTTAAAAGCTTAAAAGCACCAGCACAGTCACTCATTTTGACAATTCAGCTTAAGTCCCTTGTCCTTTCTAGCCTATTTGCTTCTCCGCAAAAGTTTAACCTCACTTTTTCCCCTCCCTTCAAATCATTTCTACTAATATAATACTCTTTGAAGTGGTGCATTAGCTCAGATAACAGCTGCCTCTTTTAGTCTAAGAGACCCAATAAATCAGAAGAAAATCTCAGCTTTTTGCCTAGACTGCTGCAGTGCCTTTTTTTACCTCTGATAGTTTTCTTTCCTATTAAAGGGTAGGAAAATCCACTGGCAGAGTCCCCCATTTATGCACATCAATCAATGTCTGAGACATTTTCAGGACTGCAGCAAAATCTTAAATGAGTTTGTTAAAAAAAATTGACTACTTGGGGGTCAACTTTTTTTTTCACAGGTTGGTTGGTGGGGAGCACACTGGCTAATGTACCCCTTCATCAAATCTTGATCATCCATTTGGACAATCAGCCAAGATGGCAATTAAGATAAGTGGTCCCTGATTCTTTTTTTTAGATCTCCAAATTTTGCACATTTAATAGACAGTAGTAAATCCTACCAGCCAGTATCACTATCATCATCTTATCTCATTTGTTGTTGTTGTTTTTCCCTTTTTTTTTTCTTTTTTTCTCTAGTGGTGAAAAAAAGCATCAGGAGCTACCCTGTAAGCACGCAAATATCTTGAAGGGCGATGATATAAATATTCATTCAATGTTATTATCTGAATGTTAAACTTTGAGGTGATAGCTGTGAAACTGAGCCCAGGAAGCAATGCTCGAAATAAGGAAATCTAGATTGCACCACTCACTAACTATACCTTTCTAACTCTTTAGCTGATATTCTGGGCAGTAGGCTCTGCTGCTGGCTAATTTTCTCTGAGCTTGCGAAGAAAATTTCCCCGACAATCAAAGTCTGGGCGGCAAGGAAATTTCAAAAGATAAGTCGAAATCATCATCATCATCAAAGAAAGTAGGCACTGGCAAACAACAAAGGTTTTTTTCTAAGTAATTTTCTATGGATTTGTGTCTAACACCATTTTGTCCATGCAAAAGACCAACTGGATTTTAGTTATGGTGATACAAAATTTGCTATTACTTTTTATCTGCTGCTAATTTTCTAAAAAGAAAAGACATGTTGAAACTCAGGCTCAGAGTAATCTTTTATCATCCATTTTCACCAGCGCACCCAAAACCATGAAAGACAACTTTAACTTGGCTCAGAAGTTTCTAATGGAAATCTTCCATTTGCGGACTTCAATACAAGTGACTGAATTTTATCTTTGATTGTAAGTTGAATCACTTTTATTGTAAATGGAACATTTGGCAATGTTTTATGGCTAAGATCTGATACGAATGAAATAGATGAAGAACTGATCATACTTGTTTGCAGGATGGGAAGAATACAAGGCGAAACTAAAACCTGGGCGGACCTGCTCTCATGACTGAGTTGAAAGAAGCTGATCAGGATATTCCTCGACTATACATGACCAAGTGCGGGCTACCTGCCTGGCCCAGAAGATCAGCCTATACGATTAGTTTTGAATAAATTTTTTTACAAATTTAGATTGATTTGAGTTTGCCCTAATTATTATTATTAATAAAAATATATTTTTTATTTAAATT
The DNA here is from genome assembly GCA_038382065.1 of Adansonia grandidieri. NCBI lineage: Eukaryota > Viridiplantae > Streptophyta > Magnoliopsida > Malvales > Malvaceae > Adansonia > Adansonia grandidieri. The sequence goes on along the minus strand of JBBYHK010000015.1, from coordinate 2,068,145 downwards.
TAATTATAAAAATAATTTTTAAATAATAAAATGAACTCATTGAATTGATTTGAACCGAACTTGAATAAATTTTTTTTAAAAAAGCCAAATTGTAATATAATTCGACCTATATATAAGTCTTTTTAACCGGTTTGCACGGGACAGAAAGAATTTGAACAACATATGCAGTTTTCGTGGAGGAACATATTGTCGACTTGACAAATGAAGGTAACAACTAAGGTGATAATCAAGAGAAAAAAATGTAATTAACAATTATTTTTTAATTTTAATGTTAAAAAATATTTTTAAATTATAATTAAAAAATTCTTAATATTTACGAGACATCAATTAATCGAATGCTTTAATTAAAAAAAATGCAGATTAGCGTTATTTTCTATATATTCAAAAGCGTTGAAGTCGCTTTGCCTAAATTGGAACTCAAAGAGATCCCTTTCCACAAAAAAAAAAAAAAAGAAAAAAAAGAAAAAAAATGAAAATGAATGGAAAATAGCGCCATGCAAATTTTTGGTTTTTTTTTTTTTTAATGCTGAATCAAAACTTCTTTTAAATATTTCTAAATTTTGTTTTATTAACTCTCTTTAATTATATAAAATCTTAAGAAAAAGAAAGACTTTTGTTAGTTTCCAGTTTGTTATTTTCAAATATATAAAATATTTTTAAAATCCAAACATATATAAAAATATTCATAGATTAGATTGTAACGTAAATTTTTTTTCAAAGTCTTTATCAAAGCTTGACTTAAGTATGCTAATTTAAATATTAAAAGATTATTTATATTAATATTTATATATATTTTATAATTAAATTTAAATAAATTATTTTATATTTAAAAAATAATTATTTTAATTAAATTAAAAAAATCTAAATAAAAATATACCTTCAAAATTAATTCAATTCAAACTATCAAACATGATGAATGATATATTTTCAAATACGAATAATAAAAAAATGTAGCGGTTGGACTAGATTCAAAAGCTAAAGGTCAATGTATCGGTTGAGAATTTATTATGCAACTATAATCTCATTTTTTTTTTTTTGAGTTTCAAAAATTCAAAACTTGATCTTTCTTTCCCAATGGAATGCTCAAATCTTTCTTTCTCAACCCTCACTTCTTAACTTAACACCCAACCACGCCCAACGGCTCCTAAACCCAAGATCACCTTTCCCTCTCGACTTGTTAAGCTCACTAACCTCTGTTTCCAGCATATTCTTTTCTTTTTTTAATTTCCAATTCCTAAAAATGGGTGCCTCTGGAAAATGGTTGAAATCACTTATAAGTTCAAAACCACTTCAAGATCTCAGAAACCAAGTGTTTTTGCTAAATCCCAAAACTTGGAATCTCATTTTCGGGAACTCTGTTTTTTTATTCTGCTTTCGGGGTTTAATTTCTTTTTTCAATTGATTTTTTTTTTAAGGAGGTAATGAGAGATAATAATAAGGCCAAGGAGAAGTGGAGGCTACGAAGGAGCTCTCATCGGAAGTGCTCGGGTCCTCCTCATCCGGAGGTCTCAAGATGCGTCACGTGGTTTTTGCTTCAGAGGCCTCCGCTTCTTCTTTCATGGCGGATGATCTGCTCGCTGCAGCTATGGCTACCGTTGTTCGAGCTCAACCCAAAGATTTCATAGCTGTGAAGCGAGAATGGGCCGCCATTCGAATCGAGATTGCATTTCGAGGCTTATTGGTATATTTACGTTTCTCACTCTCTTTATCATCGTTCGATTTTAGTAATATTTTTCATCAGATGAATGATTTCCACTACTCTAAATTTTAAAATTTCCTCCGAAATGTTCGATCTTTGAAACTTAGGGGACATGAAACTGAAAGATTAAATGAAAATGCTAAGTTCCTTCCCACTGCTATGTACTTCTAAAAATATTTGATATTTATGAAGCTAATATTATAAATGAAAATCAAATAACAATTACTATTTTTATAAAATAATTAATTTAACAATAGCACATTAATAATTGAAAAAAATAATATTTTCTTGATTATTATTGATATTTTACAAATGTTTTATCTATTTTCATATGTATACTTAATGTTATATATGTATCTATCTATTATTGAATTAAAGATTAATTGAAAAACAATAAAGAAAATAAAGAAAAGACTATTATAAAATTGGGCTAGGAACAAATTTTATTAAGAAAAAAAAAAGAATAATAATTAAAAGACTGAAGCTTAGTTTGGAAGTTAATGAATCAGTGGCATAATATAGTTGTCCTTCTTTTGTTTAAATTGTTGTAATATTCGTTTGCATATTAAAGTACAGCACGATTGAATCATATTGCTCCCATTTTTTTTTTCCACTGGACAATAGGACATAAATGTCTCCAAACTGCTGCTACAAAAGAAAAGGAAAAATGAAAAAGAAAAAGGAAAAGAAAGGTTTGACGTGGGAGGGATTATTACCCTAAGGTCTAGTGAAAAAAAAAAAAAAAATATTGCAAGCGTCGCACCGTGCTGCGTTTCAATGCTCAAACGTATATCACGTCACAATTAGGACAAAATGAAAAAAAAAAAAAAATTCTCATTTGTGTAGTGTCATTACTTCAATAACTTTTAAACCAAAACCTTGGTGAGATGAGATCACGAGATCCTTTGAGACCCTTCTTCATGGGTTCCAAGCTTTGTCAACGTACGCTAAACAATTGGATCAAAACGAGTGTAGACAATATACTTAAATTTACATGTTACCAGAGTTGACTTCGAAAAAAAAATAAAAATTTAAATTGATTAAAATCAAATAATAATTTGAGTTATTGAGTGAATCATGCTATTTTTAAAGATTATATTATAGTTATTAAGATTTTATATTAATATTATAACTTTTTTAAATCTATAATTAATTAAAGTGAAAAATTATTTTTCAAAATAATTTAATTTTTATGTAAAAAAAAAATCGTTACCGTTGATTGTAGTTTCTCTCCGTATAAAGAAGCCACCCTTTTTAAATCTAAAAGAAGCAGCCACATTGAGGGCAGCTTCCTTTTTTATTTTTATTTTTTTTATAAATTATATATAATTTATCCATTTTTTAAAAAAATAAGGAAAATAAGGGCTGCTTCCTTTACAAAAGAGAAATCGCTACCGGTAATGGCGATTTTCCTTATACATTGAAAAAGAAAAAAAACCTTTTCAAGAAATAATCTTTAACCATCATACGTCGAGAAATAAAAAAAATAGTAATATATAAATAAAAGCGCCATAGTTATCAACTATCGAAGGAGATAAAATTATCAATAATTATATTTAATAAATAATAAATTCAACCATACTATTACATCAAACAAAATCTCTTAAGGGCCCTTTGATAGAAATGTGTCGTGTTTTCTATTTGACACGTGGCAGGCAAAGATCTCTTTAGGGATTATCTTTTAATGTATTATTTTTTTTATTTTGGTTTTATTTAGATTTTAGTTTTAATTTTTTATTTTATTTTTAAATAATATATTTGAAAAAAAGTTAATTTTCATGGGAATTTATTTAATAATCGTGTTTGATATGCTCAAGAAAAAATAAAAAATATTTTATTATTATTTTAAGTTCTTATTTTTTTATTTATTTTAAAAGATTTATTTGCCTTGGTCTACATGATAATTTACTATTAGATTTAGAATTCACACTCGACTTATTCAAAAAAATATAAAAAAAATTATTTTACTAATTATTTTTAGCTTTTTACATTTAAATTTTATTTTATTTTTAAATTATATATTTAAAGCAACAATGAAATTTATAGTAAGAGAAAAATCTGTCGACTTTAAAAATCGTGAGGGTTCAAGTCCCTCTATCCCCAACCCCAAAAAGCCCGTTTGCTATCTATTTATTTTATCCTACCCTTTTTTTTGTTAGTGGTTCAAAGTTCCTTATGTTTCTCATTCATCCTATTTTTTTCCATTTTACAAGCATATCCTAGCAGAATTTTGTTCTCTTATCACAAGTCTTGTGATATATTGTGATATATATGATATACGTACAAATCAACACTCTTGAGCAAGGAATACCTATATGAACTATGAGTTGATTTAAGATATTTATCGAACAAGCACAAAAAAGTTTAAAATTATTTTTATTTAATTTTTAAATGGTTAATTTAAGATTCAATCCAACCTACTAATAAAAAAAGTTAAAAAATTTATTTTATTTTACTTTTGAATAATGTATTTAAAGGATTAGTTTGCACGTTTACTCTTGCATCAATTTAGGATTCGTATCGACCCGTTCGGAGAAAAAAGTTTTAAAATTTTAATTTAATTTATTAATTTAATTTATTTTTAAATTATGTATTTTAAAAAATTGATTATACATTAATTTATGGATCAAATTAAAATTTATATTCGATTTAAAATACAAAATCTAATTGAAAATTGTTTTTTATTAATAATCCATTAACCCACGTACGCGTGTGTGTATATATATATATATATATATATATATATCAGCGAGCGGAGCCTTAATCTACTTAATATTAAAGATGTGACTCTCGATCTCGGAGTATTTCTTAACAAAATCTTTGAAAATTAATAATCCATTTGACAAAATGATATTATGTAATTGTGATTCAGTGGGCTCATCACTCTCGACCCAAAGGATTTTCTGCCTGATGGGTTCAGAAAGGTCTACCTTGTGTAGATACGGAAGAAACTTTGATTCTGTATGAACTTGAACAGCTTATATCTATTTTGACGTTGATACAGAAAGAATGATTTTGGTAAATTACATAAATTAGACTTTTAGGAGGAATTGACCTTCTGGGTATTTGGCCATAACTTTGTTTTCACATCATTTCATTTCATTTTTCAATTTATTGGAAACTTAACTGCATTTTTGGTGAAAATGCCCTCTTTTTTCCTTTAGAAATTTGACAGGCAGGACGGGCACTGAGGGCCTTGAAAGCAGTAGTAAGGATTCAAGGTATATTCCGTGGCCGTCAAGTCCGAAAACAAGCTCCTGTGACATTAAGGTGCATGCAAGCTCTCATAAGGGTCCAAGCTCGAGTAAGAGCACAATGTCTGATACCTTCAGAACATCACGCTGTGCACGACCAAACTGATCCGACCAAGAAAGCTGAGGTTATATATATATAAAAATCTGTCCTAAAGACATAACTTATGTATGATTAACAAGTGCTAATAACATGAACTTAATCTTAACAATTTTTTTCAGAAAGGATGGTGCGACAGTCCAGGAAGTTTAGAAGAACTAAGAGCGAAACAACAAACAAGGCAAGAAGGTGCAATGAAGAGGGAGAGAGCAATGGCATAATCTGTCTTGAAACAGGTAATAGAGCTTGAAAAACCTTGATTTTCGTCCTGTTAGCTCAGATAATTGAAGTGGGAGGGATTTCAATAGCTTCTGCAATGCAATGATACGGTTGCTATTTTTTGATTTCGGTTCTCTTTATCATCAATATTCACAATCGATATTTATCGATATTTGTGGTAATCAATGGTAGTAACATTCATTACACTCATAATCACGATCATAATAAATGCGCGATATGATAAAAAGCACGTTCGCAATCGCAGTTAAATGCAACTGGGTGCCAAAGTATGGAGTTGGTTTTTGTACTTTTCTCCTAGCTGTTTGACTTGGAAGTAATTTTAATTCTTCTTTTCAGCAATCAAAATCATATCCCATTCCACATTTGGGAGTAAACAAGCAGCCCTTCTCTCACAAGCATCAAAGGGTAGATAGGAATAGCCTGATTGGAGCTGGCTAGATCGTTGGATGGCAAGCAAGCCCTGGGAGACCAGGATGGTGGAAGAGATTACAGCTGAACCATCTGAGAATGTGACCATATTTTCTCGGAAAAGTGAAGATAATAACATTTTCAGTTCTTTTGAACATCATGACCCTCTAAAACTAAAAGCGAAGAATGTCGCCTCAACCAGACTTCTTGCAAGGCCTCCAACGGTCAGTCAAAATTCTGGTTCATTTTCTGCCCCAAGTTCTAAATCTGTCCATGATGAGAGCTCAACATCAACCTCATCCGCATCCGTATCTCCAACTACATTGTCTAGCAACACTCTCGTTGCGGGCACATTGGAAGATAATCCTACTCAAATTCCAAGCTACATGAATCCTACAGAGTCTATTAAAGCTAAACAAAAGACTTTCAGGTTTTCAGTATGCGGAGACACGCCGTTGATGGTGATGATTTACAATATTTTCATTGGAAATTGACGACCCTTTCTTGTAAGGAGGACAACAGGAGCTGTGCTGATTCTCTAATCGATCATTTAATTCCTCCAGGGAGTTGTACCGACCAAGACAAATAGGTAGACAAGATTGCCTTAGGAATCAGTGGTGTCAAGGTAGACGACAAGGAAATTCTTTAATGTAACTACGACAAGGGTTATATGTGTCCTACAATGCAATACTACAGAAGACTTTTTTGTGGTACTAATTTTTGAGTTGATACTTTTATATATGTATATTATAAATATAGATATAGATTACGTAATATCGAACTCCGCCAATAGCCTTCAACACCGGCTTTCTGTTAGTGCATGCCGAAACCGACACTTTTTCTTGGCTTCAAAATAGTCAAAATCTTACAAGCTACTAGGAGAACATTGAAAAAGTCGCACGTACATGTTGGGTACAATTTTGAATCTAAAAATATAAGCTTTTAAAATATGAAGTATAATTTAATTGCTTCATTCAATTATTTATAAAAAATAATATTTAACGAATTTGTTATTCGAATATTATTATATATAATTGTTATTCTTATTTAATTCTACCCAAAAATATTAAACTACTAGTTACTTGGATTCTTTATTTGTACATGCAATCTTTCATCCCATTTCTTAAGGTCCATTTGGAAATCACTGGGCCAGTGATTTTCCTCTTGATTTTTGTACCTAAAGGCCAGTGGTTATCATTTGAATAACCAAAGTCTGGCGTGGTGGAAATGGCTCCACCACACCGAACACTAAATCCCACTGGACCTTTTGGGTGCAGTGGGAAATGAAGCTGTTGTTTGCCAGCTTCATCAACTTTTCTGTCCTTTTTTATTTATCTTTTTCATTTTTTTTCATTTTCTTTCTTAATTAATTATATAAAATAATTTTATATATAATATTTAATTATATAAAATAAATAAATAAATATGAATATAAAATAACATACATAATAAATTGATCAATAAATAATTAAATAAATTATTGTAAAATTTATGATTAATTTTAATATAAAATAATTTGTTAATATTTTTGAGTTAGTAAAAATTTTAAAATATTAAATAACATTAAAATATTAAACATAAAAGGTAATAAATAATTTAATATTACTTTGTAAAGATTTAATTTGAGTAAATATATAATGATTATATATATACACATTTTAATTTAATATCCTTAATGATCATTTTTTTTATTATAATTCATCTCATCATCATCACTTCATTTGAATCCAAATACATATCCCATTACTGATTTTAATTTCATTGCTACAATATTAATCTTACCTTTATAGTAACTAATCTCATTGCTATTACTATTTTTAACCTCACTGAAGTTAAGGGTCTATTTGGATGGATGGTGAAATTGGCTCTAATGAGATTAAAAATAATGGTGCTAGTAAAACTAGTTACTGTAGCGATGTGATTGGGTATTGTAGCGGTGAGTTTAAAATCAATGGTGAGATATATATTTGAATTCAAATGGAGTAGTGGCGGTGAGTGAAGAATGATAATAACTATTAAGGGCATTATATTAGAATGTGTATATATAAATAATAAATAATTAGAATTTATATTTATATTAAACAATAAAATATAAATAAAATTATATTTACGTTGAATAATAAATAAAAATTATGAAAATTTTAATTATATTAAATAATAAATTTAAATAAAATTATATTTATATTGAATTGTACTTGAAAATATATTATATGTTAAATAATAATTGAAAATTATATTAATTAAAAATTAATATAATTAAAAATAAATATTTATATTAAATAATTAAAATTATATTTAAATAATAATTAAAGACTATTAAAATTATATTTATATTTAAAAATAAACTAATAAACATAAATGAATTTAATAATTAATTTGAAAAAAAAAAATTGTGGTGTGGTAAAAGAGGAATTAACCCTTCCACCGGGTCCAATTGCTCATTGGACACCTGGCCTCTAGTTACAAATTGTAGGCTGGTGTGATAGGCGCCCTCAGTGAGGGTGCGATGCCTCCCATTTTTAACTTAAGTGCGATTACTTCTAAAACGAGTCTAAGTGACATGAGATAGGATATCCCACTAGAACTCATGTGAATCTCAACAATCTTCCATGTTTATTGTGAGTTGTGATCAGCTCTCTTACGTAAATTAGTGCTATTGTGCATCTCCTGTGCATTAAAGTTGGTCTCAAGCCTAGCACTTGACGTCTTTAATTAAAAATACATTCAATCAAAGGTTATTTAATATATATTTTTTAGGGTTTTAAGAAATTCTTTATCATTATACTTGTTATAAACATTTGGCTATAATATCTTGTTGAAAAAAAATTTCAAACCTAATGCCCAAAGAACTTGTACATATATGTTGGACACTACTTAAACCAACAAACTTAAAACTATTGTATTTTTCATCTATGTATGTCACCTTCTAATTCTATTTTTTAAACCCTAAACCCTAGATATATGATTTTTTTTGTCATTAATGATTTGAAAGAAACAAAGGGGAAACAAATTCATTCTCCTGTAAGAAGAAGGAGATAATGTAAGTAATGAACAAAAACAAACAACTTTTATTGAATGAAAAGCAAGGAACTAAAAAGTTGGTAAAACTCAAATGGAAAACTGCAAAGTGATTAGAACTCATATTAATTAAATGAGATTAAAATTAACTTAGAAGAATTGTAAATTCAAAGCTAATCTTGTAAGTAATTATAAATCCATAATTACTCAATTTTTAGTGGAAAAAAATTAACCCATGCTTGTTAAAGATGATAATTAAAGTACCAAAAATATTAGGTGAGGAATTGATTTTCTAACAACGTGTAACTATGTCGAGAGGTCTAAAACCATTAATAAAAAACTTCATATTTACGTATTAAAAATGTTTATATATCGAGACAAATTTTGAATATAAAATTGCTTGTTCAAGTTTGATTCAATCTGCAAATCTTTTTTATTTTTTAAAATGTATTAAATATTAAAAATTATTTTATAAAATATTTTTATATTTTTATATTAAATTTAATTAAAATATTTTTATTATTTAAATAATAATCTAGATCAAGTTAAAATAACTCAAATTACCAAAAACTTATCTAAATCCAATCTAATATTTAGATTTTATGTCGAGTTGAACAAATAATCTAATCAAATTACAATACTAATGAATAGATAAAATATGACGTCATTGAACAAAAAAAAATTTCATTTTGTTCAAAGAATTTATTACAAAACTATTAAAAAAACATGCTGATGGCAACTAAATGCTAAGGTAATGACAAGTTAACTTCAAAAGAAGCTTTCGTAGCTAGATTGATTATTTACCATAAGACTTCTCTAATCATGTGATTAGCAATAATTAAGGTTGATGACATTAAATAATCCATCATTATTGGAGTCTTAGTATCGTTAAAGGCAACTAATATAGTTCATATGCTGAACATAAATGCCAAAACCATGGTCCATTAGTCACACTCATTTTCAAAGGACAACACACATCATCATCCCTTAATTTTCTTTCTCTAAATCAAACCTATATAAGAGGTGAGTAAGTCTTATCTGGTTCGGGTCGAACTTTAAGTAAAAATTTAAAACAAGTTTCATTAAATTTGAAATATTTAAAAATAATAAAATATTTTTATTTAATAATAAATTTAAATATTAATATTTTATATTTTAATATATAATTTTTTTAAAAAAATTAAATTTATTGACTTCAATTGGTCAATTTAAATTACAAAATCTTTTACTCAGGCTTGAATCAATATGAATCTAGCTTATCACATTAGGCGAATTGTCCGGCCTATGAACAAGTCTAGATTTAAGCCTCCAATTCGTTAAATTTTGACTTCATTGTAAATGCATGGATCCTTCCAATGCCTCGCAGAGGAACACTTGATCAATTCATTAGTAGCCTCAATGTGGGGATATGCACTAACAAACGCAAGAAATCAGGATATGCTACCAAAAGCTGTGAAAAAATTGTTGAATGTCAACTTGATAAAGATTCTCATCAAACGAAGGGATAGAAAGAAATTAAAAAAAAAAAAAGTATAGGAAATTAGCTTTCTTCAAGTTTGAGTAAACAAGCGGACTTTCTTTCATGGGAGAAGGTTCCCATGAAGAGGAGGAAAGCACTGTGGGGGCTAGTGGGGTCTTAGTAGACTTAGACTGCTTATTTTCTTGTTGAAGGGGTGCATTTTATTTATAGTTTGTTTTATCTACCTTTTTGTGGTCTAATTTTTTTATCTTCTTTCACTCCATCTATTTTGTATAATATAAATTGCTAAATGATACAAACATATAGTTTGGTGAAGATAGGATTGATTTTTCTGAAAAGTGATCAAATTTGGAACGAAACCCATTTCTTTTAAACCTACTTCTAATGTATTGTTGTCAATTTGAAGGCTTGAATGCAAGTTTCTCAAGGTGAAAAGCTATTGTCCGCTTGTTTATTTTTGTTCATAGCTAGAATTGCAACACTTTCTTAAAAAAAAAAAAAAAATTCTATGGTGATCAAGCAGTTAATTCGATTTGATAGGTTTAGTCTATATGAAATCGAGTTTAGGTATTAATTTTTTAAATTCTGATCAATTTAATTACAATTTAAATGATAAAAATATTTTTTATTTAAATATAATTATAAAAATTAAAATAATTTAAAATATTTTTAATAGTGAAATAGATTTTTAAATCAACTCGAATCTTAACTTAGACTTAAACAAACAAAAATTTTGAATCATGACTCAACCTATAAAATTCCTCTTGTCATGAATTTGATTGGATCCAAACTTTCTCAAGTAAGGTAGATTTGAGGATGATTAGTTGTGAAATAGATAACAAAGAGCTTGGAAGTTTAATTCTTCTATCTTTTAAAAAAAGTTTAGTTTAACCAAATAAAAATATAATACTTATTTGTTTCTTTCTTATATGTTACATGGGGTGGGCCAAATTTATGATTGCCCAGTCTTCATGCAAAACTTTTTAAACTTTAGCTAGGCATAAAGTGATTCTTTTGACATTTGTAAACTCCATTGTATTTTAGGTGCCCCACCTCTCATCTTTTCTGGCTTTTACAGGACTCATCATCAAGCTATTCTCGATGAATAAGTAACATAGTTAATTACTGCATCTCGCCATGGTTAAGAAAAATGAAGGAAAAATTACTTCTTTTTTTTTTTTTTCTATTTTATCTATTTATATGCTTCTTAAGTGTGTGAGTCTTATGATCGTTAGAAGATCATTTAGTTTTATGAGTAAAAAATGAAAATGTTAAGGAAAAAGAGTAGCACAAAGAGGAAGAGTTAAATTTAGGTGAGAAGTTTACTAATTGAAGTTTACTAATTGCTGTAAAAAGTCTACACTCCTTTTCTTATGGTTTCAGGGCATTTTTAGTATGGAACAAGGATAGTGCCTTTAAAAAAATTAGTGTCTCTCTAAAATTCTCTAGGAGTAGTTAAAAAATTAGATAAAAAAATTAATCTTATATTAATTTTATTATTTATTAATTTTTTTTTATAAATCATAAGATTTGAATCTTTAAAGTTTTAACTATATATTAAAAAATATACCATTAAACTAAATGCATATTTTTATTAATTTTTACTTTGTTCAATCAAATCATATTTTAATTTATTTTTAAATCGTTTGATTCAATAAATTAAATTAATAAACGAAGATCTAATCGATTTCATCATTGATTCTAATTTTTAATTATTAATGATATGGAAAAGCATTTTTTTCTAAATTACTTTATTTATTTTATTTTATCAAAATTTCTAAATGAAAATGACTAATACCAAAACCAAATTCTCTTCCAATAGAGGACAAAGAATTACCTAATGAGTCTTTCATGTGTACTTTCTTTTGATGGCTTTGGTAAGTTTGGAGGGGGAAAAAAATATAAAATTCTTCCACAGCTGGTGTCCTTAAATGAGTCAACAAATAAAGCAAATGAGGGTTGGGCTATTAATTGTTGCATGTGCAACAATAAAATCAAGAATCTTGTTTGGTCCTATTTCTTAAATCACAAGCAATTCCAATCTCTCTTTTACTTTTTACTTTTTTCTTTCTTTCTTTCTTTTAGAAAAGCAAAGATTAATTACGTAATATATAATTTTTCAACCCTAGCTGTTTCACCACAAGAAAGTGTTTGCTTTTAAAGACTTTTAAAAAAAAACTTTTTAGGTCTTTTAATTTTTTAATAAGGTTTATATATATATATATTTATAATTTGCATTTTCAAGAGAGATATATATTGCAATTTTTGTGAATGATCATATGTTAATTAATTTCTAGCACTTGTAGGGATATATGTGTTTCATTTTAGTTTGCAAGGAGCAATTTTAATTTTTCTTAAAGTGTGGTCCTTAGTAAGAAATATTTTATGAGTAAAATCTTGAATATTTATCAAAAGGATTTAAGAGAATGTATCTTTAAAATCGTTTGAGGATAAGATCAGAACCTAAGTGAATTAAACTTGGGAATACAAAGACTATTACTAAAAAGAAAAAAATATATAAGAACTTCATTCTAAATTGAAAACCGGAAAGCAAAATCCAAGCTATTTTTGCAAACTACATTGTTTTTCATCATTTACCAAATTAAATGCATTAATTAGTCCAACCCTAGTACCACTTAATACATTATTACCCGAGACTCAGCCTTTGTAATTCATTATAATTAACCAACTTTCCATTGTTTACACCACAGATTACATATAAACATCATTAGATCTATAAGAAATTGTGACAAAATTTAATAAAATGTTAATATGAACTAAAAGAATCAAGTCTTCTAATTAAAATTTGTCGCCACAGTATCCTAGGGTTTTAATTCGTAGCCAAATTTGTAAGAAAGTTTGGTTGAGCTAATTATTCAAAGATGCCAACAGATTTAGTGTAATTGTACCTCTATCATTATCTAGTAGCCCTAAATTCCCATTGATCTAAATTTGGACACCAAGTATCAAAAGGAGGAAAACAACACAATTTTTCTAACCCTTTTTCGATGCCGAATTCCCTAAAACTAATCCCAAATCTCACATATATGACAAAGAATTTTCAAACTGTCTTTCAAAAATTATAGTATAGCTTAGACCCATATTTTAGTTTTACTAAAATTAGTCTAGATTTTATACTAGTTGAAGAAATGTGATGAATTTTAAGATGGAAGGTCTTTATATTTGATAGGAAAATGGCTATGAATTTGCCAACTAACCTAGGTATATAATTTCATCATAATTTTCCCTCAAGAAAGGATATAAAGGGCAATAGTATTAATTGCATATATCTACTAATTTTCCCATTTATGTGTTATATTACTTGGATGAAACAAACCTTGCCTGCGAGATGATAATAACGTATTAATCATGGTACTCATATAGCATGTAATGCATAGTTTTCATCTAAACAAAATAAGATACATACCTTCTTCATGCCATCCCGTATTTTTAAAAAAAAATTATTCCGACATTTGATTTTTGGAAAAAAAAAAAATTCTTTTTGCTTTCATATTTTGGAAGCCATACAGAAGTGAAAATTAGGGCATTCGACTTAAGAAAAATCGATAATATGTACATATATCCATATATTTTTCAGACTGAGAAAAACTCTGGGAAAGGTAATTTCTTCTAATGATGATCTGTTCTAAGGTGGAAAGACAAAAGAAAATTCACCTTTTCAACTGCCATACCCCTTGTTTAGTAGAAAATCTAATTAATAATGAAAAAAAAAAAAGCACCCATCATAGTAAATATAATAATCACGATTTCTTCTCCTTAATCATTGTCTTCTAGATCTTCAACATTGATTACATTTACTACCATGAAATTAGCACAATAATTATCCAAACATGAAGCATATTATTTTCACATTCATCCTAAACAATTATTGACCTTTTGACTATTAGCAAACCAAGAATCAATTTATATATTTTTTTAAAAGGTATTGAATCTTTCGACTTAATTGATCTCTAGGAATTTAGCTTGACAGACTAGAAAAGAAGGTCGACTTTCGAACATAAGATAACCTAAAATTATACGTCTATCTTAAATAATACGTAATTCTAGCTAACAGCCTAATGCAAGTAACATTTAGATTTTTTTTTTTTTTTATGGAATGTTGTAAGAATTTGGATTTTACTTGTAAACTGTTGTTTTTGTCATAAATTTTCTTGTTGCCGATATCTTCTAGCCTTTGTTTTATTGCTTATTAATTAGTATTCTCAGTATCGTTCAACCTATAGTTAGTAAGGAATAGCGTAAATA
>JBBYHK010000015.1:1968564-2050546 GCA_038382065.1 Adansonia grandidieri | reverse complement strand
CCCCCACCTTTTTTTCAATGTTACCACAAAAAACCTGCCTGCTTAATTAGGAAAAGTGCACGCATTTGTGCTAGGTCTAGGTGACCCCAATTTAATCATAACACAGCCTTGATTAACTCTTTCTTTGATGATTTCTTTTTATAATGTCGGCAGGAAAATTTTTAATTAGATTTTGTCTGTGCTTAATCTCTTTTTTCGGAATTAAAAAAATGCAAATTTTTTTACATCGTTGATTTTACCCTTTTTTTTCTTTTTCACAAAAATCAAAACTTTTATTAATACTTGTGGATTTCATTAATGGCATCATCACTAACTATTTCTTTGCTGATCTATGCTTGAAAAAATAATATCTCCTTAATCAGCTAAATAAATATTTTCTTACCTCTCTTTGGATATTATATATACAATGCTTAGAAATATAAAAAAATTATTAATTATTCCATTCAATATAAAAATAATATTATTATAAATAATATATTAATTAATTTTAAAGACTGCTTTTAGAATACTCGTTAACAAAACTCCAATGAATAACATGAGTAACCAAAAATTAAACATAATAAGTGAAAAAAATGAAAAAAAACTCTCGATATAATTGTATACATGCAGCTGGTAAAAAAAAAAAAAAAGAAAGGTATTGAGAGTTCATGAGTAGGAAGCCAGCTATGCATGCATCTTGCTTTTCAGGAAGCGATATCATTAAAACATAGTAACATTTTCAACCTAGTAATTAATTTAGAACTTAAATTGTAGGCTGTTTTAACAAGAATGAGCTGACCTTTACTTTATGCACTTGATTGAAAAATGACCTTTCTTTTATTTTTTTTCTCACATTGCTTGACTTTGAGAAGGGCATTTACTTTTATGCACTTGATTACATGCAACTTTTTAGCGTAGAATTTGAACAAATATCTTGTTCTAGAACGAATACAAGTAATCATAATCAGAACAACTTGACTAGGATGATGATTCTCACATTTTTTTCAACAGTTCTAATTCTACTTTTAGCATGGAATTACAATTTGCAGAGCGTCTATGGTGGGACAGTTCAATAAACATTTGATGCTAATGCGTAAAAGAAATATACACACACACACACACACACACACACACTACCCACTTATATTCTAATAAAATTAACTTAACTTTAGACAATTATCTAATTTATTAGATGATTTATATTTATTTAATGCATTTCTTTTAAATTAAAAATATTTAATTATTAAATTTAACATCCATCAATTGAACTATCAGTCTTGTTAGTGTAAAAATAAATACTTCTCCATCACCTCAAAACTTTCATACAATCGCAAACCGCCTAATCAGCTGACCTCCATTATTAGTATAGTTAAAGAAAACTCCCAGCAAGTTTAATTTTGTATTGCCAGAGGAATTGGAAGTTCAGAAAGTCAGGAAAAATTTTTTCATTTAAAGTTCTATTTGTTTCACTGAAATTAACTTTCAGAAAATATTTTTAAAAAATGTAAAATTTTTTAGGAAAAACAGAGATTTTTTTTTATGCTTGGATGATTTAATGAAAATGTTTGCTGTTATTTGGTTATTTTTTGAAAAATTAACTTTTTTTCAAGTGGCAATATTAACATAAATATTAGATTATTAATTATTAAAATATTAAAAACCATTTATTTTTCAAATATTAATATTTCAAATTGTAATATTTTAATCATAATATTAAATTATTAAAATATTATATTAATATTAAATACCTAAATAATACTACTTATTATTAAAACATTAATTATATAATTATTTTAAAATATTATAGTAATAATTATTAAAATATTATTTATATTAATATTATTAATACAATATTATATTACAATTTTCATATAATAATATTGACATAAATGTTAAAATATTAAAAACTATTTATCATCAAACTATTAATTTTTAATATTAAACTTGTAATATTTGAATAATAATATTTAATGATAAATATTATATCAATATTAAATACTTGAAATAATACTCTTTATTATTAAAAATAATTAAATAAAATTTTTAAAATATAATAATAATTATTAAAATGTTATTTCCATTAATATTTCTATATTATTAAAATATTAATTTTTATATTAGAAAATTTTAGTATTAAATTTTTAAAAAAATTTTAAAATAGAATTAATAATTATTAAAATGTCATTTCCTTTAATATTTCCATATTATTAAAATATTATTTTTTATATTAGAGAAATTTATTATTAAATATTTATAAAGTATAATTTATATAAATTTATTTTTAAAATAGTCATATAAAAACATTTTGAACAGAATTTTAAAATACTATTTTAAATTTAAAATATTGATAATGTTACAATTTATTATTAAAATAATATTATTTTATTAAACAATATTTTTATTTAAACAATAATTTATTTTATTAATAATTTATTATAAAAAATAATATTATATTTTTAAAATATAAATATGTATGATTAATATTCAAAATTATATTACTAAAATAATTTTATAATAATATTTTATTTTTAATTTTTAATTAAAAATTAAATATTTTTGTTAATAATAATAACATTTGTCTTAAGCTAAATTTTAATATAAAAATTATATTATTTAATAAAAAATTATTTAAAAAAATATTTTATACTTTTTTAAAAAATAATTTTTTAAATATACTTTATTTTTCTTAGATCTATAAATCATTTTACATCATCAAATTATTTTTATAAAATAAATATAAAAAATATATAAAAAAATTTTTAAATCATTTTTACGGAACAAACGAACGATAATATTCAGCCATAAAGTCGATAAGTCCAAAGTAGGACCTGTAAAAGACAACATGGGTCCCACAAGCCTGCATGTATGCCACGTGCACATGCAGCCCATCTCTGAGAAATGAGCAGAGAGAGAGAGAGCGAGAGAGAAAGAGAGAGACGGAGAGAGTCAGAGAGAGAGAATAAGGAGAGGATGGGGAACCCATTATAAGCCATACAGGTCTTACAGGTTGAGACTGCAGATTTTAGCCTTTTGCCCCTAAACCCTAAGTGGGCCACCATGGTACCGCTCCCCACATTAAATTCACACCCTCACTCATGGTGTACTCTGATTATCAGTTTTTTTTTTTCTGTTTTTTTAAATCACCTCCTCAGCCTCGGTTCAAGGTTTTTTCACATCTTCTTGTCAACCAAATTCTAGGTCTTAGTGTTAGTGTTGAGACTCTGAGTACCTTAAGAAATATTGGAATTTAAAACTTAAAACTACCAACTCTCTATCCCTCCTTCTCTCTCTCTTTTTTTGGATCAGCTTTTTCCTTTTTGCTTTTAAAATAAACAAACAATTCTCAGCACTGAATTTCTGGGCCTGCCATTGGCTCTAATACTCTGAGAGGAGTAAAAGATGGGTCACCATTCTTGTTGCAACAAGCAGAAGGTGAAGAGAGGGCTATGGTCACCCGAGGAAGATGAGAAACTCATTAACTACATTACAACCTATGGCCATGGTTGCTGGAGCTCAGTTCCCAAACTTGCTGGTTTTTTCCTCTTCTCTCTGGATATATGGCTTCTTGATTCATAAACCATCCCTTTTTCTTTTACCATCTCAAATATGCACCTGTTTTTCTAACCCTTTCTTTATTAAGTGCCAAAACCAACTACGTTTGATTCCTTTTTTTTTTTTTTCATTTTTCTTCTTCTTGTTGTTGTTCCTTATTGGATTTGATTCGTGACGCAGGCCTGCAAAGATGCGGAAAGAGCTGCAGATTAAGATGGATAAATTATCTCAGACCTGATTTAAAACGTGGGAGTTTCTCTCCACAAGAAGCAGCTCTCATCATTGAACTCCATAGTATCCTAGGCAACAGGTACTTCCAACTATATAATTATATATACTAAAATTCTAATTTTGACTATATGGAAATTGGTTACCATCATCTTAGTAATCATCAATGTCTTTTAGTTTAATATTTTTTTGAAAAAAAAAATATTAAGTATAGACACATAGGTACTTTTTCACGTTTTAAACAGATGGGCACAGATAGCAAAACATCTACCAGGGAGAACTGATAATGAGGTGAAGAACTTTTGGAATTCAAGTATCAAGAAGAAGCTTATTTCCCATGATGTTCCAGCTTTAGCCTCTTTCGCTGATGTTCACAATTCCACACCTCCAGAGGAATCAGTTGGCTTCATGTCTCTAAATGTAAACCCTAATTTGATCCTTAGTGTAGCACAACAAGACCAGCTCTATCTTTCCTCATCAGCATCAGTGCTGCAAAGTTTTGCTGATCATCATGCAGATTTCAAGCCAAACGCAAACAATCACAACATTGATTTGGTTCACCATCATTTCCCATTAACCACAATGCTCCCACCCCCTTCAAGTACGAGTTCCTTCGACCTTTCATGGCCATTGCCCTTTGCTACACCTCAACATGGTCTTGATCATCATCAAATTCATCAAGAAGATCACGTCCAAATCTTCAGCAATGAAGTGGTTCACAATTTTGTTAGTGACATGCTTATCAACCCAAAAACCACTGCCGCAAATCCTTACGACCATCATCCATTAATGGGAAGCCAAACAGTGCCCAAACTTTGTGAAATCCTTGAAGGAAACATCTGCAACATGCCACTAACATCTGTTTCATTAGGAAACATCGACCCATTAGTCTCCAGGCTTTCATCATGTTTTCCTATATCTGCTGGTTCATCACATGCACATGACATGCAAGTGGCAACAAACCAGCTGGATTACATTGATACCATCATCACGTCGATGCCATCATCATCATCATCTTCATCTCCATCATCCTTATCATCAGTATTATCCAGTGGGCAATATATTACAAACCCTGATCTTCCTCCAGGCTGTTGGGACCCTTAGACATGTTGGATTGACATCTTATAATATACTAGTTGGGATTGGATTTAGCTAGGAATTTTGTCTACGGGTTCACTTGATACAACAGCAATTATTTTATTGAAAAACATATCCATAAGATATATATATATATATATATATATTAAGTGTAGGGTTCTTATATATGACCGAAAGTATTAAAACCTAAATGTTACCAGTTCAGATATTCAGTAAGGATAATACCTGTTGATGTTCCATAAATAAGTTTTCGATTCTTAATTTAACATATTACTCGTCCAAAATATATTAGTATATCAGTTTATTTATTTAATTTTCTCAGTGAACTACTCTATATGATT
The DNA here is from genome assembly GCA_038382065.1 of Adansonia grandidieri. Taxonomy (NCBI): domain Eukaryota; kingdom Viridiplantae; phylum Streptophyta; class Magnoliopsida; order Malvales; family Malvaceae; genus Adansonia; species Adansonia grandidieri. The sequence continues at coordinate 2,045,348 of JBBYHK010000015.1, read as the reverse complement.
GTACCATTTCCTCTCTCTGTATTTATATAATATAAATGTCTCTCATTTGTAGGTGGAGACATTAACAATGGGAAATTTCATATTCATACATTTTTACATGGTAATGAAAAAAAATTTAGGAATTGTTGACGATAATGAGATTAATGTGCAGACTAACATTCACAGTTATATATCTTGCTAACGAGAAGGTCTAGAAAAGGCAAGATCCTTTAGATCCACCCTACGCTGAGAATTTCCCAAAGCTAATTTCAATTTTCGTAGATGCAGTTTTGAAACAGATCAAGGGAGAGTATGTAGGATTAACTGGATCGATAATTAGACGTAGATTCAACTCATCATGAATTTCAGAACATAATATTTTAAACAAAAATACTAAAAGATAGCATAGCCACTATGCATAATAGTTATAAAAATTCTTTTTTGATACAATCATATTGATTTTTTTTAATTTTACAATGTGATTATAAGATTACCAATAACGTCAATTTCTTAATTAATTTTTTTAATATACCCTAAAAAAATGTAGCAGGGTCGTGTTTGTAAAATCGAAAAAATTGGGTTATAAATGGCTTTCACGTTTCACCTTTTTCTAACCCAAATTTCATCTACTATAGCAAACTTGATGTCAATATCCCATGATCGTGAGGTCTTACTGGTTCCAAGAAAAAAAAATGTGCATGGAGTGACGCAGGCCCAAGGCTGCCAGTAAATTAGTGTTTTCTGCCTAAATTTCCGTCGTTTAAATGGAAAATTTTATGTGATTTTTTTTTTCTGGTCTTGGAAATTGATGAATTATTAGTTCGAAATTTAGATTAATTAGTTAATGCAATTATTTTTTAATAAATAATATCTAATAAATTTAAATTTTAAATATTAATTTTTATAATATTTTTCTTATTTTTAATTATAACCTGTTCTGTAGAAAAAGATAGGACACAGCAAGAGCGAGCCAACTTACTGACACTGCGTTGTGATCTGATAATGGTTGACAAAGGTAGTAAACTGTAAATCGGAGACAGCAGGTAGGGGCCCAAAAGATATGGCCTTCAAGGCTTTCTTTAACTACACCCTAATGTTAATGGCTCTTATATATCAGCAAAAATTCAAAAGCAGAATTGCACCAGGCAGGCAGCTTTCGCTTTGCTTGCCTTTGCATCTAAATCTCATCACCAAACCAGTTGACTCTTCGGTTCCACCATAGCAGAACCACCCGCAGAACTTCTTCTAGGGCAATTACTGTCGGGGTTTGCTCTGTTTTGATTGGAATAAATTTAGAAAGTTTATTGCTTTTGTCTTATGGGGTCGGTGATAAGTTCTGGCATATATTTCAATAATACTATGGCTTAGAAAAAGAAAAAAAGAAGGGCTTGAATCAAGTAATTGCCTATATATCCCAATTGTAGCACAATAATGTTGGTACTTGCTACCTGCTTCCTGTTTTATTTATCGAGGGAATTACTCACCGGAGGCAAAAGGAATTAAGATTGATTGTAGGAAAACACAACTTTATACACCAACTTACAAACTCGGGAAAAGATTTACCAACTGGACTGGACTGCACTGATCTGCAGCCTTAGTTTTAGTTGATATGGCAATACTAGATAAAGATTATACGAATATAACATGTATAAAATAATAAAAATATGATACAATATAAATACATTTTTAAAATTTATATAAAACAAATTATTGTTTAATCAAAATTAATATAAATATAAAATATTTGAAATACAATTATGATATATAAAATATAAAAATATAATATTAATATACGAATTATTAGGTTCAGGTTTAGCTGATATGCAGTAATTGAAATCAAGCATCCGGTACCGCAACTTTGCTCCAGATGATTTGGCAAGAAATCCTGAGCAGTTCGTTCTTTAGCTATGAAATATGAAGACTGCCATCTTACTGGCTCCTGCATTTGTATTAAACAAATGAGTGATTAAGATTTATGTTGGTCGACCAAGGTTCCATTGCTTCCCTTGAAGAACGCCGGAGATCCAATCCGATGCAGCCTCTTGAATGTCCGACTTAATTCGTGGAGGATATATCGATAGCGAGGAGTTACTGTAATCTATTGTTTTAGGCAAAAAAGGAAAGAACCGCATCAACTGCTATTCAAGTGATATAGAGGAACCACATCGTGTAACGTATATTGATGTCATGAGCCTCATGAAAATCAATCGTCCAATTCTTACATGATTCGAATAACCACAATTTCTGGGGGGAGAAAATAGCCGTGTTTTTTAACTTACAAATCCGTTATCAAGTGCCCTGCAGCTGCAAATCCTCATTTGTATCTTCCTGTTCTTAATGTACAAACTAAAAATAAAAAAAAAAAATACATATGCCAACATCAGCAGTACGGAAGCCAAAGATATTAATGGATAAGCAAAAAGATTGATGAAACAGCATGCAAAAAATGGTTAAAACCAAATATTTAAAAAATATAATATAATTAAAATGAGCTTGGACATAATATTCTATTCATATTTTATGTTAAACCAAACAATAAAAACTCTTCAGTCTCTTGCTTGGCTCAGCCAGAACAAAAGTCATTCTCACTCGCAAACAATTTTATATTATATAAGTCGGAATAAAGTGCGAGTCAAAATGAATTGGGTCACTTCGAGGTGACATTAATCCTAATTCAAAAATGGAAAGGTCAAATTGGATTGGATCACTACTTCTTCCAGATACTAATCCCAATCAAACAATGGTAGCATTTTACTTCATATCTTTTACGACAATTTTATCATTATTCAATAAACAAAGAATTATGAATGGATCTATATCGCTTTAGGCTTTAAGTTTCAAGTTATGTTTTACAGAATTTATACAGTTAAAAATTATAAATGAATATAATATGATATTCTCTTCAAAAACCAAAACGGGCATAATTTTATTTTATTATTATTTTTACTGGACAGCCAAAGTGTTTGATTCACCCAACTTTTATCCCATCACGTGGATGTCCACAGAGAGCTGACGTGATAAAATCATTTAGATCTTATTGGCAATTTAAAGACTGATATAAAGTTATGATTGAAAATAAAATATTAGTATAAAAATAATTATATATGTCTTATACAATTTACTTTAAACGATACATACGCATAATACAGTCATTAGTTGTTATTTTCTAACTAAAAGTTGTTAAAGTGTATTAATCGAGCCGTCCGCAATATCGCCGTACTCAAAATTTCGCATCTATCCGTTGCTTACCAAAACCTAGTTACAATATGGGCCCCTTTGTTTTTAACTACTACTAATGAAAAAAAATACCATCCTTATCAATTCAACTCAAAGAAAAATCCGAATTCTTGAATTAACTTTGACATTTTTTTTTCCATAACAATATGTGTTGTTATCGTCTTGATATAGCCCAATGAAATGCACTTTTTTAGCTCAAAAGGGCAAACATAATAAAGAATCAGAAGCGTTTTTTTTTTTTGTCAAAACAATTTTTTTGTCAGGCTCAAGTGAAATTCGGTTGGATTGAATCTTGATGCAATTTTTTTTATTTGATTTAGTTTGATACGAATTATTATTTGATAATAAAAAATATTTTTATTTAAATTTAATTATAAAATATAAAATTTTAATATAAAAATAAGTTTTAAATTTATTATTATCTTTTAAGTAGTCGAGCATTTGAGTTTAAGGAAAATAAATATAAAAAAAATTCGTACCATGACTTGGCCTAGGGCACTAACAATATCACATGAAATTATTATATTACAATTAATTACTTACAATCTTAAATTATACAAGCTCTATCAAAATATAACATAAAACCTGTAATTAAAATTACACACTCCTACATTTTTTTTATGATTAAATAATTGAAAATAGTCATAAAAATTTGCAAATAAAATGCTCCCGTTTTAAGTTAAGGCTAATGGCAAATAAAAATAACCTGGTTCAAATCCATAAATATTAGTCCGAATAATGTGCATGCCCTTAATATCTTTAGACCAAAGATGAGGATCGAAATCTGGATGAGTAGATGAATCGTTTCCATACTTACGATGCAATGAATAAGCACACCTTTCTTAAACATTTAGTGAATTAAAAAATTATAAATGACATACCTTTAGTTAAAGAAAATAGAAATTATAGATAATTAATTAATCGATTCATCAAAAAATATATAAAAATAAATTAATACACTTAAAGATGTACGCTAACAAATCTGGACTTGTCAACGAAATCATCGCATCTCCAACAAATCTATGAGTATGATCAAATACTTCTTTGAATAGAGGTCGATGGTTCATCCCTTATAACTGGGTTCAATCAAACTACTCAACACACAATTACTAGTACAAAACAATATAAGTTAGTTTAAAACTTTCCAATTCGATAGTTCTTATCATCCGATGTGCATGAATCATAAAAGGAACTGATCCCCTATGTGTTTCGTTATATATATATATATATTTCCTTCCTTTTTTGTATTAAAAAATAATAAAATTATAATATAAATATTTGCATGCAAAATTTTATGTAATAAAAATTATTAAATATAATTAAAATATACACAACACCTTAAATATGACAGAATTATAAATAGATTAAACTTAATCATGGGGTAAAAAAAAATATACTAAAGTAAAAACTTGAAAATTTGCATGTCAACATGTTGCAATCATCATACGTGGAATTTTCCTATGCCATCGTTGTCATGTGGCCAAGGTACGCTTGCATTTATTTTGGGACTCCTCTCGTTTTTCTTCCATAGTTCCGCCTGAAATCTCACCGTTCCAAGGAAATCTCTCCCCCACTGCTGCCATGGAAAACCAGCTCCTCCAATGTTTTCAATTCCTTCTTACGTCTTTCTTCTTCATATTCATAGCTTTGAGGACATGGTTGAATTCCAAATCTAATGGAGTTACATCAAAGCTACCACCAGGTCCTCCGAGACTGCCTCTCATTGGAAACTTGCACCTATTTATTGGCACTGAATTGGCTCAGAAGTATGGCCGCTTGATGCTTCTGCAACTTGGGGAAATATCAACTGCTGTGATTTCTTCGGCAGAATCTGCTAAGAAAGTGATGAAAACCCGTGACTCCGTTTTTCTGAGAGGCCTTACAACTTTCAAGATATTGTGTTTGCCCATGGCGATTACAGGAAAAAAATACGCAAAATTTTTGTGCTGGAGCTGTTAAGTCAGGAAAGGGTTCTGTCATTTAGATCAATCAGGGAAGAAGAGGTCTCTAGTTTGGAAAAAACCATCAAATCGAAAGCCGGGTTGTCTATCAACCTGAAGAACTTGTTATATTCTTCAAAATTTAACATATTCTCAACAGCAGCCTTTGGTGGGAAATTCGAATTGCAGGATGCATTCAAGAACATTCTTCCGGACATTGTAGCTTTGTTTGGAGGTCTCAGTATTGTTGATGTCTATCTTTTCATCAAATTGCTCCATCTGATCAATGCTATGAGGCCTAAACATAAGAGCCTACATAACAAAGCAGATGAGATTCTTGACAGTTTATTCTCAATTCATAGAGGAAATCCAGAGGAACACTTGGGTCTGGATGAACTCACAGCTGATTTTTTTCCTACGTTATGCGTCCCTTCAGATCATCAGAAAGAATCATTAAAACATCTTAAGTTTCTCTAGGACCATATGCAGGATAAGGGGACTAGAAATCCAGGTATATACCTTAAAGACTAACCGTCCCCTTTTCATCAAAACCTTTAAGACCAAAGAGGCGAAGCGTCTCCGCGATGTTACCATCAGGACTTGGGAGTCTCAGCAGTTGCTTCATCGTAGTAAGACTGAAGCTATCCCTTCTAACAGCATGTGAATACAAGATAAAATGGGCCACCAAACTGTGATTCAAAATAGAAGATAGTGGCGTTCAGAAACCAGAATATGATCGAATATATATTATATAATGGTAAATTCTGAAAACAACATTGTTTCAAATATAAGCATTGAAAATAAAATATCAAAGTATGCTTAAAGTGAATCATGCACTACAATTTTTTGTATTGAGTAACATGTTCAGTTACAATTATGCACTGCAATTTGTTCAAGTTGTATAACTATATCGTATTCAAAATTACTCATTTAAGCGCCAGTGATTTCATTGTTTGGTCAAAGTCGAAGCCTGCGGTTTTTGCAAAGCAGAAACAAAGAAGTTTTGTTGATGTTTTGCATTTTAGTAATTTATTAGTATTTGTTGAGTGTGTCATTTATGAATTCTTATTGTTTTATGTATTTTTAAACATATAATTATATATTAAAATTTATCATACTCACAAAACTGGGTAAAAAATATTTTTTCTCTTTATATTGTTTTAAAACATAAAGAGATAGTTTTTTAAATTGAGTAGTTATTTTTTTAAATTAAAAGACAATCTTAAAAAAAGTAGTTTTAAATAGTTATTTTTAAGATTAAAAGGCTTAAATATCCATAATTTATAAATATATTATAAATAATTATAATTTGATTTTTATATAATTTCTTCAACTAAGTTAGTATTACTTATTCCTAACACTAAACTCAGTCAGAGGTTTTATATATAGTTTAGATTTAAAAAAAAAATAAATTTATAAATTATTTATTAATGAAATTTATATTAATATATAAGTTTTGTTCAATATACAAATAATATTAATTTAATATAAAATTTATTATTTTTAATGTTAATGTAAAATCAAAAGTACAAGAATAAAAAAATTTAATATAAGTTTTAAAATTTTTTTATTTTATCAAATAAATTTATTTATTTTTTAAATGAATGAAAATCATAAATTTGAAAATAAAGTAAATTAATGTAAATCTTAATTTTTATTTATTCTAAATTTAATAAATCTTATTAATAATAAAAATTTTACAAATAATAATTTAAAAATTTTAGCGAATAATAAATATTAATCATTTTTATAATAGTAAATAATAATAATGTAAAGGAATTGGTGGGAAGGATTTAGCTCTATATTTCCAGAAATTAGTTAGTTTAGAATATATTATTTATTTTCCTTTTTCGTACTAAAAGGCTAAAGTATCATATTTACGTAACTTAAATACTATAATAACTTTTAATTGGTAATAATAAATGCATTATTCAACTCAAAATTAACAATGCATTTTGTTTATATATATATATATATATATATATATCTCTCTATAAGCAAAATTAAAGATGATCGGTGACCTCGTTCTTTGCCGTTGTAGGAACAAATTATTTATTAATTGAATCCAAAACAACCATGCCCATACAAATAGCCTTTTGTTCTAAGGATTTCCCTATGAGCTGTTTAAACATTTTAATATAAATCACAATTTTTATGCATTTCATACTTAAATTGATCTCTTATCTCTCATATCTCGTATATCAATATTAAAAATAACATGATTTTCGACTTTTAATAAATATAAATATAAATCAAGCCAAAAAAAAGATCTTAAGATAAACTTGGCTAAAGGGACAAACCAAAATCCAAATCCATTGCCACATTGTCTGATTTTATCCAAATAACAGTGAAATTTCTTTAGTCAAGATTCGCGTGTCTAGTTCGTCGGACTAAAAAAATTTAGTTTACTATTTAAAATTTATTAAAAATATATTATATTTTATAATTTAAATTAAACAAAATATTTTAATTATTAAATAATAACTCAAATCAAATTAAAGAAATTTGAATTTAAAATAACATATTTCAAACATGACTTAATTCGAATAAAGTAATCTAACTTTAAAACAAGATTATTCAAATTTTGAAAATTCTCTTAATATATATGTTATATTTATTCATATATTAAATATAATTAAATTGGTCATTCACAATAAAATTTATATTTATTAATTTTTTATCTATAATTTAATTTTATACGTTAGAATTTATAAACAAATATAATTATTAGTCTTAAACCAAAATTTTTAATTTTTTTAATACATTATATATTTATCTTTTAATTATCCATTAAATAAATATCTTATATATATTTATTTTTGAATTTTTAATTAAACTCGATATATTAATTTTTTTTAAAGTTTTAACTTCTTTTATTTTTATGATTGGTTACCCAACAAAAATTAGTTAGCTCCTACCTGTATGAAACTATACTAGCTTGTAAAGTGATAATATCATTGGTTTGTAATCAGTCCATAAGTTTATTTTTTAAGCAAAGGCTTCATTATTGTGGTAACCGTAGAGTGTAAAATCGATAAACTAATAAACCGGGAGAATAGGAAGGATTATCTAGAATGTTGCATTTTTGTCGAAAAATGCTTAAATGAAACAACATACAAAATTCTCAATTATAAAAAAAAAAAAACAAAAATAGTTTAAAATTTAATCTGTTTAGAGTTTTCAACTCATAATTAATAAAAAGATAATGTTTTTCATTAAATTAAATGCCGCCAATAAATAAATTAATATATTTATTTAATATTTATTTATACCAAACTATTAAAAGTTGGGCTCCGGCGTTTTGACTGGCCGCCCAACCACGCCAAACCAACTCCTTTTGTTTAAGGTTGAATTACCGGGGAACGATGCTTGAGCGAATCAGCAATGCCAATATCCACGCCTGTTAGTAGGGCGTGTGACGCACTTGCTGTTAAAAGCAGGCTGCGATCAGCGGCGATCACACCGTCCACTTTATGGAAAAAAAGAAATGGGCGGTCACTGGGCCCCGTTAAAGTCGGTGATCAATGATCATGGAGGAAAACTGGGTCCCACAACCCATTTAATTTCAGACAAACAATAAGCCTCTCATTGTTTTTTTAACTGTAACAAACTGCGTTCCCCTTGTCTTGGAGTAGCCAATTCGATGCGTCCACGTCTTCAACTTGATTGGATACGTATGGATTTTATTTGGGGACGCTTGCATGTGAGTGAAATAGTAAATTGTTTTGTTACCGAGGCTTTTTTTTTTTTTTACCAGTGGGAGTGGTTGGTACTTGGTCCAAAAGAGTTTATTCATCGAAAATGTAAAAAAAGCTTTATTTCTTTTTCCCCAAAAGTTAAAACTAAAAGCTCAGAAGCGTTGGTTTCTTTTTATTACTAAAATAAAATCGTTAGAAATTGAAATTTGATTATTATAATAAAAATTTTAGTTTTTTCTTAATAAATTATATAATTGTTGATATAGAAGTGCTAATAATAACAACAGGTATTTAATGAAATTTTTTACATTATCACTTTAGTCTTTAATAATATAAAATTTTTAACAAAATTTATATTATTTCACATTCATTTTTTATTTTATCTAAGTTTTCAAGTGATTTATTTGGTGTTTATTCTAATTAATAAAATATCTTTAAATTTTAATCTATTTATTATTTATTTAGAAACTTAATAAAATATTATTTTATTCTATTTTGTTTTTTTCTTACAACAACCTTAAAAAAACTCCACTCAGAAAACATCTTTTGTGAAAGTTTCAGCAAAGCAAAAAGACACAATTACTGATTGGTTCTTGCTAAATTTTTATATCCTATTACTTTCACGAAATTTTAAAAAAGGTAATATAAGGATTATATTATTTTTTTTTTCATTTTTAAAACCTTAAGGGATGTTTATTATTAATTTTCCTTATTGATTATAATTCAACATTTAAATTTGAATAATATAAGTCAAATTTTCCAAAAGGACAATTATCCAACATTTAGCTGACTACTGACTTACAATATTCACTATTTAATTTTTAATTATTAATTTTAAATATATGTTTAAAGATAAAAAAAAAAAAAGACTGCTTGAAGTTAAATGAAGAACAAAAGTGTAGAAATAGTAACAATTTAAATAAGTAAAATCACATGATTTATATTGATTTTTTTGAAAAGTAAAAAATCAAAATAGACAATTTATCCAAAGTTATTCATAAAAATTGACGAAGACAAAAATTAAATATGCGTGATTATAATAATAATAAAAAAAATTGATGATATAAAAGTTGAAGAGGCAAGAGGAGCTTCAAAGTGCCCCTTTGAGATCGACCAAATCTTTCTTTTGCTCTCTGTTGCTCTCTCTCTCTCTCTCTCTCTCTATATATATATATATATATCTGTCTTTCATTGGAATCGATCTCCTTATTTTCTGAGCTTTCAATTTCAAAGAAGATTCAATGGGTAAACGCTTTAATCATTTCATCTTAATCTCTTTTTTATTTCTATTATTTATTTTTAAGCATTATTTTCCTCTCTATTTACAGCTGTTTTCAATGATCCGTCATCCGTTTCTTCCTTTTCATCAATTAATTAATTTTGCGGTTTCTTTGTTTAATTTCTGTAATGTAACGGGAAAGAGAGCGTTTGAGCATGCACGATGCAGCGCCGCCTTAATGATTTTGTTGGTTTTTTTTTTAAAATCGACGATGCGATTTGTTTTATGTGAAAAATTGAATTTTAGGTTTTTAAAAGCTTCTTTAAGCGGCGTAAATCTGAAATTTATTTTGATGTTTGGATCCGGAGATGAATTTCGTGTTTATTACGTGTTTGGTTGCTGAGAAAGTTAAGGAAAATGAAAAATAAAGAATTAAAACTATTTAGTACGCCAAATTCCTCTATGAAAATCGATGAATATACTATTTGTTTGAGTTGAGGTATGCTTATATATCCTTTCGTTGATCGATTGATGTTGAGAATTGAAGTTTAAATTAACAAGGAAAAATGTATAGGGCATTTTAGTGCTTTTTGTTGTCGAAGCTGTTCTTCTCTTTACTTAGATATGTCATGAACATTTCATTTCTCAGTGACAAGCGAGGAGTGTTGTTCAACTCAACTTATCGATGGAGATGGTACATTCAATGATACTGGAATAGAACGCTTTATCAAGGAAGTGAAACTTGGTGAATGCGGGCTTTCGTACGCTGTGGTTTCCATAATGGGACCACAAAGCAGCGGTATGCTTTGATATCTTCATGACATCCTGCTTTATACTTATGCTTTCCCTGTTGCTTAGGTGTCTATTCCAAGTTCACACTCAGCTGCTTCATTCTTTTTGCTGGCATTCATGTTTAATGATATTGATTTAGAAATATGTAGGATACTAGTGAGATTATGATAAGCATGAAGTCTTGTTATGTCAGCTTTCAAAAAAGGCATATTTTCCATATCTTTCATATGAACTCGTTACCGCATGATATTGTTGAATTACTTCCATAGTTAATTTTTATATCTATCACATGCCATGAATGATTTTTGCTTTTAGCTGTTTTATCATTTTATGGTAGCTTTGTAAGTTCCGGTTATGCCATTAAAAGTTTCGCTTTGTTTTCCTTGATCTTGACAGGTAAAAGCACACTGTTAAATCATTTATTTTACACCAATTTCAGGGAAATGGATGCATTCAGGGGAAGGTAACGTATAATTCCTTAATAGCACATTGCATTTGTTTCAATTGGTTCAAACAGCTAATGTAATGTGCTTCTTGTCAGGTCTCAAACCACTAAAGGTATTTGGATTGCAAAATGCGCTGGTATAGAGCCTTGCACTATAGTAATGGATTTGGAGGGTACTGATGGAAGAGAACGTGGGGAGGTGCTGTTGCTAGCTTGCATTCTACCATTAACATATGTTGTCTAAAAATTGAAAATACATTGTTTGATATACCAGTAACTACTTTTGCTTGCTCTGTTGTTTGCCTTCCTTTTTGTTAACTTAAAGATCTTTGGGCGTGTTTTTGCAAAACATAGGATTCAGGATATTCCTCCTTCCCTGCCCCCAAAGGAAAAGAAAAAGAGTATTTAAGGCAATGCATTTTAATTTATCAATCCAGTAGGTATTTTTTTTCTAGGACCTTGCTTTCATGGCAATTTATTAGCCACATCTAAATAATTCTTATAAGTTTTCAACGGCTTGGTGATGTAATGATTTGGTAGTTGTAGGAAAATGCTTGTAGTATTAAATTTATTTTTGTTTTACAGTGAGTAAAATCGAATTAAAGGTCAGTCATCAGTTTTTTTTTTTAAATAATTTTTTGTCAAGCTTTTAATGTTCCATCTTATTTATTTATATTTGTAACAAAAGTTCGACCGTAGGTGAGATTTATTCAATAGCATTATTTTCAGGGACATGGATTAGTAGATTATACACGAAATTGAAGAAATCAAATTGATCATGACCAAAGAATAACATTTGGTAGCATACACTGGGTTTTTTAGTTATAAGAGGAATTTGTGATTTTAGACAGAGGTCTTGCCACTCTAACGTGAAAGCTAGAGTGATTGGATCAAGCTGAACCAAATCAATAGTTGGAATTCAGATTATAAAAGTTGTATATGAAGTGAATTATCTATGTGTATTTTTGTTTGTTGAGTTTTATGTGATCTTCCTTGTTTTACAGAAAATGGGGGGATTGGAGTTTCTTTCTTTTTATCTTATTTATTTTTGCATCATTTCAGGATGACACAGCATTTGAGAAACAAAGTGCACTTTTTGCACTGGCGGTTTCAGATATGGTACTCATAAACATGTAAGGTTTGGCACCTACACGGTGCTTGATATAGTTTTGAATTTTCATTTTAAGCTAATTGCTATCAGTAATATGTGCAAATAATATTCTTTAGCAACTTACATTTAGGTGGTGTCATGATATTGGTCGTGAGCAAGCTGCAAACAAGCCTCTTCTGAAGACTGTATTCCAGGTATTCACTATTTCACTGCCCTTTGTAGTCAGCACCCTGAATTTTGAGAGGTTCTTTTCTTTATTTGGTTGTATTTGGTTGCAGGTGATGATGCGTTTGTTTAGTCCCCGCAAAACGACTTTGATGTTTGTTATCCGTGATAAAACAAGGGTGAGCATTTTGTGCTTGGAGAGCTAGTTTTTTTTTTTTTTAAAAAAATTAGTATCTAAGCTTTATTGTTATTATATCTAACTAAGGATTTTCTATTTTCAATTCAGTCTATGATTACTTAGCTATTTCTTGTTTACAGACACCATTGGAAAATTTAGAACCTGTTCTGAGAGAAGATATTCAGAAGGTGGAGATATATGCTGGCTATGCTTCCTTGCTTTTTTGATTAGCTTAAGTAATATTTTCTTCTGATCCGTTTTTCTTGAACTGCAGATATGGGACTCAGTTCCTAAGCCACAAGCACATAAGGAAACCCCATTAAGTGAATTTTTCAATGTATGATGTTGGGTTTTGAGTTAGTCCAAGATAAATTTAAATGTTTAGCATCTCTCTGCACCTATTCTAATGAGTATTGCTTTTGACGATTTAATGCTATTGCTGATAATTGCCAGGTTGAGGTTGTTGCACTTTCTAGTTTTGAAGAAAAGGAGGAGCAATTTAAAGAGCAGGTACCATGTTTAAGTCATCTCATAAGTACATTCAGTATTCATAGCATGCAAATGATCTTTCACACTATCTAGAAGTTTGTTTAAATAGAAAGAAAGAAGTAGTTGAATATCTACATGTGGATTTGTGATGCCACCCGATTGATTGTTTGATGACTTCCTTTTTTCTCTCATTGAAGTTATTGCATTTCTTTTTCCTCACTTGTCCTGGTTGGACTGTGTAATTTAGTTTTCTGGAGATTGCTGAAATAAAATTTTCCTGAATGTTGGACGATGGTGTTGAAATATTTGACCAATTGACATGCAAATGAGTAGTTTGTCTGATTCTATTATTGCTACTGAAGGTTGCTAATTTGAGACAACGATTCTTCCACTCTATTGCACCGGGGGGGCTTGCTGGAGACCGGAGGGGAGTTGTACCTGCTTCAGGGTTCTCTTTTAGCGCACAACAGATCTGGAAAGTTATTAAGGAGAATAAGGACCTTGACCTTCCAGCCCACAAGGTAACCTTTTGGACATTATTTTTGCTCCAACTCGAATGAAATTTGTAAATCTTGATGATTTTTCTGTGTCTATGTTTCATTTGCCCGTAGGTCATGGTGGCCACGGTACGCTGTGAAGAAATTGCCAATGAGAAGTTTTCTGGTTTCACTGCAAATGAGGTACAATGACATGTTAAATATGTCTATAGTCATAAATATATGCATGCACGCACATAGATGCACACTTTTTTGGGAGCTGGCTATTTTTCTAGAAACTCAAACCAACGTATTACCTTATTACAGAACTGGTGTCTGTTAGAAGAAGCTGTACAGTCTGGTCCAGTTGCTGGCTTTGGAAAGAAGCTGAATTCGATTCTTTATGCTTCTCTATCAGAGTAAGACTACTTTAAGGAGAAGTTTTGTAGTGTCTAAGTTACAAATAGGCTACTACCTATATAAGCATTTGGAAGAGCTGAGCCCAGTTAGGCAAAGACCATTTGAGCATTGAAGAAATTATATAAGTGATTCATTATGTCAAAGTGACTGTACGTAACTCTGATGCAAAGGGATCGATAGGAATGTTGTGATAACTGTTTGGCAACCTGATGACTTGTGAGTCATGATGGTGGGTGGATGAAATTATCATGAGGCATACTTGGCCAACTAAGAGGCAGCTCTAATGATCAAATTCAAGATTTTTGTTTCTTCCGTACTTATTTTCCATACTTTACTACCATATCGGTGACATCAAGTTCTTTGTTCATAGGTATGATGCAGAAGCCACATATTTTGATGAAGGTGTCAGATCTGCAAAGCGAAAGCAGCTTGAAGAAAAACTGCTACAAGTAATAGCACTATGCTGTTTTTGTGCTTAATTTTTCTTGTTATTTGGATTATCTCAACTCATTTGCTTTCCGTATTCTGATTTAGCTTGTCCAACCGGCCCACCAATCCATGCTAGGACATTTAAGGTCTGGAACTCTTGAAAAATTTAAGGAAGCATTTGATAAAGCTTTGAATGGAGTAGAAGGGTTTTCTTTGGCTGCCCGCAACTGCACTGAATCTTACATGGCTTTGTTTGATGAAGGATATGCAGGTATGGATGAATGTCATGAACCATTTTCTTAGATGTAAACTGACTTGCAATATCTATGAAACACAATTTCAAGAGCTATGAAATGAAAAAAAAAAAAAAAAAATCATTAAAAAGGTCGAGCAATAAATTATCCATATAAGCAAAATCGAGTTTTTAAACCATTACTATGAATTGAAACTTTAAATGATGAGCTTTTGTATGTTGATTGCATTTAATACGTTTGTTGCCATAAATGTTTGTCAATTGGGGTGTTTTGCTCAACAAGGTAGACTGAGTACATGTGGAGTTTGACCTTGTTTTTGCAGATGCTTTTGTTGAGCTAGCAAACTGGGATTCCTCTAAAGTCAGGGATAAGCTACGTCGTGATATTGATGCACATGTTGCTGCTGTCCGAGCTGCCAAACTTTCAGAGCTGACTTCATCATATGAGGTATGACAACTTATCTCTCTGTCCCTTCTAACAGTTTACTTGATTTAAGTGATTATCCTCATGATTAACAACAATTATAATTTCAAGATTACTTGCTGTATGTTAATCCTAGCCAATGAAGCAATATTATGGAAAGTTGGGGATAATGTAACCTAACAAAATTTTAAAGCAGGAATTTGTATATCATTTTCAAGTTGTTTGACCTTGGTTGCTTGAGGCAAGGTGAACTGAAGTGGATACTGTGATGTTTTGACATTGGGTTTCTGGGTCTTGCTGGCTGTTGAAATATCAAATTGTGGCATATAATGTGCATCACTTTAAATAATTTTAGCCCCATTAATTAAGATGTCATATTGAACAGTTGGCTTGTTAAAACTTTACTTGCTAGTTGTTGAATTTTTCACGTTTTTGCACACAATGTGAACTACTTTAGAAATAATTGAAGCCCAATTAACAAAGATGTCATATTAAATGGTTAAAGTTATTAAAACTCTACAATATGGGTGGAATCTAGTTCTGAATACAAAAGGCCTGGCTTTTCTAGTTCAATTCTTTTGAAGACGATGAATTTGGACCCTTTGGTGTTTTATTTTTCATCTGATATACTGTGAATGGGAAACAACGAGTTATTTGATATCGATGTTGGCATTTATGTGATTATGTTTATCTTGTGTGCCTGATTTCTGTGTTGTATATGGTCAAGGACTTCCATGACCTTTGAAGCATTTGTCATGGTGACATCCACAACTCATGTTTATGACTGGTTAAATCTCCGCCTAGAATCACACTGATTATTACGGTTCATTTGCAGGCAAAGCTGAATGCAGCATTAGCGGGACCTGTTGAAGCACTTTTAGATGGAGCTAATAATGAGACCTGGCCCTCAATAAAGAAACTTCTCTTGCGTGAAACTGAATCAGCAGTTTCTGGACTCTCCAGTGCCCTCTCTGGTTTTGACATGGATGAACAAACTAAGGAGAAGATGCTAATGAGTCTACAGGATTATGCAAGAGGTGTTGTTGAAGCAAAAGCAAGAGAAGAAGCTGGAAGGGTATTGATCCGTATGAAGGACAGGCAATAACATATTTCAATGTTTGAGTTTAAGTGCTTGATCTGCTAGACATTATACATTCTCAACATTGACTCTAAATTTGCATACAGGTTTTCAACATTGTTTAGTCATGATTCTGATTCAATGCCACGGGTTTGGACTGGGAAAGAAGATATTCGAGCCATCACTAAAACAGCTCGCTCGGCAGTATGTTTATGTGCTATCATTTGTTGGATTTAAGAATTATGCTACAATCTATTTTCTGCTAAACTTGTTTATTTTCTGTTGCCAGTCCTTAAAGTTGCTATCTGTTATGGCTGCAATCCGGTTGGATGATAATGTTGATAATATCGAGAATACACTAACTTCTGCCTTGGTGGATACCAAAAATAATGCTGCTGTGACTGATAGGAGCATTACAACATTTGATCCGCTGGCCTCGAGCACTTGGGAGCAGGTGAAGTCTTGTTCCTGCTGAGGATCTTTATGAGATTTAGTTGAAATATACAAACTGCTTGACCTTTGCTTACCATTTGTTGGCATTTCTATGCCTTGCATTGATTAAATATGGAAAGTCACTGTTGTCTGGGTGACAATGAATGTTACCATAAATACCAAATTTGTGTGGCATTCACCTAAATGTATAATGCTGAAGCAACCCAGGGTCTTGATATATTTTCTCTCTCACATGCTGTTATATTCATCATTTGAACAGTCATTTCCTTCATGTGTCGTGCGTGATTTATTCTTGTTGCTGATTTTGGTGTAGGTTCCACCCGCCAAGACATTGATCACACCTGTTCAGTGCAAATCTTTGTGGCGGCAATTCAGGGCTGAGACAGAGTACACTGTCACTCAGGCCATTTCTGCTCAGGCATGAATTCTCAGATTCTAATTGTTAAGATTTTGTTTTCTCCCCTTACCCATCCAATATTGATTTGAATTGTCAGTCATTAAATCAAATTCCAATGCTGCCTTGGTAATAGTCATGGGTGCCGTAAGGAATGCTAGAAAAAATAAGTCTATTGCAATTGCAATTAACATGGCTAAAGTTAATTGCATTATTTATTGCAAATGCCGCCCCTGAAATTCTGTTGCATTCCCCTAATTTTCCACATGTACTACCTCTTTGTAGCAGGTTTTATTTACTGGAATTCAGAATTGATATTTTGGTCTAGGCCGATATGTAATTGCAAATTCATCTTTTTTTTTTTTTCCCAAGCTTACGGATGCCTTATTAGTTTTCTTCTACTTTCAGGAAGCCAACAAGCGTAACAACAACTGGTTGCCACCTCCATGGGCAATTGTCGCCTTGATTGTCTTGGGATTTAATGAATTTATGACTCTTCTAAGGTGCAGCATTGTGGCTTTGAATTAAATTTTGATCTGTATTCAATGATATTATCCTTTGTTTGTTGCTTGTGCTTACGTGCAAATATCCTCAATGCAGAAATCCTTTATATCTGGGTGTCATCTTTGTGGGTTTCCTGATTATAAAGGCTCTATGGGTGCAGCTCGACATTTCGGGTGAATTCCGGCATGGCGCTGTAAGTGTTGAACTATTTTTTTTTTCTGCGTTGTTTATTTGTTAGCATGCCTAGAATATTGTCACTTGCTGCTTCAGTGGAATTTCAAAAGCAATTTTCGGTATCTTGCATGGCATTCTTTAGTTTTCTGACGACTTAGACCAAAATAAAGGTTTGATTTCTTCGAGCGGTCGTGCGATACTTTTTTTCTTCTTGTTTGAGGTATTATGTGCAATTAATAAACCTACTACTGAATCTAATAAGTTATAGTCAAAGTGTTAATTGTTTGTTGTTCGTTGCAAAATAGAAAATGGATTCGATACAAATGCAATTATTTTGTAGAACTTCTTATCATAAAATTAAGAAACATAAAACTGCCCTAGTCTATCAAAGATTTTATACTTCCATTGTGATTAATCTGTTTCACCCTTTTCCTTCTGATTGGAGGTCAAATTTTTGACTTTGTATGCTTACAGCTTCCTGGGCTTCTTTCCTTATCTACCAAGTTCCTTCCGACCGTCATGAACCTGCTCCGAAAGTTAGCTGAGGAGGGGCAAAGTCCCGCAACCAACAATCCTCAGAGAAACCTGGCTGCAGAAGCTAAGAGTTTCCAAAACGGAAGCACCAGCGGCAACGTGTCATCGAGTGCTTCATCTGGAGTAACTGCATCAGGAAACAGTATGGAATACTCCAGCGCCACGAAAGAAGAATGAGTAACTTACTAGAATAGAATTACGTTTGAAGAATGCCTGTCTTGTGCTCGCTTTCATGGGTAGGGTGTTTGTCACTATGTTTTTTAATTGGTCCATCTATAACTCTTCCAACAATGTGAGAGTTAACACATTTTTGCGAAAGTGCCGCGTACAAGGGGCCTCCGCTTTCTTGCGATTGGGCCCCATTAAATAGTTTTTTTTTCCTTTTTAAATCCATTTTGATTTATTCTTAACCTAGGTTTTGATCTATTGTTATATTTATTGTTTGTTGGCTAACTTATGAGGCCTTATTATATTTTACCTTGGTGATTGGTTTTGGTAATGCTTGTTTTTAACCCAATTTTGCTGTTCTTGCTAGCATTTGTATTGTAATTGTCATTTTCGATTGCGGGCAACTGGATTTGGGCTCACGGGTCTCTTTCGTTTGCTTTCTTTTTATGGGTGAAGAGTTTTCTATCTTATTCAGCGCCAAGCAAAGTTTTACGAGCTCTGACGAGTAAAGGCAGTCCTTGCAGCTAAGGCTAGAAATTAGCATGCATTGCCTCCCGTGCCAGCGGTAGCCACCGATGGATGAATAATGGAACTTACCGATGTATATCTCCTACTGTTCTGCATGTAGGGGGTGTGCATCAGAAATTATCTGAATTTTTTTAATCCAAATTTGGATTGGAGCGCGATATAATTTTTTTAAAAGCTCGTATTAATATTAAAATAATAATAAAACTTTTTATATTGATATGTATAATTAATTTAAATAAAAATATTTTTATTATTTAAATAATATTTTAAATTAAATTAAATTGATTTCAATTATAAAATTTCTTATTCGGATTCAGTTTAATACGGTTTGGATGGATTGTTTTACAAATGAGCAGGTGAGGGGACAGTCGGTGAGAGATTATTTACACGGACGATTTTGACATAAGAACCCGGTCTATTGCCATTTGCCAACTGATGTTAGACATCTACATTATTTGTATTACATATAAAATATAAAATTTTTGATCAAATTTGATAACATTAAATTAAATGATTTTAATTTAATTAAAAAATCATAAATATAAAATAAAATAATATTTAAATTTTAAAAAAATAATTATTAAAAGTTTTTAATATATCTTTTAATTTTTAAAAAAACAATTCACTTAAAAGAATTTTTTTTAAATATATTATTTTTAAACAAAATAACTTTTTAAGACATTTTTTGACCATACGATGGATGTGATAAATTTTAGTTATTACAATGTACGATCGCCCAGTTTGCCGAATAAGAATTCAGTGGATGGAGCTAAGAATCGGCTATTCAACGTGGCAAGGAATAGATTTTTCGTTTTAGGACAATTTTACCCATCATTTTTTTTTTTCCCTTTCATATTTCTAATTTTGTTCATCATTCTTCTCTTCTCCCTCACTTTCAAAGATCATCATCACAAACAACATAAAAAAAATACCAAGTAAAATCAGATTTGAAATTTTCATGAAAATACCAACTCCAATTTTTCTCTCTGAAAATACCAAGAAATACCATCATTATCAATACCAACAATAACAAAAGAAAAAAAAAACACAGCCAAAATAAAGCGAAGGGAAGAGAGACACATATTAAGCAGGAAAAAAAACAGAAAAGAGAAGAGAGAAGTTTGGGTTTAGCTTCACGCTTGGTGAAGATGAAGAGGAAAGGGTAGGGGCCGGGGGTGGCTCGCGGAAGCTGTGACGATCGTTGCCGAAACCTGGTAATTTTGGGGTTTTTGGTTATGGTTGTTGAAGAATGAAGTCGAAGATGTGGAAGAGATACGGAGAAAGTGAGTTACAGAGAGAAAATGTTAGGAGAAATCAGAGGAGAGAGAAAAACAAAAGTAATTATAGGGTTAAAAAAATAATAAAAAGATAAAAATATTTATACTATATTATATTTTCAACTACAATTTTTATATTTTAATATGTAATTAAATACAAAATATTTTTATTATATAAGCATTATTATTTATTAATATTTTTACCATAGTATGAGAAAATCTTATTTATAAAAATATATTAAAAATAATATCTAAATATTTATTAAATTAAATAATATTTTAATATGATTTTAGAATTATTAAATAATATTTTAAATATTTTATAATAAATATTTTTAAATTAAATGTTTAGAATGAAAATATTATTTTACAATTAAATGATAAAAGTAAATTTTTTATATATTTCTTACATATCCATTAATATTATTTTAATTAATTAAATAAAATAATATTATTTTTCTTAATATTTATTATTCATATATTTTATTTTTATCAAATAATTATTTTATTTTTATATTATTATATTCATGTAAACTAAATGTATCGCAAGTGTTATTCACAAGTTTCTGTCTTTAACCCTTGGTCGGTCCTACCTGCTTTTTGGATCGGTAACATATTTTTGGTTCTAGCTTGACCTTCATTCCCATTTACCAACCGGGCAGTTGAAGTAAAACAAAATCTCATCCAAGCTCAAATTACAACAAATATTTAGCAGTAGTACACAAACTTCTTTTCCTTTTTCTTTTTTACAGCTGGATGAGATGGTATTTTCATGCGAATTCTGTTTGGCAATTGGCAACCACAGAGAAAGGCTGATGTGCCGTGACTGAGACAGGTCAGAGTAAGTGAGGTGAAGCGTCAGAGTCAGTGGGTGAAGCGTCAGAGTCAGATGTTCGATGTAAGGCAATAGTAGATTTTGGTTCTGCATCCATCCATGCATTGCAGGATACACACTTCAACCTCATCTTTTCTTTTCTTTTTTTTTTTTTTTGTTACAAAAAGTTTGCACTAAAATACATAATATTATAATATAAATATTAAAATATATATTAAATTATTTATATTTAAAAAATAATAAAAATATTAAAGTTTTTTAAAATATATAGTAAATAAATTTAAATAATCCATTAATAAATATAAATAATTTTAAAAAATTTAAAACTTATACTTTAAATTAATCTTAAAATTAAATAAATATATATAATATTAATATTCAATTTAATTTATAAATAATTTTATCTCCCAAGAAAATCTTATCCTTAAAAAAGGAAAACGAAAACACATTGGTAACGTTGAAATCCATGATTTTGATAAATACCTTCTCTCATAAATGTTGTCCCAACTGTCAAATGTGGACAGTGGAAATTTAGTGGCTACCAGTAAGATTAACAATCATTGTTGCCATCTAATTTCTAATTCATGATGTAATAATAGTACAAAGTTTTAAAAGCTAAGCACTCCTATTTTTTTAGTTGGCATTAAAGAAAACTCTGGTCAAAGGTTTTAAAACCCTAATCTGATCATTATCATTGGTAACACTCCATTTCAATTCCGCTACCAAATTTTTATCCTTAATGAATTCTTCTAATGAATATTCTTAAAATATTTTTTAAAGTTATTATAATAATCAATATATTCATAATACTGTAAATAGTATTTTAATTAATAAATCTTAAAAATATCTTTAAAACACTCATTAATAAAATATAGAAAATATAAATATATAATTAACCTTTGATTAATTATCATACAAAATATAAGTATCTCTCGAATTAATTCGTTTAGGAAAAAGAATTTAAGATTTTGATATTATAAAGAAATTCCATTTCGAAAGAGTTGTCTCTTGGCCTAGGTTTTTTGTTTTTTTTTTTTTTTTGTTTTTACCTTATTGTTAGGGGAAAAAACCAGACAGGCATATGAATGAACTGGCTACATGTAATACAAAGTGTTTTTGGATGGATATGATGAAAGGAGAGTTTTAATCCAACGGCCAAGGTCTCCTACTCCAAACCGTTGCATTCATTTCACCATTAATGACTTGCACCTGCCCTTGGTTCAGTGACCTTAAATACCGTTGATAGCTGTATTTCTTGTTGATCGCAAAAGACCCTTTAATTTTCCTTTTCTGTTTAGTCCCATTATAAGCCGCTGTATTTGCTTAGCTACCGTATCTCGGTGTTTTTCACAGTCATCATTGATCAGCTCTCGACTCTTGAAGCTAAGCTGTATTATATAAACGTATAGTCAAGATTCAAGTGAAATCGAAGCTTATTTCAATTATTTTATACAATCAGTTAACATTCTAAGTTTAAAGTTAAAAAATCAGCATATGCAATCCTTCCTTCAGCACAAAACGACTTCCTTAAAAAAAAAAAAAATAGTAAGATTTAAGTGTCATAACACATAAAACAAGGCCAACCATTGACAGCCGCATAGAAGAATTTGTTTTGTTTTTCTGGAAGTTCTTTTAGCCGTTGTTGGGGGGGTTCTTTTGCTGTTAGTTTGTCTATCTGCTCTGGCCTTTCAATGGCTGCTTTCGTTGGTGGGGCACTGAAGCTTTCTATCAGTTTGGCTCTTCTTTGGCTTAATACTCTCTCTTCTCTTCAAGGTTATTTTTCTGCTTCTCTCTCAGCTCTTTAGAATCTGAAAAAGAAAATCGTCTTTATTTGCATTATTTTTTTTTGTTTGATTAAATTTGGTTTTGATTGATCCTTGACATCTCATTTTTCTTTACCTTATTTTTGGATCATAATTCTCTAATTATAGGGGAAGAAGCATGCCATAGATTTTTGTAAGGAGCTTTTTCATTCTTTTGCTCCCCTACCTAGCAACATGTAGATGTGCTGCTTCTTGTTGGTAGATTGAAAAAATGAGTCAAATTTACCTAATAAGACCATCTTCATTCTTCAATCTATTGGATTTTGCTTCTAGAAATTTTTGGAAGAAATTAATGTCAACTATGATCTCCTACTGCCCTTCTAATTCTTTTTCTATATGTTACTTATAAATTGGATAGATAGATAGATATCTTTTCATTATTAAACTAATTCTGTCCCTAAGTCTTTTTCGCTACTTTGAGTTAGGAATTTAGTTTCAATTAACTACTAATATTTCATCATATACGGAAGAAATAATTGCTAAAAAAACACTAGCAAAATTTGATTGAATTAAGCAAATCTAACTTGTCCATATAACAAATGGAAAATTCGAAAATTAATATGCAGGTGCCAAGGATTTGTATGAATTTCGATACCCATTCATCAAAAGGGCAAGTACATTTGGGCCATCGTCATCATCATTCTCATCATCGAACACTGATGAAGTTTCCTATGACTACATAATTGTTGGAGGTGGCACAGCCGGTTGTCCCTTGGCGGCCACACTGTCTCAAAACTTCAGTGTGTTGCTGTTAGAGAGAGGTGGGGTTCCCTTCTCCAATGCCAACGTCTCCTTCCTCCGCAACTTCCACATTGCCTTGGCCGACAATTCCCCGAGCTCTGCTTCCCAGCCTTTCGTTTCCACCGATGGTGTCATTAATGCTAGGGCTAGGGTTTTGGGGGGAGGCACTTCCATCAATGCTGGCTTTTACACCAGAGCTAACTCTGAGTATGTCAATTTCCCACTCTTTTTTTAATTCTTCATTATCTCTCCTTTTTCTTTTTTAATAAATACTAAATAGTTCTCAGAAGAAACACTGCATAGGTTTGGATAGGTTTGACTAAATTTATTAATATTAATAGAGGCTAAAATTTTGTTTAAACGTAATTTCTGCCAATTACGTACAGTTCAAGTAGTTGTATTGCCCATTGTCTAATTAATCAAAAGTTTAACAAAAGAAATTTTTCTAAAGAAAAAAGATTTTATAATTTATGAGTTTTCTTTTATATATATATATATAGATATATATATATATATATATATGAGACGTGCGAACTACTTTAGCCAACTTTGAATATTGTTGGACCGAATTGTCTTATAATTTATAAATTTTCTTTTTATATATATGTATATATGAAAGGGTTTAGGATAAGAATAAAAGACCAAAGTCGTTCTGACACCAACCGTTGGAAATTTTCTAGAGAAATAAGAAAATTCATAAATTATAAGAGAGCCCAACAATGTTAAAAGTTGGCTAAAGTAGTTCGTAAATTTTATATATATATTTATATATTTATATACATGAAGATGGTGACATTTATTAAGCTCTTAGGGTCCCTATATTGCTAAATTATATTTTTTTTAGAGGGTTGATCCCATTGTTTTCTGAAGACCAAGAAATGATCATGTTCAAAAAAATTCAAATATAAATATAAATATAAATATAAATATAAATATAAATATGATTCCACTTTCCATTTTAATGAAGTCCTCTTTTCTTCCTTGTATATACAAATATTTTTCTTCTTTTTGCCTAGTTATCTAATCTATTCATTCAAAGATTTAGTTAATTCATCACTAACACCTCACTCTCATGTAGTCATGTTGAATTTTGAGACGTGCTATTATACAGGCGTAGAGATTTAAAGTTTGGATTAAAGTAGATAATATTTCATATGGTGTCAAAGCAATCATTTATAATAATGTGAGAGTTAAGTGTTATATTATATTAGTTATCTTTAAGAATTTCAATGTTTAGTGTGGTAACAAGATCTTTTAATTTTATAAGATAAAAAGTATGAGATTTTTGGATCAATACTTATAATATTTTATAAGTTAAGTTTAAATCTTTATATCTATATTTTTTAAAAAATATTTATATAAAATATAATCTTTCGTGTATATATATATATATATATATGTATTTCTAAAAAAATTAAATATATTAACATTATCTATAAACTTCTATTTAACATGCATTCGAAAACCAATTACGTAAGTTCTAGTGTTCCTATGGCCTTTATTTGCCTGTATGACAGGTGATTAGGTAAGGTCTATTGCAGATACACGATGGAAAATAATGACACTTACTAGGTAGTCATTGTTTGGCCTGTACATTTGGTCCACCGCAAGACTAGGAGATAGGGTACCTTTCTTTTCTTTTATTCTTTTTCCTCTATTCATTTTTACTTGGTTGTTCTGCTTTTTTTTCTTTCTTTTTCCTTTTTTTTTTTTTTTATGAATTTAGTGGCCCTGCCTCTCTTAACTTTTTCTATCCCACCTAACTGATTTCCCTTTCTTTGTTTCAGCATAAAGCATGAAAAAAGAAAAAAAAGTTAATTACAAATCACAAAAAAAATATGACCGGTGTCAGCAAATTCTTTTTTGTTTAATTTATGGGATCAATTCATACTTTTTCCTTTTTGAAAACTAGAAAATATGGGTATTCATCAATACACAAATATAACAAAATGGTTAAGCTGAAATAGAATCAAAATCTAAACTCTAGCCTAATGTTTGCCAGTTGCCGCAAATGGAAAATTAAGCATTAAGATGTCTAAAGGTTGTTGGATTAATATTTTGCAGTTTCATTAAGAGAGTGGGCTGGGATGCAAGGCTAGTGAATGAGTCGTATCCATGGGTGGAGAAGCAGATTGTTCACCAGCCTAAACTAGCACAATGGCAGGATGCCTTCAAGGACAGTCTTTTGGATGTTGGGTTGTCGCCTTACAACGGATTCACTTACGATCATATCTATGGAACTAAAGTTGGTGGTACCATTTTCGATCGCTTTGGCCGTCGCCATACTGCAGCTGAACTGCTTGCTTCTGCAAACCGCAAAATGCTTACTGTCTTGGTTTATGCCACGGTCCAAAAAGTCTTGTTCAACAAAACAGGTATATAAATATGGCTTACGTTGCTCCGACCCTTCGATTTTCTTGAAGTATTAATGTCCTACATCCGTGCCCTATATATTTCTGGACATGGTTATAGGATATACCCTCTGAGGACCTTCCAAGAATATTGAAAAACTTTAAAAAGATTGAATATACCTATATTAGATATATATCAGACACTTATACCCAAGTTGGATAACATATATAGCAATGGTTTAAGAATTACTAGTAGTTTCTTAGTATGGTTTCAGAAATAGTTTCTCAATATTGGACTTGTAAAATTTCCGTAATCAGAAATAGTTTGCTCAGTCTTGGACTTGTGGTTTCTTAGTATGGTTTCTTAGTATAGGTGCAAGAATTCAGTTGGGTTTAAACAGTAATTAATGAAATGAAAAGTTGATGTCTGATTCAGGGAAGAGGCCAAGGGCAATGGGAGTGCTTTTCAAAGATGAAAATGGGAACCAGCATCGGGCATTTCTCACAAACAATCGGAGGAGTGAAGTGATTTTATCATGTGGTGCCATTGGAACTCCTCAAATGCTAATGGTCAGTGGCATTGGACCGAAAGCTGAACTTGAGAGGTTGAACATTTCCATGGTTCTGCACAATGAGTTTATTGGCAAAGGCATGGCTGATAATCCGATGAACTCGGTTTTCGTCCCCAGTAATCGACGGGTGGAGCAATCTCTTATTCAAACTGTAGGCATTGCCAAGATGGGAGTTTACTTTGAAGCTAGCAGCGGATTTGGACAGTCTCAGGATAGCATTCATTGCCATCATGGAATCTTGTCTGCAGAGGTAAGCTGAACTATTGTTTAATTCACTATTAAGGGACATGTTAATGTAAGTTTTCCTGCAATGTTGATCATAGATTTCAGGAATTAGGAATTCTTTTGTTATATTGAACCAGATTGGTCAGCTCTCTACAATTCCTCCGAAGCAAAGAACACTAGAGGCGATCCAAGCTTTCATCAAAAGAAAGCGAGACCTACCACATGAAGCATTCAATGGAGGTTTCATTTTAGAAAAGATTGCCAGGCCTATTTCCACAGGTCACCTCTACCTGGTCAACACCAACATTGATGACAACCCTTCGGTTACTTTCAACTACTTCGGTCATCCACGTGATCTGCGGCGCTGCGTTGATGGGATTCGTGTGGCTGCGAAGGTTATACAATCCGAATATTTCACGAACTTCACAAAGTGTGACAAACCAACTGTAGAGAAGCTTCTTAACATGAGTGTTAAGGCTAACATTAATCTTGTACCAAAGCATACTAATGACACCAAGTCTCTAGAGCAGTTCTGCAAAGACAGTGTGCTCACCATTTGGCATTACCATGGAGGGTGCCACGTTGGCAAAGTGGTGAATCCTGACCTCAAAGTTCTTGGCACCAACAGACTCCGAATTGTTGATGGCTCCACATTTAGAGAATCCCCTGGAACTAATCCTCAGGGCACTGTCTTGATGATGGGCAGGTAAAGCATTGAATACACATTTGATTAGTCATACCAGCATAAACTATATAGACAAAAGGTGGGGCACGATCATGAATTTTGAGCTAAACCAGGTTTTTGTTTGAAATTTGCAGGTACATAGGTGTCAAGATATTGAGAAGACGACTAGGAAAAGCTGCTCGTGTGTAATGATTTGAGACCAACCGGCGGCAGTTGAAGAGCAATACTTGTTTGTAGTTCTGTAATATATATCACGAACTCGTCTCCTACTGCTTGGTGCAGGTTGACGAAAACCCGACAGAAAAAAAAATGAACAAAGAAGGGAAAATATCGTTTAGGATATATCAGGCTTAGCTATGTGTTGGTTTTGATGTTTTTGGTATCATGTAATCAAAGATTTAAGGCTCCAAACGTTGTTTTCCTTATCGTTTTTCTTACAATATTTGAAGCAAAAGACTGACATTATACAAACTTAATCAAAATTTACCATACAATTTCACGTTATACATCTCCCTCAACTCAAAGTGTTCTCTTTATATATGCCTGTTCTCTTCTGTTATTCATTTTTAATGACAAACAATTTGTTGCAGAAAAGAAAGGAAAGACAACAATATTCAGGAAAAATACTAGTAGTTGAGAACATTAAGGACTAATTTTTAGTTGCAGTTTAAGTGTTTTGTTTGTGTTTAAACCATGCAAAATGTTAATGCAATTGCCAAACTTGTATAAAAAGTTAGGTAAGGCTCACGTGGCACTTAAATGCATGTTACTGTGTCAGCTGAAGAGGAAGCAAATGCAGCTTCCTAGTTTGGTGAATTTATATTTTAGCTAGATGCAGTTAATTGGGTCGTACAAACGATTAAGGTGAAGTTTCAATGGCACAATTACAAGCTGATAATGTGGTTTCAGCTGGCAATAGCATCACATTCCAAGGCACTCAATCTTAGCTTTGGTCGATACAAAGATTGAGGCCTTTTGGGTGCAAAAATGTCTAATCTTTTTTGGTTTCTATGTTGGGTATCTGAATAAAAATTGGTACATAAAGAACATATCTTTTCATGATTTGATATCTAAAAGAAAAAATCATAATTAAATATTTAAACTCTATTTTCGTTACTCATATTAGTTAAGACATCATTTTTTACCAATAAAAAGCATGACACGTATCATTTTAAGTCATTATTCACTATTCTATTGGACGCCTTGTGTTCCGAACCAAGTTGCATTAAATATTTTACTAATGAGAGCAATGTCTTAAGGGTCATATCATGTGCAATCATGCCATCGATATATTTATTTGTCAAAAGGTGTGGGATAAAGCAGCTGAAGAAGGATATTTAGCAGCGGCTTCTACCACATGAATCAGGAGTTGCCTCAGAAAGAATTTAAGTGTGATTTTGAGGGTTGTCTTATTACATTTTCAACCCTAAGATGCTGTGAACCCTAAATATGCAATTTGTTTTAAATTTTTGTCATAATAAGTATTGCTTTGGTCCAAGAAAGTGTCAAATACTACTAAAATTTCTTTTCTGATTACAGAAATCAAATCTGCATGAGCATGTCAAGCCTGTGCTTGAAATCAATAGGCTACATATATATATTTGTTCCAGTAGGTTATTTAGTTGTCAATGACAAGATGCTTATTCGAAAAGGAGTAACTCCGACGGGGCAGTTTCAGTCAGGGGAAGGGTTAGGCGGAAGAGAACATCCCTCACTTTGGAAATGGTTATTCGAAAAAGAGTAACTCCATCTCAAATGGATACAATGATGGAAATGCAAATTCAGATGACAATGCTGTTTCAAAATGGCAGCTATAATCTTTTGTGTCAAATACATGTTTAGTTGACAGATTACCTACCGCTAGTGACCTTCAAACTTGGGTAGGACCTCTCAGGTTAGTTAAATCAATCACATAAATGGTTGATGGGACTGACGTCTGATTTGATTCTTCTTCATACGCCAATTATGATTGGTGTTCCTAGCATTGATAAAACCCATAATTGGCATATATCAAGAAAGGGAGAAAAAAAAAGCAAAAATTTTCATGTGGTGCATGGATGTAACAGAATTAAGCATCAGTCTGCAATATTCAGTAAATTTTCCAGCTCTTGTTCAACAAAAACAAATCTAATTTATCATGGAAGATATTGTAACTTTAATGACAAGTGGTTTAGCTAAACTTTAGCGAGACCCTCGCCAAAATCTGACAGAAAATCCATGCTCACTTCGGCTGCCTCTTGATAAACTTCTTATTCTCTGCAAGAAATGCCTTCTC
The DNA here is from genome assembly GCA_038382065.1 of Adansonia grandidieri. Classification (NCBI taxonomy): domain Eukaryota; kingdom Viridiplantae; phylum Streptophyta; class Magnoliopsida; order Malvales; family Malvaceae; genus Adansonia; species Adansonia grandidieri. The sequence continues at coordinate 2,015,476 of JBBYHK010000015.1, read as the reverse complement.
CTTCCTGCTCCTACAGGGCCAGAACATGAGTGCCTCCTAAAGGACCCGGGCTCCTGCACCTCGAGTCCCCGTGGGATACTTAAAAAATCTGATGCCGACAGTGCTATATTGCTCTCATGACTATAATCATAGCCACGTATCGGGTGATGGGTCTCCGAAGCTTCCACAAGCTCACTTGAAAGTCTACTAACCTTACTATCTAAAGTTGCAGTAAAGTCCTCCTGGATGCCAGCTTTTGATTCTACCTCCTTTTTCTCATCAAATTCATTGCACACTAGTTTTAATGCTTGCACAACTTCACCCATGAACGGACGATGAGATACTTCAGGCTGCACGCACATAGATGCAATTGCTGCTACCTTGGCAATGCTATCAAATGAGATATCAGATTTTATGACTGGATCAATGACCATTTCCAAACCTTCCTTGGCTGTGAGAAGTGGACGAGCCCATGCAACAAGATTTTCTTGACCCGGAGGCTGAGACAAGTCCACAGGTTTCCTCCCTGTTAAGAGCTCAAGTAGGACCACACCATAACTATAAACATCACTTTTGACAAGAAGATGCCCAGTCATTGCATACTCCGGAGCCAAGTAACTGAAAAATGAGAAGTTTATCCGTAATAAGTCTTATAAGCAGACCAGACAGCTGATTCTCAAGAGGCATGCAAGTATATAATAAGCTTTGGTGAAAAAATACAACTGATCGTGAAAATTGAAAAGGATTGCCTTAGGAATAATGGTACAGAAATTCATACCCAAATGTTCCCATTACATGAGTCGAGATGTATTTGTTCCCTTCATCTAATGCTGTTCTAGCCAATCCAAAATCTGAAACTTTGGGTGTAAAATCATGTTCCAGCAAGATGTTGCTGGACTTGAAGTCTCGGTGGATAACCCGGGGGCTGGAGTCTTCATGTAAATAAGCTAAGCCTCGAGCTGCACCAAGAGCAATCTTCATTCGAGCACCCCAATCAAGTGGATCGGTTTCCTTCTCAGCTCCTGAGAGAATATAGATAGAGAATTAAAACAATCTCTAAGCTATAAAATATAGCAGTCTAATCACTCACAATGAAAATCTAGAATGGGATTTTAGTTATGCTGAAGATATTAACCGTGCAAATGGGACTCAAGACTTCCATTTGGAACAAGTTCATAGACAAGACAACGTATATTGTCCTCTGTGCAAATACCAATCAGTTTAACCAGATTTCTATGGTGCAGGCGGCTAAGCATCTCCACCTCTGCCAAGAATTCTTGTCCCCCATGTTGATCCTCCCTCTTCAGAACTTTAACAGCCACTGCAGCTCCATCATCTAAATTACCTCTGTAGACAATGCCAAAACCTCCTTCACCGATCACCCGTGATGCATCAAAGCTATTTGTAACTCTTTCAATATCATTTAGAGTGAAGTTCTTTGCCAATCCTGTATATGTCATCCCACTAGAACTCATAGACATTGATGCAGCTCTGGACATGCTTCCTTGCATCACAGCCCCAGCAGCCCCTGTTGAAATTGAATATCATGATTTGTCACAAAATGAAATCTGGGCAAGCCCAAACAGTGCTTGTGACTAATTATGACGGATTAGAAGAACAGGAAACCGGAAATTTGAAGTTGAGTAAGGAAGAAGAAAGCCTGATTTCATAACAAAATCTCACAACAAACTAATTATAAAGGGAGATGTTGATTGGAGTAGGTGAGGTTACATTAGACAAAGCGTATATTTGAAAGCCAAATCATGTTATATGAGCTTAAAAAGTGGGTCATCAATTGAACTGCCCTCTATGAATTTAGTCACTACGGAAGTACCTGATGGTTTTGCTGGTGAAGATGTCATAGCTTGCGGTATACATTCCACTTCTTTGACGCAAGCTCCATATTTCAAAAGAATAAGCCAAACAATCCCCAAGCATACAACAAAGGCAGAAAAAGATGACAGAATAATCACAGCTATCATGCTTTGTGTAAGCCCTGCTCTCTTCTTCTTAGGAACATCAACCCCTAAAGGTTTTATCGCTTGCCCATGATTGTTACGGCCAGAGAATGGCCCATTATCTACAGCAGAAACACTGGAACTTGCTACAGGCGGGGAGGGTGGAAGACCTGCACAGGTTGAAAGACGGGAGTGACACAAGATGCTAGTCTCCGAAAGTCTTAAAATATCAGAGAAGTTATTTTATCTAGAAGCCTAGACACAACTTTAAAAGGGCAATGAAACTATCTGCAATGCAGGTATTCCAAGTATTGCGTTAAAAAAATCCGAGGAAAGGGTTAAAAAATCATTAGGTAACTTGGAAAATAATCTTCTAAATTCCGAATTATCCTATCAACAAGCCCAAAAACCAGGTGGTTTAATGCATCTTCTAGCAGCTGCTTCAGCTATACAATTATCAGCTTGAACATCATGCCATCCGATAGTAAAAATATAGAGAAAACATCCTAAAAGAATGGAGAATTGGAATATTACCTGGATAGCGAACATATACCACTTCATAGGGACCGAAAAGGGAATGCTTTATGAAGACTTCACGGTTCCAAAATTTCTTATAGATTAATAATGCGGTTGTATAATCAAATTTTACTTCCCAAGGTACCAAGTTGATGAGGACCGTACTTTTCTCTAGCTCCTGACTAGCCGCATTTGCTCCCATAATGCGAAATTGGCTGTTGTTTAGTCTTACACTGGCAGCAATTTCCTGAGCCAATTCTGAAACCAAAGGAAAAAATGTGTATATTGCAACCCCAAGCTGAAGCTTAACTTGAATTGGCCAGACACAACCACAAGGTGATCCTGGAGGTGTATATGTTAGGGGCTCACTGCATGTCACTGATGTACAATCTGCAAATGTTATTGAATGTAATTTTTTTTTTTCTTTCATGATGAGAGGATTACTGATCTAAGAACAACTGAATTGCTGGTTAAATAATATAGATTGTACAGGAGGTAGTAGGTACCTCTATTAGGAGGTGGAGGTGGCAGTACCATAATGATGGATGGTGGTGGAGCCTTAATTTTCTTCAGGGAAGAATCAATAGGAGAAATTGCAGGTCGAAGAATGGGCACTTCTACAATCATGAACACAATATGATACTTATTAACAACCAGTTTAAAGTTCGTAAAGGAAGGCAAATATTAAGCTAATGAAAAAGGTAAGCTATCTCATACTTTGAAAGTGGCTTGATGGATCATTAGGTGATGGTGCAGGGGCAGGTGAAAACCTGCGGGAAGTGGAATATTGAGATGGAGAGACTGCAGGAACTGTTAATTTAGAAGTATTTTAAGTGAGAATAAATATATATCAAATAGTTAATCCTCAAGAATAACCCAGTTCAAAACAAACAGGCATTCAAGAGATATGTAAAGAGCTGATAGGGGCTACCAAGGGAGAGAACCAAACCTTGCTGGCTGTAAGCAGGTTGATGAATTGAATAAGAGGGTTCAGGAGCAGAGTTTCTGAAATGTTTCCTTGCATGATGATGCTTATGAAATGAGATTGACGGTAAGGAAACAGGACCATGCATCCAATTCTTTGCAGGGGATGCTGTAGGTGCAACCGAAATACTCGAAGGCTTCATGGCATGGTGTGGATGTATGGCTACAAATTAAAGAGAAGAACCTTCATTGATGGTTTCAAGTAGAAAAGTCAATGCTATGACAGTTTACATTTTTGAAAGGTTAAAGGCATTCTAGATTATCCACTCACCTTCGGTTGGAGGATCCATGGAAGATGAATGATGGAAAACTTTGCCAGAAGGGGCAGCAGCCAACTTTCCATTTCTTCTCCTGCCAAAGCTGGGAGGAGTTCGTGTCAGAGAGGGTGCTGGATCTGTAGCATCATTTTAAAACAGATCCAACCAACATTAATTATTAAGAATCATCAAATTATTAGACATGATCAGCAGCAACTGTGATCCTATGGAAACACACTTAAGTGGAAAGTTTCATTCTATGTTTTGCAAACTTTCTTATAAGATCAGAGATTGCACCACGGTCTTTGACAGTAGGTGCCAGTTCATATAAAATAGGAGTCAGTGGATTACAATGTCCAAGGAACAAAACAGTGTGGAATTTAAGATCCAAGAAGAAATCAAACAATTGGACATATGCAGTCTTAGTCTATCAAAATTTCATTTGTGAGGTTCACCTGGTTGCGTCGATGATGGTTGACCAAGCCCAATAGGATGAACAGTTGGAGATTCTGTTGTAATTCCTACTTGTGGCCATGATGCTCTTACTGCATCAAAAAAAACCAATGGAACCAAAAAATAGAGGCGGATTAAGCAGCAGTGTCCATAAGCAAATATTTGAATACATAACAACTTGGAAGTTTTGCAATGTTATTGAACTTTGTTTCCATCTATTATATCATGACTGCTCAAATAACTTCTGTAGTTTATTGCTTTATTATTTCAGTTCTAGAACCATATTCAAAGGTAAATTCAATAGATGTACTATGCAGTCTATGATATAATAAGAACCTAAATAACACACTCCATGATAACTCCAGTCGTAACTCGCAATTGCGCAAGATACATAGTTCAGCAGGAAGGCAGTCAAACTGCTACACTAAGGTTCAATATGTGACAGCTTACACAAGGTTCCTCCACTATTATATGGCCATATTACAGCCTGAGAGAGACAACAAGTCTAATACACACGAGTTTGAGAATCTAAATGCAAAAATTCATTAATTTCATGTGATCCATAACAGAATACAAAGGAATTAAGCTTCATGGTTGAAATTTGAATAACCATCTACAGAGTCCAGAATTACTTTTGAAGATTATAAAGGGGGATGACTTCTATTACAGAAAGTAAATTTTAACTCTACTTCAAAGGACTAGCAAGCTAGGGAATTTCCCCAACTAGGACATGATAGTGTTGATGAAGATGCCAGGGATTGCTTTACTTATCAAACTTAGTCATTAGATCAGGCTCAGGCAAGCATAAAAAAAATATTTTAATTGGAAAAATAGAAGCCTATGGGTCTAAAATGGACGCTACTTACGAAAGCAATATGTTGGGATACATTAATGTCGGTACTTCAAGAAAAATAAAGAATTGGAGCAACTTAGCATTAAAAATATATATTGAGTGCTCTTTCTAAATTTGGATTCTTTGATGTATCTGTTGATTATCATGAACTAGGTTTTCACAATGCTGGGTCTTTTGGGGAAAAAAAAAAGTGACTTGCCAAGTTGAAAATCTCACAGAAGTTTAGAAAAGCAGTGGATGATGCAATAAGTACTGTCAAGTTTTTTAAGGATAAATCGTTTGGTTTTCATAAACATTTTCTTCAAAGAAAATGATGGAGTTAATGCAAGAGCACAATGTAGATCAAAGCAATCTATTAGTTTCTGGAGGAAAAGTCACCCATCATTATTAAACTCCACGAGCCATGGAACATTTAAACAATTGATCAGTGATAAAACCATTCGCTTATGATTTTGAGACATGACCAAGAAATTTTTTTTCCCTTGGAAAAATAGATCGCAAGTAAATCAGCTTCTAAAAACGGCGACTTCAAATTCACTGTGATCATGAAATGCAGATTCTCTTTCATACATTAAAAACTTAGATTCTCCACTGTGCCAATTTCTCAAGCTCAAAGTATATCAACCTACTTCTTGATCACAAAAACTAGTTCAAATAGCCCAGAGCCCCAGATCTTTAGAATGGGTTTTGAACTTAAGTTTCATGAAAATCTCAATTAAGAATCTCAAAGAAATGCATGGATAAATAAAAATAAAAAACAGCTTAGGAGAAAACAGATATAAAGTTATAGACATCATTACCTGATGATCCATCAACAATTATAAATATTGTCACCAGCAGAAGAGTAAACTGAAACCCCATTTTTTTTTTTTAACTTCCAAAGAAACTGGAATTCAATCTTCAAGACGTTTCATCTTCTTCTCTTAGCCAACCATCAAAGCAACAAAAAGATAAAAGAAACAAAGAAATGAAAACTGAAACAACACCTCGAAGCGAAACATGGGATATAACTTAAAAAGGAATAAATTTACACTAATTTGTTAAGGGTACAAAACAAGACCCACAAATTGTACCATCAAGGAGCCAAGGATTAGGTAAAAAAAACAGGTGATTCTTTATTTAGCCAAATGAGAAGTCTGATATAATTCTAATGGTATAGCAGCTTTTTTCATTAGTGACTAATGGTAACTATAATTATCCAAAACAGGAAAAAGAAAAAAAAAGAAAAATATTCCAAAAGATCAAAGTTTCACTGGAGCTGATCAAAAGCAGAACAATGAAAATAAAGGAGCTTGGTCCAAGGTACTTTTGAGTGAGAGGATTGGCTGGGATTGAGAAAGAGAGAGAGAGAGAGAGAGAGAGAGAGAGACTCTAAAAAAGAATTGCTGTTGGGGTATATTTGTTGAATTGTTTTAACATGCTTGGCTTGACATCTGTTTCAGCTTACAGTATAAACTTTTAGAAATTAATAAATTCATTCCAAGTATCATGATTGTTTTATACGTTATTTATATCTTAAAGATTCTGAAAGATTTTTGTTTTAGGTTTACTTAGACACAAGTCCACTACAGTAATATGACATTTGTGATTAGGGTTGGACTAACCTCCAGTGATTCAACCATTTAATGTTTTTTTAGTGTCGAAATGTCACTCTCTGCATCCACTCTAAATTGAGTGCGTCCATTTTAAAATTAATTATCTTTTTAGGACGAAGGTTAAGATCGAAAAAAATTATCGTTATTAAAATTTAAAATTTAAGTATATTTAATATCATTTGATTATATAAATTAATAAAATTAAATTTTACGTTAAAATTTAATATTTATAAAAATGATATTATTTAACCGAATTTAGTACATATCAGTGGAGATAAAAGAAAAATTGTCAAAGTGACAAATTTAAAAAGGATAATAGATAAGAATCATAAAACAAAATCAACAAAACAGAACGTTGATTTTAATTATATGATAAGCATTTAATCTAAAATAAATTAACTAAAAATAATGATACTTAACTTAAATATAATATATACATAAAACCTCAAAACTTAATCAACATAGAATAACGTCAGTTTAACACTTTCATCTACTATTAATCTTGTCCAAAGACTAAAAGAGTGGTTAAGCTTTAAATAAAATTTTTACGAATTTAAGTTAATCAAATTTAATTTTAATTATTATTTAATAAAAAATAATTATTTTTATTTAAATTTTATTATAAAAATATATAAATATAAATATAATATTTTAATAATTATAATAAAAATTAAAATAAAATTTTAAATTAATTTAAATTTGATTTAAAATTTTAAAAAATAAAATATTTGAATTAGACATAAATCATAGAAGATTATTACATCAGCTTTTAATTATTTTGTCCTGTCAATTTGATGTACAACAGCGTCTCTCAGCTAAAAAGTGTTTTTTTTCTTTCATTATCAATCTCTTAATTCTTTTTTCAGCAAAATATATAAATATATATATATATGGAATTTCATAGAGGTGTGAAAACAAAATATTTAAGTAATGATATTGACAAGTATTTCAATAGATTCAGGGAAAAATCAAACTTACAAGATATTCGTCCCCACAAGGGACAATGTAGGCAAAGTTAGGTAATTATTTTGGAAGACAATGTTGGACACACCACCACCACCACCACCATCAATTTTTTTTTTCACAATTATTATTTATTTATTTATTGTTTTAAACCTCAGACAATAATGGAACACCCCAAGCCCCAGACGAATAGCTTAAATTTGTCGGTGAATTGGTTAGTTTAGCCTTCGCTCTGACCATTTTGTACAAGCCTACTGCCCAGCTGAAGGGTTGTACTACCCCTTTCTTTTTAGCCATCTTTAATTAATATCTACCCTTTTGATGGAATAATAATGGTTATTCTTCCTTCATGACTTAATTTAAGAACGTAGGTGAAGAAGTAATGGCTATGCTGTTTTATCATTAATAATATAGAAAAAAATTATTTGATATATTGTTAATATAATTTAAAATTTTTTATTACAGATTTAATAAGATAACACTTTCTTATATATAATATATTAAAAATATTAAAAAATTAATATAAAATAACACTTATTTGGATGTATAGAAAATTAATTTTAATATATATATATATGTCGATCAACTCTTAAAGTCTTCGATTAGGTATCTCTCTCTTTAATTAGTCTTTGATTAGATATAATTAAAAGACCAAACATCCTACCCAATGTAAGGCATTAAACATCAATCACCATTTTAAAAGTCATCAATCTTTAAGACCTAATTTCAATTTTTGACAGGCCTCCCCTACTTTTGTCTCTCTTGCTGATAATATAAAGCATCTAAATTAACAATGTATATTCTCTTAGCCAAATTATCTCTTTCTATGACATGATCAATCTATATGTACATAATGAGATGTCAACCTTAGCTTTAGTCCTTGATTACGAAACAAGCAAAGGTGCATGAGCTAATCTGTGTCCATTTATTTGCTAGGTACCAACTATTTGGAATTTACCCTCTGTTAACTATAAACTCCAGCGGCAAATAGAGGTCTTATCATCATATTAAATGAATCATAACTTTTATCTAATTTTTTTAAATAAAAAATTAAAAATAATTTATATAATCATTCTTAAAAATAATATTTTAATTATTTATAATTATTTTACGGTATCTTAAATAATGATCCTTAAATAAGATTATAAATTTATAACAGTGATAAAAATCGTCGATTTTCTGCTGATTTTAGAAGAGAAATTTACGAAACAATCAGATCCTAATTTTGGCCGAGAACTCCCATGTTCCGCACATCTCTTTGCGAATATATATATATATATATATATATATATGTATGTATAATATTCAAGAAAGATTTGCACAATCTTTTTTCTTTTCATTAACAAAATGACACAAGATATTATTATCTTATCCTGACAAAATATTCAGAATCTTTTTGCTCTCCAATTATTAATGGCGAAACATGGCCTGAATGGAGCATCTGAATCTTGGTGATTGCATGGGCCAAACATACGAGGTCGACCTAGTAAGCAACGCTTAGGGCCTATCTCATCGAAATCTTAGAGATATGGGAACTATGGACCCATTCTTTTTTTATGAATGGCTGGGCCACGTACCCTTCGCCGTGCTGCGAACCAAAATACTTTATTATGCTATTTTTTAAATTTAGGTATTCATATTAATATTACATTTATATTATTTTAAATCGTAATTATTTTAAATTTATATATTTTAATAGTTTATATGATATAAATTTTGATATATTTATTTATTCATATCGTATTTATATTATTTTTTATATCATATCATGTGTTAATTTTATTTTATTATATTCATATCATACAATTGTGTAATATCAAAATTACTGCATCTTCTTTAAAAAAATATATATATTTCTGATTTGAATTTCGTATTCATGTACATATGGTTATACATAGTTGGAAAAAAAAAAAAACCTAAGAAAGTGAATAAACCTATAAAACTCTCCCAACCCACCATATTAGTACAGGTATTCATAGATCAAGCTCGATAAAAATTTAAATTTTTATTCAAATTTATTTTTTGCTCAGATCTCCATATTACTCATATGTATTATCATAATTAATAAAAAAATATTTTATATTAAAATATTTTATATTTAAATAAAAATAAAAATATTTTTAATTATCAAATATAATTTAGGCCAAGATAAACTAACCCGAATTAATAAAAAAATCTGACCTTGAACCGAGGGGGAGCATGTGAAGGATGTCGTCATTTTTTTTTTTGTCCCAGCTTTTCATGTTATGTGGCCAAGAGGCAAGAAGGTTTCCCTGCATACATTCATTGTTCAACAACATTATGGATAGTATTAAGTATCTATAACAATTACAACGGCATCACTATTTATACCTACTACGTACTATAATAATTATAATCTTTAGCTATCTATACCTATAATATTAAAACTATCCTAAAGTTTTGCGGCAGTCTTTTTTCCCCCCCAAAGTTTCGTGAAAATTGCGAAATGAGTTAATTAAAAAATATTTTATGATTTAGAGTCATCATAATAGATAATTTCAAATTTACACAAAAATTAGAAAGAATTAATAAAAACTTAACTAATAAACCAAAAATACTTTTTATTTACCATCATCATAATAAGTAATTATTAATAAAAAAGAGAATAGAGGAAGTTTTTCAAAAAAATTACAAAATGAATCAATTAACTACAAGTATTTGTTATACTGTTATTACAATTAATTATTAATAAAGAAATACAAAAATATATATGTGAAAAAAGATTTTTTACGATTATTCTTTTATTTTTTGTAAAAAGAAAAAAAAATGAACAACATGAGTAATTGGTCAATTTTTATTTCACAATTGAAATAAACTGAAATTATATCGGTAAACAAAATCAATTTAATTTTTTTTTATTATAAATTAGACTTTATTTTTAAAAAATTAAATTTTATGTTTAGTTATTTAAAATTGATTTAATAATAATTTTTTATTTGTGAGAAAAATAAAATTTAAAATATTTAAATATATAATGCTTATTTAATAATATTAAAAGTATATAAAAAAAATAAAAATTGAAGTTCCTAAAAAGAGGGGAGTTTATAATTGAGCTTCAAATGGGATTTACTTGATGACACATGATGATATGCTGGTCACGTGCTTTTTTTATTAAAAAATTATGATGTAAATAATATGATTATTTAAAATAATTATAAATAAAATTATAAAGCATAATAATTGATACTTAAAAATTTATCCCCAATGGGGTAGTTGCTTGAACCTTGTAGGCATACTAAACTTGGGCGGTTGCCTCCCAAAGTTGCCAACATTTTATAATATTTATATAAAATTTAGTTATATATGAATTTAGATAAATAAAAATTATTTTCCCATTTCTAAAGAATAAACATAAATTTCCTTTCAAATTAAAAGAAATTATGATTTCGTTACTGCTTATAGGAAAAGAAAATGTTTATATTTCCATGGAAAAAATATAAGGAAGAGGGTTGAAGAACACTGATGGCAATTAAGAGGTCATAATCAAATTTACTATTGAAAAAAACGATTGACTCTCTGTTTTTTATACATTTAAAAAATCACAATGACATGGATGTGTAGTGCTAACAATAATAAACAATGATACAAAACAAAGCAAATGCAAGTGCCGATTATTTTAGTTTTGGTCATCACTTCATTTATTAGGTGAAAAATCAAATTGCTTTGCTGGGTTTCCTGGTTTTCTTTAATGTCCACGATTGAGAAAATGGAACGCCAAGGAAAGAAACAATCTCAAGTTGATTAGAAGATTTGGCAAATGCCTTTGATTATATATATAATATTATATATATATATAACCTATGATAATTCACAACCATGCCTAAAATTAATTTTTTTTTCCATTTTTAACTAAGGCTTGATCTTTTTATTATATATATATGTATATAAATTATTGGTCGACCTCCATTTTTGGAGAGAGAAATCTAAAATTAAGATTAGGTAACATGGGAACATCTAAGTTTGTTGAGAAATAAAATGACTCTAATTAAGCTTTGACTCTCATTAAGACGCGTTTAATTTACTTCTTAAACGTGTGTTTTAATTTCCTTCTCCAAATAAGATTTCATTTATTTATCACCTTATTTGGTGCCATCTTAGGTACTTTGCCAAATTTCGCTGTAATCCCTCTCTCTTACTCTCCTTGATGTCGTGCATGTCATGTCACGCATAGTTTTATTTAATAATCGACTTCGTTTAAAAAATAATATTTTAAAAATATAATATTTAATTAATACAATTATTTTTATAAATTTAATTATAAAAATTATTAATATTAAATTAAAAAATAATTTTTTTATTTTAATTTTTTATCCAATGAAATAAGATAAAACAAATAAAATTTTACTATTTAAATCTAGCTTGACCTAATTGATTGACAACTCAGACGTTAACTTCTTGGACTTTTAATTTTTCTTTTTTATTGTATAAAAAAATGAAAAATTGCGGCCCAATTGCGAACCTTACCGGAGACGAATGCCAATTTTATTAAAGGATGAACTTTTCCTCAACGTTGAAGGTCTATACTAAATTTGTAGGGGGGTGGCTCTATATTTATCTCAGTCATTCCCTTAATACCTTTAATTTTCCAATGAGAGCAAAACTTGATTTAAGATTATTCCTACTTACAAATTATTAAAGCAACTGCCTCTTCATTCACATATGTAGTTAGTATGTTCAATTTATTAATTGCAGCGCATATTTCATATAACTGAATGAGTTCACATTTGAGATACGAGGATAGATTTGATAATTCGTATATTGTGTAGTATTATAATTATGTTTAAAAAATTTTAAATTTATATAAATTTTAGTACATTAATAATTCATATTACATAAATTTTAAAAATATATTCATATCATATTTTAATTATTTATATATATTATTTTGTATAATCATATATAAAATTATTAAATTTACGTATCCATCAATTTATATGGTAAAATTACAGCTGTTTGAGAAGGGGAAAAACCAAACAAAAGAGCTTTTAGATTCTGGAATTTTAATCCTATAAACTTGATTATGTGGGAATTATCATCTAGTTTTGACATGATTTAATTATTATCACGATATTTTAATTACGTCTAGATTATTCAATTTTTTTTAAATATAAAAAAAAATAAATAATTTATAAATCTTAAAAAATTAATTCGATAGCTAAAATGATGATTTCTAATTCAACTCGTGATTGGAAAGTCATAAAAACTAAACTGCTACAACTACGTGTCAATCCCACGCTCCATGAGCAAGAGCGTCGTTGTAACCTTTCCTTTGGTTTCAGTTACAGCATCGCTGTCTCTCCCACCTTCCCTTACCTTCTCATTTAGTCAATTACCCCTATCTCAAAGACGCCCGACCAAACACTTACTTCCTTCGTTGGCTTATGTTAAAAATAATTCCCTTGTTCACTCTTTCCTATCCCACTCACCCTCAAACACGCGCTGACACGGACGCACTTACATAAACGAAATGAAATGTTTAAAAGGTATAAAAGAAAGGACAGTCAACTATTTTCCCTTTCAAGTTCGAAGACCAAATCAAATCTCCCCCACCATGGCGGACAAGGTTTACCCTTCATCAAAACAAGCCACAAATGGCACCGCCCCCACCAGCACCACAGCCGCAACCAACCCTTCTTTTCCCGCCACTAAAGCACAACTCTACGGTGCCTCCCGCCCTCCCTACCGTCCCCAACCCAACCGCCACCGCTACCGCCGCTCCTGCTGTTGTTCCTGTTGCATTTGGACTACCGTAACCATCCTCGTCCTTATCCTCCTAGCCGCCATAGCTGCTGCTATCTTATACGTCCTTTACCGCCCTCATCACCCTGTTTTCACAGTTTCCTCCCTCAAAGTGTCAGCCCTTAACATAACCTCAGCTTCCAATAAGCTCATCACCAACATCAACCTCAACGTTACAGCGAAAAACCCTAACAAAAAAGTCGTCTACATTTACGACCCAATCACCATAACTCTCAGAACAAACGACGACATAGCTATTGGGGGTGGTTCTTTTGGTTCCTTCGTGCATGGTACTAAAAACACGACCCTTTTGAAAGCTGCCATAACCAGTAGCAACCAAGAACTCGATGACACTTCAGCTGGCAAGTTGAAGACTGCTTTGAAGAGTAAGAATGGGGTGCCATTAGAGATAAGGCTCGACAGTAAAGTGAAAGCAAAGATGGGAGCATTGAAAACACCAAAGCTAAGGATTAGGGTTGTTTGTGAAGGGATTAAAGCTACTGTTCCGAAAGGAAAATCAGCAACCACAGCTTCAACTTCTAATGCGAAGTGTAAGGTTGATTTGAGGCTCAAGATCTGGAAATGGACTTTCTGATGAGAATGTGAGAAGAGATAAAGAATGGGGAAGAAAAAGGTTTGATGTTTATTTTATTTTACTTCTTGTTGTTGTTGTTGTTGTTGTTTTCATTTTTTTTTTTTAATTTTGTGTTATTCGTTTTCTTTTGGGTGATAATCTGTTTTGTAAATTTGGTGATTATTGTAATAAAATAGGATATATAAAATTGTAATCTATATATACTTTTATTTTTTTCAAGAAATATTTTTGGCTTTTCCTTTTTGTTGTTAGTCCTTGTTCATTAGTGTACAATTTCTCTTTCGCATGGGGCAAAAATTTATAGTAGGGCAAAGTCTTTTCCTTAAATAACAATTTTTTTTTTTTGTTAATTTTTTGTAAGATAAAATTGTTTATATTTGTTGCGTACTATCTTAGATTAATGTACAATATATTGTTTTCAATAATTCTTTACAATGTTTTCCCAATAATTATTTTTAATAGGTAAAATTTTAATTTTAATTTATTTTAAAGAGAAAAAAAAACACGATAACCCAAATTTGGGAAATAAGTAATAATGGAAAATTATTGAGCTGTTTTACCCCCTTTGCTTCGTGTATATATATATTAGCACGTTATAATTGTATTTAAAATATCATATATTTTATATATTATAATATATTTATAATTTATATTATATAAATTTAAAAGTATTAATATTTATATCGTATTTATATTATCTTTTTATATTATTTTATATTTTTATTGAAATATTTTTTAATAACGTGTTCTTGTTATGTCTAATATTTTGAAGTCTAAAAAAAAAAAAATGAAAGATTCTTGTCAAACCTTAATAAGATTACTTTTTTATATAATAGTTTTTATTTTTTTTTTAATTCCCTTTTGTTGACAAAAATTTTCTAATTCACTGGCTTTGCTTAAATTCCAAGCAGCGGTGCCCCCAAGTTTTTATATATTGTATGTATGACTCAGATTCAGAATAACACATATGCTACACTACATACATTTATGTGCGATTTTGTTTTTATATATTGATAGGTAAACTTTTTAGCTTTATAAATAAAATTAAAAAAATTATATATTTTATTTAATTAATTAATTTCTTAAAAAAAATGAATTAATAATAAATAAAATATTTTTTGTATATGTTAAATGTTTTGTAGCGGTTGTGATGTCATTCCCGAATATGAAATGGTCTCAACTTTCCCCTTCTAATTAATAAATTTAGAGAGAAAATATGAAATGATTAATTGATTTGGTGCATAATTCATTAAATGTAAGTGTCTGTGGGAGATGCCTTTTATTGCTGCGGGTGTCCTTGGAGTATAGGGTCCCAGACTCGGTGGTTTTCCAGTTGGGAATGGACGAGAGTCTTGATTCTCAAAGCTAGCTTGCATTTCCTGGAAAAACACTGGAAAAATCTTTTCCTTTTCTTCTTTTCGAAAGGAACCAAATATATATATATATATATATATATATATATCCAGAGGTGCTTGTTGTTGGATTAGGCTCTCTTATTTTTGTTTAATTCGATTTATAAATTTATTTTATTACTTAAAAAAATTAAAATATTATTTTTTGTTAATATTAATATATTTTGTAATTAAATTTAAATATTTTTGTTTAAATATATAGTGGTTAGGGCCAAAGAAATTGTTTGACCTTTGATCTTTAATTAAAGTATATATTTTAGTGATTAAAAAAATGAGAGAAAAATGAAATGTTTTTTGTTATTTTTTTAATTCTCCCTTGATCTTTAATTCCTTTGGGAAAATTAAAAGAAAGAAGAAAAAATTCATACTATTAATTAATCAGTTTATTCAAAGAATTGTTGTAATTTATGATGATGAAATGTTGTTTAAATTGAGATTTGAAACCAATTTATCATTTTTCAAAGAGTAATGGGTATTAATGAAGTTGCCAGCTTAATTATTTGAACATTAACATATTAATTTCGTGTTTCTTGGATAAGTAAGTTGGAGTTAAGTCAATTAACAATTAATGTTCATCATACTTGGCTTGCATTCCATTATTAATTCGTCAATTTTAAAATTGTTAAATTAAATTAAATTAACACATATAAAACCATTCTCGTAAAATTTAATTGTAAAGCAGACTTCAAAGTCTTCAGCTGAAACCAATTGTAATGCTATATAATACTCTAATTTTCTTTTAATTTAATTTATAGCAGAAATAATGCATTACAAAACATGAGATTTTTTTTAAAGTAGAAAAATGAGTAATTTTTTCAATGAAAAATTGTGTAGTTATTTAAAACAATGAATTTAATTATTATTCTATTGAAGAAGATACAAACGCTATTAGTTTTATAGTTATTAAAATCCAACCAGATATTTTGATAATAATATATATACACATGCACAAATATAAACCTGCTCATGGGTCAAATCACGACTTAAAAAAATTTTAAAATTTAAATTTAGGTTTGAATTTGGTTCGATCTTACCCAACGACATGAATAATTATTTAAAATATTTTAAAAAATTATTTTATATCAATATATATATTTTTAATTAAATTTAAATAAAAAATATTATTTTAATTAATAAACAGTGACGCAGGTTTATTTTCCTTCCTGAAATCCATCTCGTATAAAAAATTTTATAATGTTGTTGTTTTTTTACAGAAAGAGAAAATATTGCTATATTAATATAATAAATTAGTAAAAAGATTGTTATTTAAAAACCCATTTTTTTGGCTGAGTAAGGCCCATTTAATCAGTTCATTTTGCAGTGAATTGGACCAAATCAGTATTTGAAAGTGAGTTTTTTTAGTTGAGAAAGGCCCATTTAAGCAGTTCATTTTGCAGTGAATTGGACTCAAATCTGGAAAGTTCTAAATTTCATTTTTTTCTTTTTCAAATAATCTTCAGATAGACTGACAGAAAAACCCTCAACCGTTAAACCCAAGGACCGGGGACTTAAACCCTACTCTTTTTTTTGAAGTTGGGAGCTTTGAGAACAGGCTATCTTTCAAGTCTCAGTTTCGGTCATTCTTCTTGAATTCTCGCTGTGTAGAATAAAAACCCATTTCAGTTATGTATCGAATAGCTTCAAAATTAAGTTCATATATTAGGTAATGGGAATGAAGTTGGTTGTTTGTATGTGAATTTTTTTTTTTTTTTGCTTTATATGTGATAAATATATATTTTTTTGCAGCTCCTCCACTTCAAAAAAACTGGTAAGAAATTATAATAAATTTCTTGATTTTCTCTTTTTATTTCATTTTGATATATATATATATATATATTGTTGAATTTAAAAGTTTTCTCATTTACCTTTCTGTTTGTATGGTGAAAAAAATGTGGGAAATGGAAGAAATGGAATCGAAAGTCTAAAAATTTCTAGGACCCAAGAGTTGCATTAGGTTTAGTAATTATATGCTTTTTGATACTTTTGCAACATTGAAAATTTAGAGAATGGGTCACTAAATAGTTGGGAGAGTTTTTTCTTTTTCTTCATTTTTACAGTAAAAATATATAATTTTATTCTGGATTGTTTTTTATGGATATGAATGAATCTTAACCTTTCTTTGCTTCGGTTGCTTAATGATTTGAACTGGACAGGTTTTTACTAGGGTAATTTGCAATAGGAATTATGTGGCAAAGGATATCAGTTTTGGGGTCGGAGCACGTGCAGCAATCCTGCAGGGTGTGTCCGAGGTTGCTGAAGCCGTGAAAGTCACAATGGGACCGAAGGTAATGGATGCTAACATTGATTCTCCTGTTATCGTTCTTTTCCATGCTAGTGGAATAATTGAAAATATCAGGCACGATTAATGGGAATTCTTTTTTAGCAAAAACTTGTAACAGCAGGACTTCGTGAAATGATGAACTCCTTGTACTGCATGATACGAAAAAAATTTTTTCATTGGTTTTTGTTTGGGGAGGTTTAGTGCTTTTGTAAAATATGCAGTTTTATTAGCAAATTCACTACCCGACATGTTCTCATAGTAGCTTAATAATAGTTCATATGTAGATTTAACTGTCTTAGATCAAATTGTCAATGACGGAAAATAATTTTTATGTTTATATTTCAGGATTTATCTAATTGGTAAGACAAAGTGGAACATAATCTTGTAGCATCTTAATTTGATGTTGTAGGAGTCTTATCTTTCCTCTATTTTACCCTTTATATGAAAGATTTTCGGTTGATACTATAATTGAGAATTTTTTATTAACAATTAGCTATTCATTTTATAGGTTGACACTCTAAATTATTATAATATTGTTTTAGACATGTGATTCCATACCATATAAAAGATTAGAAGCTGAAATTTGTGCATGCTATCACGCCTTGTCATAGTATTCATTCTGATCTATTGATTCAGGGTCGCAATGTAATCATTGAGAGTAGTCGAGGCTATCCTAAAGTGACAAAGGATGGCGTTACTGTTGCCAAAAGCATCAAATTCAAGGATAAGGCTAAAAATGTTGGCGCAGATCTTGTAAAGCAGGTTGCAAATGCCACCAATAAAGTTGCTGGAGATGGTAAATTCTTATTATTTTCAACCTTATGTGATAAAGGTGCTGTAACTGAGCATTGCTTTATTAATATACCAATGTTTTAAGATCAAGGCTTCCTTGTTAGAAAGTTGTTTATTTGGACTTGTACCCAAAAATAACTCTTTTGTCAGCAAAACAATTGACTTTTTTTGGTACTTAAGACAACTCAACCAAGCCTTGGTTCCAAGCTAATATGGATTGGAGAGCCTGTGGATATGACCTTGCTGTTAGAAAAACTTCCTGGAAAGCATGGCATAAGTGACTTGGATTCTTGGAAATAGAAGCTTTTTGGTCTTTGACTTTATTTTGAAATTTAGAATCCTAAGTATCCAATGCATCTGTAGATAGAATAAGTTAGCATTCTCTATAAACATTCAGGTTTAAAGCATGGATCGGGTTCAGTTGTATTTGTTACATGTTACACGAAGAAACCTTTAGTTTCTGATTATAGAAATGGCATTTGTTTGAAATTTCTCTCGTATGTATTGGACATTATTAATGCCGGAGATCTATTAACTATATGCATCTGTTCACAGGTACGACTTGCGCAACTGTCCTAACTCAGACAATTCTTTTGGAAGGCTGCAAGTCATTGGCTGCTGGTGTAAATGTGATGGACTTGCGAAAAGGAATTAATATGGCAGTCGATACTGTTATATCTGACCTGAAAAGCAGGGCAGTAATGATAAGCACACCAGAAGAAATTACGCAGGTTTGTTGATGCGGGCTCTGTGACTCTTTATATTCCATTCCCCTAGATTTTTTTTGTGTTAAATTGTTTTTAGTATGTTTTAAATAGGTTGCCACTATTTCTGCAAATGGTGAACGTGAAATCGGAGAATTGATAGCAAGAGCAATGGAGAAAGTTGGGAAGGAAGGGGTCATTACTGTCACTGTAAGCCTAACCTTCTTTTGTATGTATTTTCGTGATTATAAAATTTGAATAATAATGATTATTTCCTTAACCACATGTAATCCAGTGTATCTTATGTTTTCCTCAAATTTTAGGATGGTAATACTTTAGACAACGAGTTAGAAGTGGTGGAAGGAATGAAGCTAGGCAGAGGTTATATCTCTCCCTATTTTATTACTGATCAAAAGACCCAGAAATGTGTAAGTTCAGATTTGTATCCTTTTTCCAATTATTTGTACTTAAAATAGTGGGGTTCTTGCACATTCAACCAAAATGGAGTTTCCAAATGTAAAACCCATGCTCAAAATTCTTTCAGAATGTAAATCCCATTTTGCAGGAGGGGCCTTGCAGTAAAATCATAAATCATTTCCCTTATTTTGCTTAATATTATTTGAAGATCATATGATTGCCAACTCAGATGTTCTAGTGTACAGTTGATAGTTTTGCATACACAGTTTAAAGACCATTCACTTTTCGAAACATGGAAATTGACCTGCCTTATGTCTTTTTTTAACTTTTCTTTGTCTGCTAGAAATAGCATGCAAACCTCTGTTGAGTTACATAATTTCTCAAGTATAATAATAAAAAAAATTGATGTAAAAAGGCTTCAATTTTGTGTTGGCAGGAACTTGAGAATCCCTTGATTCTCATTCATGACAAGAAAATTTCAGATATCAACGCTCTTGTGAGAATATTGGAGTTGGCTATAAATGTAATTCTCCTAAGGACTCTTCTACATGAATGATTGTAAGTGAAGCATCCGTTTGAACTTGCTCATTCTCTTTTTCGATTTGAGCAGAAAAGCAGACCACTTCTTATTGTAGCTGAGGATTTGGAGAGTGATGTGCTTGCTTTACTTATTCTCAACAAGCATCATGCCGGTTTGAAGGTAATTGTCCGGCTTTGCTTTAAATTGACTTTTCCATGCATCGAATAGTAGAAGATGTTTCAGTGTAGATGACACATCTAGAACCCTTTTAAAATGAAATCTTATGTATTTTAGGTGTGTGCCATCAAAGCTCCTGGTTTTGGGGATAATAGACGTGCAAATTTAGATGACCTTGCCATTCTTACTGGTGGAGAGGTAATGGCATTCTCGTTGCTCAGATTTACTCCTTTATAATCTTATAGTCATTATTAACCATAAAAAATGCAGGTTATCAGTGAAGAGCGCGGCTTATCTCTTGACAAAGTCAAAGTTGAAATGTTTGGTACCGCAAAAAAGGTATGCATGTATCTGAGCAACACGCTTGATTTTCTTCTTTTATATGCAATTGACCTTAATTTATGACAGGTCACTGTCTCACTTGATGACACAATAATTCTACATGGGGGAGGGGATAAGAAGCTGATTGAAGAAAGATGTGAGGAGGTATTTGGATGCCCTATTTGGTTGTCTCTTTTTTTTTTTTTTTTTAATATCTTCAACTCATTTTGAACGCTGTTCTATTTAATACGCTACCATTCATGTGCTAGTTGTTCTCTATAAATTAATCTTTGGGGTTGGGGGTGATACAAATGGATAGAAAATTTTTTTTACCCATTCGATGCTTTTGTGATCTTTACTTTCAATGTTGTTAATTTTGTAATAAAGGCTGTTCTGATTTTTTTTTTCCTGAAGGAAATTGCAGTTTGAACTAGTTTTACAAGAACTTATTTGTCCCTAAATAAGGCATATGTTGTACCAATTTAGGTTAAGGAAATCAAAAATTTCCTGGAATATCTCCTCAGCCATTTTCTGTGAAGACTGAAGGAATAGCATTTTACTAATCCTGAAATGGCAAAGGCATTTTGAACTAGAGCAGTTTTGTTTTCTTATGGTTTATCAGCTGTTAGTTTACGTTCTGACGAGAAAAGAATTTTGATGTATTAAAATTGAAAGAGAGACCATGTTATTTAGTCAGCAATCTATTACAAATTTTTGTCGAAAACATAGAGAATATCTTTTTTTCCTTCTATTGATTCTTGAAAACTTCTACAGCTAAGGACGGCCATGGAGAAGAGCACTGCCATGTTTGACAGGGAGAAAGCGCAAGAACGACTATCAAAACTGTCTGGGGGTGTAGCCGTTTTCAAGGTATGTAATTCATACTTCTAAATTCCAAGTGGCATGTGTATCTTATGCCTTCAGAGGTGAGTACTTATTAGTTATTTTCCCTCAGGTTGGCGGAGCTAGTGAGGCAGAAGTTGGAGAAAGGAAAGATAGGGTCACAGATGCTTTGAATGCTACCCGAGCAGCTGTGGAAGAGGGTATTGTTCCAGGTAAAAAATTTCGCCTTTTTGGTTTTCAAATGTCAATGTTTCTTTGGGTCATAACGTAACTGGTTTTTTTATTTTTTGGTTAGGTGGTGGTGTTGCTCTCTTGTATAGTACAAAAGCTTTGCAGAACCTCGAAGCTCAAAATGAAGATCAGAAAAGAGGCATTCAAATAATTCAAAATGCTCTTAAGGTTTTGTTTATGACAACTCTCAACGCGCCGTCTCTTGATCTTATTATAATCTAATAGTACCTCACAGTTTTATATATGACTCTACTTTAGGCACCTACTTTAACTATAGCTTCAAATGCCGGTTATGACGGCTCTCTAGTTCTCGGAAAACTACTGGAACAAGATGATGATAAATTGGGTTTTGATGCTTCAAAAGGTTCGTTCCTTTCGATCTTATGAAAATGCTCATTTCAAGCCTTACACATCACTCCTTTAAAAATGATCTCACTCATAAATTCATCAAGTTATGCTGCATTCTCCCAATGATTTACACTCATGTCATGCCATCGTTATTGTTCCCAAAATGCCCTGCTACTCTTTGCTATTTTGAGGATTCACATATTCTCTGTCCTGATCGGTACCTTGTTTGATGTGGCTAAAACAGGTACATATATTGATATGGTGAAGGCTGGAATCATAGACCCTCTCAAAGTTGTTCGAACAGCCTTAGTTGACGCTGCCAGGTGAAGAGTCAAGTCATAAACATGTGCTTGACACGTGATAGTTTTATATGCGAAAACGAAACTGAAACAAATACGCTTTTTTTGATCGCAGCGTCTCGTTGCTATTGACGACAACCGAAGCATCTGTCTTGGAAAATCCAGATGAGAAAAAACCACCAAGTCGTATGCCGGATATAGATAACGACTACTAGTTAGAGTAGGCTCTGAATGATTACTTAACCATTTTGTGTCATTCTGTTTAAAACAGCAGAGAACTTAAGAAATTGGGAGCCGAGGTTCTACATTTAAGAGCTCTTTTAAGGGAAATCCATGATGGAATTGATGATTGGCAACAAATTATAAAGAAAAGATGATAGGATAATGTTTCTTGACGTCGTTGCAAAATCAGTAATCAGAGATTTTTGTAGTTCAAATGAAATCTGACCTTTGGATCATCTTTGGATCTTTTCTGGAAAATGCAGCTGTTTTAAGTATATGACTTAATTTCGAAAAAGAATCGTTTGACTAATTCAAGAAAACTACGTATGCATGATCATAGTCCCCCTCCCCCCCCCCCCACCCCAAAAAAAGAAGGGGGGGGGGAATGTAGTTAAATATTTGACTGGTCATTCAAGGTATCAAAAATGAAAAGAAGAAAATGAGGTAACAAGTTGACTATAAAATTTTCGGGAATCATTACTCATCAACGCTACTGCAAAAATTTCAAGAATCCTCTAATAAACAATTTCCATAAAAAGAATTTTAAAATAAAAGAAAAGGAATGCACAAAAATTAGTTAATAATTCAAAGGATAATTACTTATACATCGTCAAGATTCGTGATGCATGTTTAATAGAGTATATTTTTAAAAAATTAAATAATAAATAAACGAGACACAAGTCACCTATGAATCTCGCTTGTAGAATTATTTATCTTCGCTCAGTATATGAAATAATTATTTTTATTTAAATAAAAAATTAACTATTAAGAAAAATTTATTAATAATTTAGGAAGAATAATTAATTTAATAAATTATTAAGTGATATGCCATTCATTATTTATGTTTTTGATGGCGATATTTACATATAAAATGATATGTATGGTATTGATATTGATAACTCATTATGATAGATCCGATACTCTTTCAGCTGTATAGTTTCATATAATATATATAAAGTGGGAAGTAAAAAAAAATGGCATGTTTAGTAAAAATAAAAAATTAAAAGAAAGAAAAAAACGGAACTGTAAAAATATTATTTCAAATTATACTTGATATTTTTAATGCATCGTACATGTACAAGAAGTATAATGAAAATCACATAGTATATTAAAACTTTATTATAATATTAATATAAATTTATTTTTCCCTTTTATGAATACGTGCTATTGGGAGGTAAACAAAATTTATAATTAAAAATATATCACAAATTGTGTCAATAAAATAAATATAGTAAAATGATTTGTTGTTTTTTTCTTCTCAAAAAATCAAAAATCCTGATTTAATTGTATTATAGTATTTACCATCGCAATCTTTTATAAACACTTATTAATATTTAATTACCATAATATTGTAGTCTATTTTTTTTATTTCTTACGAATTAATTTTTTTATTTCTTGCAAGTGATAGTTATCATTGTCATTGTTTGTTAAACAAGTTGAATGTATTGGGATTTAACCATTTCACAATCTAGTGTTAAATATTGTACATTTTACATTCTTAAGTAAAATTTTTTCTATTACTGCGCAACCTTTACTTGACGGATAATTGATGAAAAATCTAGTTAAGTTGCTGCTAATAAATCATAAGATGTATTTTCATTAAAAAATAAATATAAATAATTTTAATTATTAATAAATTTATAACGTATTAAATATAAAGTTCATTTGAATTTACATAAAAAAATGTGTTTTTTTTTTAATTATATCAAATTTTCTAACTTAATAGAAAAAAAGATTTCTAGTTATTTGCAACAAAATCATTTTTCGACTTGAGAAATAACCTTTTAAATTTATAAGATGACCCTTTACTTTTAATGGTTGCAATGTGATTAATTGCATTACTCACATATGTTGCTTCAAACTAATTAAATGTGCAAAGAAGAATTTAATACTAATTAATTAATATAGTGCATGAAAACACAAACTCGATGGTATATATGGTTGTAGTTTATGTGACACTAATTTTTTTTTTTTAATAATATAATGACAACTCTAATAAAATTGTTAACTTGTAAATATAATTAAAATATAATTGTAAATATGACAATGTATATATAAGGTGAGTTGAGGGTGTTGATGATCTTGATGATGTTTTTAACTGAAAAAATTTATACGCATTTTAAAATTGTTTTTAGTGATTACAAGAAAAATAAAGAATAGAATATAGCTAAGAAAATAAAAGCTCATTAAGTAAATTAATACTTATTAGCTCAATTGAGTTACTTTTTGAAATTTAGAATTGCTAATAGCAACAGTCATAAGCTTGCTCCAAGTGAACATTATACCTATTCACAGTGACACAAACCTTTAATAAATTAATTTAAAGCTAAGATGGTGCCATAAGGACGATGAAGATAATGCTATATATTTTGGTGTCTTATCCTTGTACGCTAGTCCTTGCGAGACCAAGATCAATAAGTAATTTGGTTAGAAGTGTCTCCAAAGCCAAGTATTGACAATGACATTGATAATGATGAAGAAATTTCTTGTTTTCATTGATAAGAAATTATTGGAATTAGAAGATAAGGATTAATTGATTTCGAGATTATTTAATTTGCTTTTACATTTATTTATTTTTTTCGGAGAACTTGTTCTGAATTGATATAACCAATGTATCATCCTTTTAAGGAACAAGATTTTACAAGGAAAGAACCACTTTTAATCTAAGCATGTGTATATATAGAATAAGAAAGTGCAATATTACTGTTATTTTCTATAGTATATTACTATTTAGTAGCTTTGTTGATTTATATATCACCCAACAGAAAAATCTCATAGTTACTAGAAGTAGAATTAATAAGTGAATAATCATCTTTTTTTTTTAATTAAAAAAAATCTCAATTTGATTATAAATATCAAGTGTCAACAATGCAAGTATCAGAATTAACGGATAAAAATGCAGTTTTCCAGAAAGCACTCTTGGAGCTTCAGAGTATCTGGACTGGTACGATTCCGATGTGAATTACTCGGAGAGAAATACTAGACTTGAATGCATGACTTACGTTACTCCTATTCTTTCAATTTTCTTTAAGTATTTATATTCAATGCATTTCTGAACATGAACATGATGCTCGGAACCTTCAAAGACTCTCAAAAACTTTTTAAAAAATTCAAACGTATCTTTGTCGGATCATACCTTGTTAGATCATACCTATATTTGACATTCAAATCCGAGTTTGAGTGCCTTAGTGCACAGCTACATGATCTAATAAATAATTCAGTAAAGAAAGTCAAATTAGTAGACGAGATTTATCAATCTTATTTTATGTTTGGTCCGACTATTTTTTTTGAAATACTTCTATCAGACACACATGTCCGATGCAAATTGAGATATAGATATGAAAATACAACACATACAGAAATATAATCTTCCAAAGACCCTCCAAATAGATGGATATCTTGAAAAAAAATTGAACATACCCCGTATTCGGGCATTCACCTCTGAGTCATTTAAGTTTATTCACTGGAAACCTTATGAAGATGCTGCCCCCAGGCCCAACAGTAATGACATTCAGAGCTCCGTAACATTAAATGGCACCCAAAAAAAAAAAAAAATTAAGAAGCTAAGATTGCACTGGAATATAATCTCCTTTCAACTGAAATCTTGATAGAAGAACAAGCCAGAGAAGAAATTAAGAATCTTCTACTTGGTGAACAAAGAGATGGATCTGATTTACTTCTATGATTACAAGTTTTTCAGGGTTTCCTTCTGATCCTTCAGAGTTGAACAGAAAGCTCTTGACCTGAATACAGCAAAGCCAAATACTTGGTGGACAAAGAGATGAATCTGGTTTAATTCTATGATTACAAGTTTTTCAGGGTTTCCTTCTGATCCTTCAGAGTTAAACAGAAAGCTCCTGACCTGAATACAGCAAAGCCAAAAATGATGATCAAAAGCTGTAGTTCACATTTGTCGAAGAAAACAATCATCAATATTAAAAAGTTGAAGAAGAAAAACAAGATATTTACTGCTTCATGAGAACAAAATATGCATTTTGAAACCAGTATCAACTAAATATAAGAACAGCTGAAGGAAAGCAATTCTATCATTGGTTAAGTGCAAAAACAGACAAACCTAACTCGACTGTTCTAGAACAGCAACGAAAAATTCATGCAATTTTTCTTGGAAATCTACTGCTAAAGAGTTTTCAATGACAATGGAATCAGGATTTTATAGCCTTTTTCTTTGATTAAACTCAAGCTCTAAAGGAGACATTTACAAAGTTTGAACCACATTTAGTATAACCTCCATAAATAGATTTCCAGGAGGCCAACGTAATTTTTCATCAATGCATCATAATGGAATGGAAACCTCCAGAAGAACAGACTCACTCTTAGTAGCAAAGTTCTCAAATAAGTAGGCCCCCAGATTAAAAAACACTGCTCACCAAGGCTTGGTTTTGCTATTCATTACCCAAAAAACTTGTTCGAGCTTCGATTCATTTTGCTTTTGTTGTGCTTGTGCAAGATAAATACCAGCATTTATATAGTTGTTCCCTATATCCTTTCTTAAACAACAACTTACCCTTTGCCTAATCTTCGATATGCCCTCATTGAAACTCTATAATAATATATTATCAAGACTAAACAAAATCAACTAGCTCATGCAAAATTGTTTCTCTGAACAAGTCTCACCCAAAATGGAAATTAAACTGATATGTTAAAGTAAATGTGTAAACCGCGGCTATTTATCGAGCATATTTGTCATATTGTTCTATATGCATTCTCTTACCTGTGCAACTATGGCTCAGTCTTCACAAGGTCTTCCACAGAGCTTCTATACTTGGCTATCAGATCCCTAGAATTTTAAGAATATCAAATGCACTCATTCAACAAGTAGAAAACATGAACTGCAGAAAACGCAAATTATGACCAACTACTTAACTTACCTCCTTTGCTTTAGCGATTGTTCACTTTCCTCCAGCTTTCCCTTTTGTCCTTCAACAGTCTACTTTCAAAATCCGAAAATTCACAAGTTATACAAAGAACTTCCAACAAAATTAAAAAAAGAAAAGAAAAGAAAAGAAACACTCATAGTAATATATCAGCACATTTTAGGACTATCATCACTGATAAAAGATGAACATTTTTCTAAAAATGATAGAAAACACTGAAAAAATCGATACATCTTGTTGAAGTTAGCATCTTTTTTTTTTTTTTTTTTTTTTAAGTACTTTCATGTTTGTTAAAATTATCAACCATCAGAATGCAACTTTATCAACATCCCAGAACATATAAAACAGAAGTTACAAATTAAATAACCAAAACAAGAAGAGTAGGAAATTTACCATTGCTTTATTATTAATTGATGCAGCAATCGAGTTCAAAAGCTGCTGGCACTTCTCAAAGTTATTGTTCAGTTCATTAATCTTCCCAAAACCCCAGGAAAAAATAATTAAATAATAGCCCAAATAAACACTCAAACCAACCTTAAAATTGACAAAAAGAAAAAAAAAAAAAAAAAAACACCCAACAAACCAAAGCATCAGAATGTTGATCCCGACTTCCACTATCAATTGCAGCAGCCAAATTCTCCACCAACTGTCAACCCTCACAAACAAAAGACATAAAAAAGAGAACATCAAATACTTAAAAAAAAATGTAACACAAATTTGTTAAGGTTGTTGGTTTAAAGGAGTACATGTAAGAGGTGGAAGTGAGAAGCTAGTGATTGATGTTGCTGATTCTGCTGCAGTTGCTGTGGTTGCAACATACGCCGTTGTTGTTGTTGGAATTGTTGTGGATTAAATTGTTGTTGTTGCTGTTGTGTTGGTGGTGGAGGGCAGAGGTATAGATGGTCTTGATTGTTGGGAGTAGAGACGTTACTGTGGGTTGGGACGCTGGGGATCATAGTCCAGCTTCCTCCTCCTGAATACAGATCCATCGTCTTCCCCTCCCCCTCTCTCTCGCTTCTTTTTCCCTTGCCGGGGCACAGTTAGAAAGAGATATGAGGGTCGTTGCTAATGTACGCCTTTTAACTACATTTTGCAATTAAATTCTGCCACGTTTGGCAGCAAAAAAGGGAAACGTGTCGTAAAAAAGGAAACTTCATTGTATATAGCATAACACACCGCTTAAAAGAACGTAACGAAAACCTTCTTATTTTTCTTTCATTTCTCTTATTACACTCTCCAAATTATTGGCAAAAGGACTCCATCAAAAAGATTTTCTCTTTAAGGTTCGGTTTCTCCTATCTCTTGTCTGTTATATGATTTCTGTTTTTTAAATTGTTATTTGATCTAAAGTTTGCTAATGAAGAAGGAACAAAAGGGGAAAAGAAGTAAATTTTTTAGTTTGGTTGGGGATAGGAGGGCATTACAATTGATTTGAGGAAGTGGGTTCTTACACTGAACTGGTTTTGGGGTCAAATTTTTAATCTTTTTTTAAGATTTTGGTCATTACGAAAGCTAAAGTAGCAAGGGCTTGCTCCTCTTGTAGAAATTTTATGAGGAAAAGGGTGAATTTTAGTTCGTAAGAACGAAGCTGAGATGGTAGAATTGATCTTACAAATGTTTGAAGGATAAGATTTAGCTTTTGTTTTTAGACTGATTTGCTTCTTTTGTTAGATTGTTTGAACATGCTTGTGAGAATTGGAAATCCTACACATCGTTTTATTAGCATTGTGAAGAGTGTTTTTTCTGTCATACTTCTTAGGTATACAGAGAGAGAGAGAGAGAAATGTTAATCATGTTGAACTTGCAACTAGGTTTTGCTTTCTGCTGTGATTGGTGGCGTTAGTGGGGGAATTAAGAGCTTTTAAGGCTGTAGAACTGAAGTCGTGAATAAGTTAAAATGAAGGATTTGAAGTGAAAAGCTTCCTATATGACTATATGGGGTGACTGTCAATATTCAGTTATGCTTGAATGTAGCACCATACAGTTCCGACTTTTTATTTCTCTTGAAAAACTCGTGTCTGATACATTTTCAGATATGGGTGTGGAGGTGTGACCCTCCATATACATGGAAAAACTAAAAAAAATAAACATACCTATGTCGTACACATATTTATATTCGAAACTCGCACTTTAGTCTGAGTAACATTTTGTGGGATGCTTAGTGCTAAGGATTGGAAGTAGTAGTAGGAGGAGCTGTTCTTATATATTTGTTATTGCTATCCCTAGATAAATAGGTGTTGTGTGTTTACTTTGCAAGAACAACGAGTTTGTTCTCTCATGGTATTAAGACAACAGAGGCCTCCCGATATTACAAATCAGTAAGTATTGGTCATATGATCTTCTTGCAGATCAACCTTTCAACAAACATGACATGACTAATCTGCTAGAGTCAAGGTGCTTTAGAAGTGAGTAGAAATAGTATTGTACCAAAATGAATGCCAGCATCAATGCATTGCCTATCTTCATCAAGTTCAACAGTCTGGCTGATTATTTCAGTCATATGGTATACTTGGTCTCAATAAACCGTAGTCACACTTACCACTCCAGGATAAATGGATTTTTAACTCCCGTGTATGTTTTACTGGATTTGTTATCGGTTTCTGACCTATATAGTTGTTCAAATGAGATTTAAGAGATTTGAATTTTTGTGATATTGGAAAAATTGCAGAGTCAACAAAAAGATGGCGGTGAAACCAACAGTAGCTCTGAGGGCTTTTCTTGTAGGAGGGATAGCTGTTTTCGCGAAAGTAGCTGGTGCAATGAAGGCCGCCGGTGGTGCTAAGCTGGGTGCAGCTGCGGCTGCCATGACTGTGGCAGCCTCTGCCGCTATGACAGGATCAAAACAGGACCCAAAAGATGGATCTAAGCAACCTCCAAAATGATCTTCCTTTCTTAAATTTTTTTTTTCTTTCTTTCAGCAGCTTACAGACATTTTGTAATGTTTGTAGCATCGTTGAGAGCAGATTGCGATTCTTGAATTGTAACTTTGGCCATCACAAAGTTTTTAAATCACCTGATATAAGAAAAAAAAACCCAACACTTTTGATTTGAATTAAAGCTTCTTATTGCCATTCAACTTCAAATGTGAATGATTTTTTATACAATTTTAGCCAAAAGCCATAAAATTCGAGGTGTTTCCAGGCCTAATGGATCGGAGGTTAACTGTGATGTACTGCCATCCCCATTTTACCAAAGTTGGGATTCAGGTGGGGCACTAAAGTTGATGCACGGTTGCTTGTGATGGACCACACGTGAAATCGGGCTGATCGACTGAATCTACTACGAGCTCAGGGTTCAGTGATTCTAACTCGAATATCACCTGCACGGTAGCAAACCAAACCAGTCAAGGCAGAATATATCATTGAGATTGGGAAATTCAAACATTTTATAGACTAAAGGCTACACCAATATGGACTGTGTATAGAAATCAGAACTACTTAAAATGCAAGTAACCAGATAAATGAAAACAACGTAGACATAGGCATCTCATACCAAAACATTTTCCCCTTGCCGAAGGATTGGAGCGGGGATATAAAGGTTACATTGTGGTCCTTTAGTCTGCAAACAAAATCAGTTATTCGTTTTTCAGAGTAGAACGAATCATTCTCGGAGAGGATTGGGTGTAATATAATGTTAAACGACAAATAAAATTAAGAACAGCATGTCAGACCAAGTTAAAAAAAAATTCTTACCGGCCAATATCTTCCAATGTTGAATTCATTAACAAAAGCCACCCCTTTTCCCCAGCCTTTAAGTGAAATGTATGTATCCGTAACTTCAGTCGAATCAATAGAGAAACGGCCAGAGTAGAATGATGGTCCTTCAAAAACATCCTCTGCAGATGGAAAGCAAGTCCTTACAAGAATATCATTTTATTACATCGTATTTTGTGTCTTCATTACTTCACACTTGGCAGGAATGAGGTATAAAAGAATGTAAAAGTTAAAAAAGGAACTACACAGGAGGAAATAGTACAATAGTACAACCATTTGATACAGCATGCTTTTTATGTTCTGGAGACATACCTGACTTGTGTTCTAGTTTTTTGCGTGCTGATACTTTAAGAGGGTCAGAGGCAACCTGAATTACAGGATTGAATTTTGGCAGCTCATTCAGGTTATGGAAAGGAATTGATATCATTTTCCATCTTTTCAGAACTCCACCATCAACATAAACAGAAGACAAAATACCCTACAAAATTAAAGTCAAGAAGAACGATCAAATTATCTGTTAGACTGGAAAAACTCGGCAGTAGACTATAGGTATTAATGCTGCATGGTAAAGCAGTGGCTCTAGAGAAACAGTTTTCATTGATGAACAAGCTCATTTCAGTCTCTCCGACAAAGAAGCATAAAGCTATCAAATAACCATTATATACACCAGCGAAAGTGCAGAATTCTAATGAATAGCAATTAATGACGATTTGGGTGATGCCAATAAATAAAATGAAAATTGAACTGACATCATTTCGGAAATAAAAGTACAATTTTCTGCTTTACAGGCAAGCTTACCTTCCTATCAAACAAGTATGGCCCATAATTTACACGACCCATGTTTTCAACCTGCAGACATCAAGTTGTAGAAACAAAGATATGAAATAGATGTATGATGTCAGGTTTTAAATTAAAAAATAATTATAATTATATAATTTTTTTTTCTGAATGAAAGACAAAAGGAGAAAAAAAATAAAGCATGAAACTGAGAAGACATTGCTGCTCAGTCATGCAGAAGCTTATTTCACAGGAGACATTTGTTAAGCATGCAACTGAATAAAAATACAGGATTCGTAAATTAAGCTACCATTTAGCAGTCACAAAGAACAAATTTCCAAAATGCAGAAAACACAATGATGATCTGCTCAAAGAACGAGGACAGTCGGTTACCAAAATAAATAAGCTGGTGTTAGAAACACATTTAGCATTAGGAAGGTTAATTGCTTGATTTGACCATCTTTCAATTGTACCAACATATGAAACTTGTCCACCATCAACTTTAGGAGAGCATGATATGAACACTTGAGCTCTGTCATGCACCTACAAGCATCATATTTAGTGAAGCAATATTCTTTTAGGATATTAAATTCCTAAGAATTGTTTGTCAATATTGAACAATGGAGGGAAATAGAAATTAGCATATAGGCTATAGCCATAAGGCTAGAATGAATTAGTAATCTTAAATACAAAATGAGGAAGATGGCAAACCTTAGGTATAACTAGCTTATTTCCGCCGGTTTTGGATGCATATTCAGATATGTAGACTAGAAATCCAAACATCTGGATGTAAGGCAAAATAACAAGAGAAAATATTAAGCAATCTTGGATTTTATTAAATTGCTCAATACAGAAGCTAATGAGCAGCAAAGCCACTAAAATTTGCACACCTGGTATAAATACTCCATTGGAGTTGGATTTTCAGCTTCAACAATGTGTGCAGAATCAATCTCATTAAGTAAATCAAATAAAATTGCTGTTTTTTTTAACTGGATGGATCCATATCCCATCTTTTTAATGTTGGGAGGAACTGAAGTTAGAGATACTGAACTATATTTCCCCACCACCCTCCTAATGGCTGAAATCATAATAGACAATCACTTGCAAGAGAAGATAGTGGGAGGTTGTTTATCCCAACAATTAATTTGTACACAAGTATCAGAATAGACTATGAAACCCTATGTAACAGAACAAAAACTTGGCAAAAATGATCACCACCTCTAAGACCAAACCACTGTCACAATATAAGTGCTGAGTGTAAAGTTTACAAGGAGCAGTAAATAAACAGCAATACACAAGAAAAATAAAGCAATGGCAAACCCTATAGAGTGCCTATGAGAGATGTGATACATTGAAGCATTGTCCTTGTGACAAATTTACTCATATTCTCCATGGAAAACAAGAGTCATTCAAATACTATCATTTCCGACTGTAGAAAATTTCAAAAGATAGTAGCAATCAGGCCATAATGTCAGTCAACACATGCATTTCAGAACATGTTAATTGCTTTAAACTGTAGTTTTTGCATTCTACAATATTCATATATAGAGGTAAAATTAGACCTGACAATTCATTTTTATGTGTCATATTTGTATATTTTGCCGTGTCATAATCATGTTTAAGGTTTTTTACATTTATATCAATTTTGATACGTTTATAATTCACATTAGATAGATTTTGAGAATGTATTCGTGCCGTGCCGTGTCGTTTTTTTTATTTTATGCGTATCATATTCGCGTAATCGTTTCAAATATTACAAGGTCTAGGTAAAATTCCCATGAATGTATGCCACACCTATAGAGAAATCTGTTTTTCTCTATCACCAAATGACAGGACCATGCCCATCTAAATCAAGGGAAATCAAATAGGTAACTGCTTCTGCAATTCATCTAATACATCCGCTTAAATCCCCTTATCTCCTATCTACCATATCACTGTGTATATAATGACTTTTTTTTTTTGAATAAACCTATCCACTGACTCATTCAAGACCCTATCATTCCTGGTAAATGAAGTTGTCTGTCAACTCATCAAACTCTATTTTAACATGGATTAGCATACACAAAATCACCTACAAAGTGAGATTCAAATGTAAAGTTCACCGAGAGACATGGACCAGAAGTTTTACTTCTCAACAAAACCATGCAAAATTTTCAACATGTTATCCTTCTAGTCTTGAAATATTCAGCCAGCCAAAGTAGGATCATACCTTCAAATTTTGCATTGTCCACATCACCAGACTCCGTAATTGGTGCATCCTGGGGTAAAGTAAAACCAATTTGAAGCTTAAAAAATATAAGTTAAAATGCTAACTACAACAAGGAAAAATCATCCTCACATAATCATAGCTTGTCAGATCAGGCTTGTAATCTGACTCATCCGCACCAGTATTTGCTCCATTATAAAATCCAAAGTTTGTTCCACCATGTGCCATCTGGAATTAAAAAGCCCAAATCTTACCGTGACCATACAGATCATAACTTCACAGCAATCGAAGTGGGATGGAAGAACATACGTAAAGCACAACAGAACCATTTCGTGACAAAATTTTTTCCAAGGCAGCTGCAGTGAAATCTGCATCTGTCCTTGCCATCTTCTCACCCCAATGTGTGAGCCAACCTGTGTAAAACTCCCTGGAACCAAAGCATTATGATTATAGACGTGTCAAACGGGTGGGTCAAGTTGGGTTTGATTGGGTCATTTTAGGTCAAAAGAATTCAAGTCATTTACAAATTCGGGTCATCTAGGTTTTGGATCATTCCGGATTCAAGTCATTTAGATGTGACACTCATGTTATTTGGGTTCATGTCACTCGAATTCAGTCATCTAGTGTTGAAGTCATTGAGTTTTAAAATCAAATAATTACATCTTAAGTGTCTAGAAGAAGTAATATTTTATCAACTGTAATTAAGTTAATAAAAATTATTTATAGTATATCTTTGATTTTAATTTTTGACATCATAAAAGGTCATTTATGATATATAATTGTAGAAAAATATATATACGTATATTTATGGTCTGTAATTGTATAAATTAAATTTAGTTATAATAATAGAAAAAAAATTATCTTTCAAGCATTTTACTTAGAAAGATAATTTTCAAAAGTTTATAAAAAATATATAAGAAGATATTTTAAAAAATAACTTAAAGTTAGTAAATGTTAGTAGATTCATAATTTGTGTTATATTTATTATTTTTATTAAATTAATATTTTAAAAAATAATATTTCGAGTCCAGGTCAATTCAAGTTCAGATCTTTTTAAGCTCAAGTGGTTTCCCGGTTCGGGTTGTTGACTTTCCATGATCCGATCTGGCAAGTTATTTATTCAAGTTCGGATGGTTTTGGCAGGTTATTTTGTTTGGTTCAGGTCAACTTTGAGAGCTCTAACTATGAACATTAATATATATTAATCAGTACAAATAAAAAATAGACACTCACGAAGAAAGCGGTGGAGATTTCCCAGGAGAATTGAACTCCTTTTGTAACTTAAAAATGGGCCAAGGATTGTCACCGGTAGTGAAGTCAACAGCTACAAATCAGAAACAGTTTTTAACATAAGCAATTCTTTGCATACATACGTATATATGTTTGCATTTTTATTTCAATATAAAGTTTTTTTTTTTTTTTAAATCATGCAGTTCTCTGGCCCCTATACAGCATCCAAACCTAGAAATATACCAACTTAAGGATCAAATTCATCTTCTAGTAAAGTTTGTGTATAAAACCTGATAAAATTGTTAGAGATAAAACTATATGAAAGCATAGATGAATAAAGGAATATA
Organism: Adansonia grandidieri; assembly: GCA_038382065.1. Taxonomy (NCBI): domain Eukaryota; kingdom Viridiplantae; phylum Streptophyta; class Magnoliopsida; order Malvales; family Malvaceae; genus Adansonia; species Adansonia grandidieri. Next base: position 1,979,828 of record JBBYHK010000015.1, on the reverse strand, counting down.
AAACAATATAGTAAAATAGAATCAGAAGAAGGTTTTAAGATAGTCACTACATTGTACCCCTTTTTTCTTCTCTGTTTTAGATTTTGGTGGTGGGGGTTAAAATTTCCAAAGTGCTGACGACTTGACCCCCAAAAACAAATGGTAAAGAAGAGGAAGATTATTATTTGTTTCTTATGTTATAAGATGCCCTGTTAATTTCATAACTTATCAAATATGGACATGTTGATCTTGAGCGGTACCTGAAAAGACATCATCTCCTCTGATGGTCCCTTTTTCAAGAGTTCCTCGAGAACCTCCATCTGTACTGTACCTGAAACCATTATAACTCATCCGAATAAATACAAAAATAATCAAATAAGAACACGATACTTGCTCGAAGTAATTTGATCAATGCATGTTGCTTCGATACATCTAATTGATAATAATGTGAAGAAAGTAAATCAAAAGTTAAGGGAGGATATAAACTCTTACTATGCCGTTCTCTGTGCATAGAAACTGAATCAGTCAATATTTGCAGGCTCAAGTTGAATCCTTTTTCATATAGTAAGCAATAAACATTACTTCTTATAAATATCAACTCTCAAAGAGAGAAGAGAATTCAGAGGAACCTTATTGAAGTCCAAAGCTGTTAATCCTAGCTGAGCAAAGTTAAATAGCAGGTAATAGGATACAAGTACCACAGTAATAGACCAGCCTTTCAAGTCCTTTGTACCATACCATAAATAACGAACCTTTAAATCAGAATATTTTGAAAACTCCATTAACAGTATATAATGTTAATGCGGCTACAAGGCGTTGGCCAAGTGCCACAAAAATGAATGTTCACAACGTAAAAGACCTGGCACTAACTATAAAACCCAAGATTATCTAAACCATCATCATGCAGAAGCTATTAATTAGAGCTTCAATGAGTATATGTTGGAAATAACATGCTACTGTAATAGATATCAGCCTAGTCCAATCTGTAATTCACAATGACCGTCAAGAATGTAACTATGAAACAACTGGTACCTGTTTTATTCTGCATATTCAGGTAGTCTTTCTAGGATTGTGTTTCCAGTAAATATTCATTTTCCTACCTATACACCTGATCTATTTGGCTTCCATTGGGCAAAATCTTAGAAATCCAGTACAACTTGATAGCAGTTTATGTTTTCTCAAGCAAAATTCAACTTATAAGAGTTTGAATCTTTCCTGAAGAATTAGATTTTATATGATAAAACAGAAGATTACCTATGGGCGTAACCAATAAGAGGGGAGAAAGGAAAATATTGTCTTACAAAATAATGTCTTCGCCAAGATGTCCTCTAGCTAACTTTACTAAGTGGCTAAGATAAGCTTTATCATCTCCATATGACCCAAATTCATTTTCAATCTGTGCCAAAATATAATATCTCATTTTAGTTGAAGTTTACTAACATAAAATGTTGAAACTTTCAGAGCATGACATTCAACATTACAAATAAACATATATTTATTGGAAGGAACAAAATATGTACATAAATGGAATATTGCTTTTTTTCCCCATGTGATATAAAGAAAAGAAAGGACAAGATATATGCGAAAAAGCATTTCTTTCAGGCACACCACATATTATTTTTCAAAAGGTGGGCTACTTACTCACTTGGCAGGAGGGTTAATAACCCTGGGTTAGCCATCTTGCCCCCTATTAGGCTCATTTAATTGTTCACTTAAATTATTTGTCACTCTTGGCGCCCTCCTCCCCCTCCCCCACACCCCCCCCCCCCCAAAAAAAAAAAAACACGAAAAGAAAATGATGCAGTTTAAATATAGGCTAGTATTTTGTCTCTTCCTCTCTCTATTTTGCCTAAGTAACTTCCTAGTTCTTAGTTATCCAAGATTTTTTCATCAAAAGAGGGCCTTTTTCACAAGTGCCGTAGTTCATAAACTTTGAACTCAGCTCAACCACCAAACTAGCCTTAATTCCAGATGGTTATGTTCAACCATATGAGCATCTGGCACAATTACCAGATGGGGAAATCTGTTTTAATAAATAGGCATGAGTCTCTCTATCATTGCTTAAAATCCTTGGAAACAAAACAGAGCGGCACATTTGATTTATCAAAGGAATTTGACTAGCTAATAAAATATATTCTGTGCCTGTACCTGAACCATTATGATAGGGCCTCCATTGCCATAAAGAAGAGGAACTACTTTCGGAAGGAGGACTCCCCACCATTGTTCAACCTGTAACATCATATTCAAAAGAAAAAAAAAAATCAGCAAATATAAAGTGCCAATGGGTCCATCCTCCAAGAACATACTAAGCAGACATAAACTATACAACTCCAACAAAGAATTTGTGCTAAGCATGAAAAAACATTTAATCCAACATTATATCCTATATTCCTACTTAAAATAAGGACTATTGAGAACATACCATTTGGAGATAAGCAGGATCCGATGACCTTAATTTGACATCTGGATCTATGGCAAGTAACCAAGCTGGGAAACCTCCAAGATCCCACTCTGCAAGAGACATATGTTTACAAAAGGAAACCATGTTACTATCAACAGCAAGACTTAAGACATTTATTGTCACAAGAACAGAGAGAGACAGAAATTATCTGCTGTACATGCAATTCTGTTAGTGAGCGCTATGTACTATCTTTTTTTTTTTTCCTTCTGTATACTCCTTTGGTGACATTTGCAAATTGCAAAAAGAGGGAAACTATGTCTCAGATAAGAATACAAGAAAACAATAAGTGCTCAAGATCATCAAAATGAATGGGATACCCCTTAAATTGGTTTAAATCTCACATCAACTGCAAGAAATGAGAGACTGAAGAAACAGAGCAAAAAAAAAAGAGCTATAATCAGTTGGCAAGAACTGGGAAACTTAGTGTTATAAGATTAAAAATTTGAGTGCATATCCGTCCCCCATTTCAAATAAATATAAGAAGCAACCTACTAGGAAATAGTCTGACCCATTTGTAACCTATAAACTAAATAACTAAGAATTATAGATGCATGACAGAAAGACTAACCTGCACATATATAAGGCCCAGCTCGAAGCATAACAAGGAGACCTAGCTTCTGGCAAAGTTTGAGAAATGATACGAGATCTGCAATGCCTTCAAAAACCAGTTTGCCAGGCTCTGGTTCATGCAAATTCCAAGGAATATAAGTTTGAATGGTATTCAACCCCAACGCTTTTGCTCTCAAGAGCCTATCTTCCCAGTACTGCATCCATAAGGTAGTACGTTATCAAATGGACAAAAAGAGCAGCCAATCCCCACTTCTAACAGTATCAGAACTTACATTAATGTCCACCAAGAAGAAACAAATCCCTACTATTCTTTTTTTTTCTTTTGAATTCATACCCTCCTATATGCTAAAAGCCTTAAGAATCTTTTCTACAATCTTCTCAATTCCACTTATCCCATTAAAACAACAATAGCAAGAATTTAAAGAAGATGCTAATTGCTAACAGAAAGAATAAATACCTCAGGAAGAACCCGGAAATAATGCAAGTCACCACCAATTATCTGAAAAGGCTTCCCATCTTTCCAAAACATATCCTCCTCAATTTCAAATTTTCTAACATCAATCTGACTAGCAATCACACAAAGAAGAATATCATTCAACATTTAAAACCCCAATAACAACTAAGAAATAGCTACAATGAAAATTTAAAATTTTTCCCGTCTTTAATTTTCAGCTGCTTTTCTATTTTTTAGTGGTTCTCATAATCTCATCATCAAGAATAAAATAATTAATAACGAAAAATTCAGAATTCTACATCATCACAAATTCTTCTTTTAAGGGCAATAGAAGTCAACTATTCAAATACCTAATTTCCTTTCATATCATTCTCCACATTTCCTGTCTCAATTCGAATTATAAAATGAATAAATATATCTATATATAACAACAATTATACATTCGAAAGCTACTTTAAAGTTTAGTTTACGCATAAATTTCAAGAAATCAACTTTGAATTTTCACAATATACTTTACTTTTTCGCGGCGATGCTGACGCAGGTGACGAGGAAGATGAAGGTGAAGATCGTGAGAGTGAGAGTGAGAGGAAAGAGACGGGAGAGAAGCAAAGACGGGAACGAAAGCAACGAAAGCTATGACGGAAAGCAAAACGAAAAAGATCAACGTCGTTTTGCTACTTCGCTTTCTCGCCATTGTTGTACTTGATTTGGAGGTTGACTCTGTTGCAGCTAGCCTTTTACTTTGATTCATTATTCTGTCCCTGCTTTTAAGCTCAGCTATAGTGTCGCTTGGTTTCAAAGTATTATTTTCTTCGGTTAGTGCAATCATTGACTGTAACAATTTTTTTTTTTTTTTTCAGAACGGATTGTCGTTTTGTGTTCGGAATGGAAGAAAAAGGGCTCACCTCACGGTTTTTGAATTTTCTTTTATGCTAAATAAAATTTTGCCTCATTTTTACTTTTATATTTTATTTTTTAAATATTTTAATTATATTTTTTAAATCGAATACGATTTGCTTTAATTATATTTTTTTTATACAGAAGAAGCTCAAAGAAATTATCAATATGATTGTGTGAACCAACTTAGTAATTATAAATTATATTGAATATTTTTTTAAATATTATCTTAAATAAACTTGCTCATAAATCGAATAATCTCTCCCATATGATAAGTTTGACATGTATTGAATTAAGATTGGGCAAATTTTTATTGCTCAAATTAGCCTAAATATTCCTTAATATAATGAAAGATATATTTTTTATATATTATTTCATATAAAAATTTGCAAACAACGAGTCAACTATAAACAAGTTTAATCTAAATTAGTATCACTAAATATTAATTAACAATTATGTTTTGATCGTTAAAATGTAATTGTAATTTTTCTCATACAAATAATTTCATTAAAAATTTTTTTATCATTATGCTTCTATTTAGTAATTGTTTATATTTATTCAAAAAAATAAAATAATGGAATATGTACGTCATTATGATTAGGGGGTAAACTGTAAAAAAAAAAAAAAAAAGAAATGGAAGATATCGCCATTTTGCGCCAATCTAAACGGCGCCCTTCCGATTGCAAAATTTGTTGTAATGCATAAACCATCGACGCAGTTCAAAGGTTTTATTGGTGATTTTAAGGTAGTTCTAAAAAAAAAAATGTTAATCTGAAAATTAATCTCGCATTTTTCTTTTAATAATTTAGTATTTTTAAAGAAAATATTCGCAATAAAATATTTAAATATTACTTTCGTCGTCAAACATGCATACCTAGATTAAAAGAAATTTTTTTTTTTTGAAGAAAATTTTTTTATATATGAGTAGTTTATAAGAAAGATGTGTAGTATTTAAGAGAAATGGCTATTTTTCGAGAGAATAGATAATTTATTTTAAAATATATACTCTATAAAAATTTTAAAAGATATAATATTTGATTATATTATATAATATTTGACTTAATTCATAATATCAAATTTAATTTATTATTTTATTATTAGTGTAAATATTTAACGTAGGATTATACCAATTATGATTACTGCAATGTAATTAATGAATCGTAATGTTAAATGGGACACCCATTAAAAATTTTAACAAAAATTTGACATTGAACAACTTTTACAAAATTACCTATTAGCATAGAATGTCGTTTGTTCGAGTTAAATGGAGAAAAAGTGAGTGGTCAGTAATTGGGCCTTATAAATTAGAATTGGGCTTTTTTGATACCTTTGCTTGGGCGGGGCGTTCAAGTTGAATTCTGATTTTGATATCATTTATTCTTCCCAGCAACTCTAACACTTTTTTTTTTTTTGGGATTTTACATATATATATATATAAATATATATATACACATATAATGAAGAGATCTATTTATATTAATGTAAAATTATAAAATTTAATTAATTTTATATACGGTTAATATATTAACAATTCAATAATTAGATTGAGTTGTATAATTATATTCGTTATGCATATATCTATATATATATTTGAGAAGTAATTTGACAAAAATTTTTATATTTTATAAATAATATTAATAAAATGAAACATGTCTCTAAAATACATTTTAAAAAATAAAGGAAACATTTATCAGCTTTAAGTCCATTGAAATAAAGTAAATTATTATTGATGTACTAAAAATAAACTCATATATATAAGGATTTATCGTAAAAAAAAATTATGACTATTTGATTTTCACAAAGTGGACCTTAACTAAGAAATTGGGCCGTCCAACAAAGTTAGTGGTGGCCTGAACAAAGGCCTTGTTCACATAGGGTGCTTACTCTCTTTCAAGTGGCATCCCATTGTCAAATTTTTGGAAGGAGATTTTCTTTTATTAAGCAAAATATATAAAAACCAAATAGAAAAGAATTACCGGTACTAAATTGTAAAAATCAGAGAATTTATTAACTTGTATTTTAAAAAAGGGGAAAGTGAAAAGCGGAAGACAACTTTGAGATCAAAAACCTCGAAGGCTGCAAAGAAAAAAGGAAAAAAGGTGTGGATGTAGAGAAAAGGCGAAAAAAAAGGAATGAAAACGGTGAGGTTTAAGTCAAAGATAAAGGCATGCAGTAACATAATCATAATCAAAACACAAAGGGGGAAAGGGAGGGAGCATCTTTATTTACAATGACAAGTCAACTGGGTCTTATGCTTCAATGCTCACACCATGAAAATACTCAAAACGACAAGCAAAGCCACCCCCCATCCTTTTCCTAGCTACGGAATCGCAGCTTTGATTATTAGCAGTTTTTTTTAGATACATATCACTATATATATATATATAATACGAGGAAAAAATTTATTTATATTAGTATAAAATTTTTTAGTCATTGATTAACATTTATTTAAAGATTGAAAAAGAATTAAAAATAAGTGAATAATTAATAATTGGTTAACTTTATAATTAAATATTGAATAAATATTAATCAATGACTAAGAAATTGTGTAAAAAATTGTGAAAAACTAAAATTTTTTAAACTAGGGTAAGTGAATTTCTTCTCAACATGAGGAAGGATCCACTTATGTTAGTGTAAATTTTTTTATTTTATTATATAATATAATATATAATATAATATAATATATATGAGTAGACTATACGAGTAAAACTCAATATATTATATGAGTACATATTATATACGAAAAATGTTAATCAATATTTAGAGACGCTAATTAAAGTGACATTTAAAAGAAAAAAAATGTAATTAATGCATTATTTTCTTTAAAATCAATAAAAGTAATGTATTAAATGTAAAAGAAATTGTATTAAAATAATTCTTAATTGTTACCTATAAACACCCAAACCTATATATTTTGCTTTTTTTCTTACAAAAGAATTCGTAGCTGGAATAAAGAAAAGGGTTACAAATGATGATACTTGAACTTCAAACATGTTAAATATCATCTTTTAAAAATAATTATATGAACTGATTGAATTAAACTCTAAATTTGTATATATTTTGTTTTAAGAAGTAAGAGTTCCCGCTAAATAAAAGTAGCAATAAAATCGGAGACATTACACATGGGATTTAGGGGATCGTGCTTTAGTCCCCCATAAACTCCCCATACCATATGCTAATACCTTTCTGCTATAATATTATTGTCCCTGAATTTATTAAGGGAGAATTATGTGTGTGCAAATGACAAACATGCTTTATTCTTTTCAACTAATGGATGTTTAAAAATGGCAAACATGTCACTCTCCAACATGTATATTCTTTAATTTACTATACATACACATGGGAGAGAGAGAGACAGAATGAATATGTGGTTTTAGAAGGATGAACATGCCTCACAATATAAACATGAGATCAAGGGGGAAAAAGTGGGGAATTTGGATTTGGGGAGGAATCTCTTTTACTGATTTGTTTTGCTCTTTTTTTTTTAGCTATATTTTTTTAACTTTTTTTTTTCTTGTTAAACCAAAATGAAATGACGAGCGTCATTTTCACTTTCGAAATAGACATATTTAAAGGTTAACCATTTACTCGTCTTAATCAACCTGTATATGTTAAGTTTCAAATTAAATTTTTAAAAATTTAATTTAAACTGAATTTTTTTTTAATAAAATATATTTTTATTTAAATTTAATTAATAATTTTTTAAATAATAAAACAGACCATCAGACTAATCCGAGCGAAGCTTAAGAAAAAAATTGAAAAAGTCTAGACTAAAACACCGTCTGACTTGTAAACCGGTTATTTAAAAGTTAGCTCGTGGACATGTTTAAATTGATCTAACATTTGGGATAAGCATCTTTTCTCACACATCGCTCCGGTTTCTTTTTTTTTTTTTTTTTTTTTTTCTGGTGCGTGTAAAGGTTCACTAAAAACTACTTTTTCTTATGATAGGCTAATTATACCTTACTTTAATATAACATTCCCATTTGATTACTCAACAACACTATAAAAGCTGTTCAAGGACAAAAAGGAAATAAAAATAGAACATTTTTCTTGGAGTAATTATAATTTAATGCAAAACCATGACTTTTCCTTTCTTTAGCATTATTATACAACTTTTGAGTAATTATTATGGAACCTTTTTGGGTCTTATAGTGTTATAGTGGAGACCTTTGGACTTTGAATTTAAAATACAAAGAATACAAAGAAAGAAAACAAATAGATCCACGACTAAAAGTAAATAATATTGCCATGAAATTAAAGGCAAAGGATGCCTTGTTGGAATATGCATTTATTATTTGCACTCAAAGGAAATTTGCAAGCTAAAAGGAGGAATATCTGTTGGCAGATTCATTTACACAAATTAAAGCGACACTGACCTCAAAAGAAAAAATTCATTCCATCAAAAATATTCATTGGAAAATATTCTAAGCAATCCATTAGAACTAATTAACTTTCTCATATATAGCTAATATTTTCTTCCAACACTGCAATTAAGAAAGTTCACCCTTATATATCTATCTTCGCCATCATTTCTTTTTGAATCCAAATCCGATTTATAAATACTTATAAGCATCATTTAAGAATATTTAATTATTGTTTTAAGAAAATGGTTTTGTATATAATACATTACATTATTTATTCATTTATTTTTTAAATAAACATTGATTACCCTTTTCTTTTTATATACATGTCATGCCATTAGACATTGAATATTATATATATATATATATACATACACCAAAGAATAGTGTTTATTTATATATATATATATGACAATATAAAAACTTAATCTAAATCTCAATATATATCTTTCCAGCTACCTATATAAGTTAAACTTGAAGCTTAATATATATTTTTAAGTGAAACAGATTATCTATTTTTATTATTTCTGAGCAAAACTTGACTTGCCCATTGATTCACACAATATAAAATAAAATGTATCATGAAATGATAAATCCATAGGTTGCAAAAATTAATATTTTTCTTGTAGCCAGTAGTTCCACATGAAAGTAATTTAAAAAGTATATATTAAAAAGGAAATTAATCTTTTTTTTTTTTTTAATTTTAATGTGCAGAGGCCAATAAATAGAAGGGATCGTTCCTCGGGATTGAATCCCAGTTGCAGCCACACCAGGTTTCAAACAGCATCTATTTTTTTTGTAATTTTGTTTTTCAGAAAACCCATAAAAATTAATTAATTAATTAATTAATTAAAAAAAAACATATCAAACCCTAGCTAGCTTTGCCCATATCTTCACATTTCTCGAATATTTTGTCTCTTGAGAATCCAATGCTTTTGTTACCTTAAACTTTTACATTTAATTTTTCATATGACGTTATATTACTGTCATTATTATTATTATTATTGTTATTATTCTTGTATATGTATTTATATGCATATCCAAAGTCATTCTTCCAAATACCAAGGCTGTCTTTGTGAATCATAATCGAGAGTTAAATTAGAGAATAACATTTTTATTATAAAGGGTGTTTCTAATCGAGTTTTCCAAATGAAATTTAAGACAAAGAGCTGAGTCGAGATGAAGTTAATTTTTAAGGATTTAGAAACAAATTTTCTATCTATCAAACTTGATATTCACATGATTAGATCAATCAGCGAAAGGGATATATATATATATATATATATAATTTGTTAGATTTTTTACGACAATTAAGAGCGAGATCCTAGGAGTTGGCCTGGGTGGGGGGGTGAGGGGCCACCATGAGTATGGAGCATTGGCATATATAGCTAGTGGAATCATTTAAAGAGTTTACTTATAAATGGAAAGTTTTGCATGCCTTCACATAATAAGATGGCAAAAACCTGTCGTATTATATAGTGTAAAACCAAATAATTGTGGAGAAACAAACAATTTTGATTCCAAAAATCATATATTATTTCTTTTCATGCTCAATCATGTATATATAGAGTGAATTCAAAATTGAAGTTGAGGAGGGATGGAATATTAGTAATTATTATTATTATTATTGGTAATATGGTTGAAAATTTTCAACTTCGTTCTAGTTTAAATTTTTTTCCTGAAATTTTGACCGTATATTCTCTCATATTAACTTCGGTACATTTAAAATTTTATTTTCAAAATACTATTTGCAAATGCCAAATACTGATAGACAATTAAAAAGGAAAAATCATCATCTTCTTACGAATTAAAATAACTCGAGTAAGTAATCGATTATTAATGAACGAAAATAAGATGGATACCAATAATATATTTTCAATTTCTTATTAAAAGCATGTATGATTCTCTTCCATAGTCTACTCGCTTGAAAATTGATATATATATATGTATGTATTTATATAAATCATTGCATGTTGAAAATCATAATGGGATAGGGGATAATAATACCATTCTAATTTGTCTTAAACTTCATCATGACAAATTGGAAATTAATTCAATCTTCCTAAATGACTATGACCTACAACATAATCTAAGTACAAATTTATTCCAAGATTTCTTGTGCATGAATTATAATCATAACTTGCCACCAATTATTGTGTTCAAATATAGTTGTAAAAAAATTAAACAAAAAGATGATAAAAAAAAACACTCTTTTGTTGATTAAACACTAATTCTATCATCAATTAAATAAATATTTAAAATGATAATATAATAATAACTTATAAATTAAATTTACATTAATTTCCTAATTACACGTCAGGTACTTTATTAAAAATTGAAGAAACACCTAATGAATATGATTAAATTAGAAGACTAAACCCATTAATTGCATGTCATTTTCATCTTGAATTTGCTTTCATTTGGAAGCGGCTTTCGCACTTTAAAACAATATCATCCAATGTTAATACTATATAACTACATATTATTAACCTTAGGGTTTTAATTTGCATGTCAGGTTTTATATATGAAACCATGGATA
>JBBYHK010000015.1:1886343-1966793 GCA_038382065.1 Adansonia grandidieri | reverse complement strand
ATATATATAGATATATATATATATATATAAGGAGAATATACTAACGGTAAATTTAAAGAAAAAGGCAAAAATTTGTAACATGGCTTACACATATATATCAGTATTTAAAGTACTGATATTATATATCAGTATTTTGAGAGGTCCTTCTTTTTAGAAAGATTGCAGCAAAGGTAAAAAGAAGTTAAATAAAGAGGAAGAAACAGAATAAAACAAAAGAAGATTATAGAAATTTAAGATATAGAGTTTTGAAAAGAAGTTTAATAGGGAAAAAAAAAAAGGGCGAAAAAGGTTTTCTATATTACCTAACCTTGCCATGGTTTTTCAGACTGGTTGTGGCGTTCATCATGCGAAGTGTTCATGGAGTTACTATGACCAGCAATGTTGAGAATATCGGCATGAGGGAAAGCTCTAAGACCCAAGAAATCTCTCGTCAATCCTTCACCCTGAGTACTACCGCTAGTGCTTCCATGGTCATTTCTAGTAGCATTTCTCGTCGGTACTGTTGATGTAGTTGTTTTCGAGAATGATTCATCGACGAAATTCCCGCCCTTTTTTGCGTTGAAAATCCCACCGAATGCAAGGTCATCAAAGGAAGTAACGTCAAATCCAGTGGCGGAAGACAAAGAATTCATCATGTCTTGAAGGAGGGAAGTAGGAGCACCTGAGCCAGCATCATGATGATGATCATCACCTGCAGCAGGTTTACGGTTCCCGAAAGGAGCCAAGCCATGGATAACTCCACTACCAACAGCAAGTTCTTCACGTGAAGTTAAGTTAAGCCCGAAACCAGCTGTTGTGTTGTTGTTACTGCCAGCAGAATCAGCAGACACGTGAGTTTGTTGGTGGGGTCTCATCGAGGAGACAGCTGCCGCAGCAGTACTACCAGCTGGTACTGATGATAAGCCAGTTTTGCTGCTCATGGTTGCACCCATCTGAGCTGCTTTCTGAAGCAATGCAGTAGCTGACATGTGTGGGGAAGGTACTGTCGTTGGATGGTATGGAGGAAGAGTAGGGACAAGACTAGGGTTAGGGTTGGGGTTTTCATGAAGTGTTAAATCTTGATGTGCTGTGAATTCTTGATGGTCTAATCTTGGGTAGAATATTGACGATGATGAGGAAAGGTTTATAGGCTGCGGCGGGCCAGGACCTGCCCCAAGCATTGGTTGGCTAGCGAGCCATGGAGGAATCTCTGGCTTTATATTAGGAGTGAAACTTAAACTTTGTTGCTCTTGCTTAAGTGAAAACTGCTGGAGTTGGATGTCTTGGGGATTGAATTGGGGCACTTGTAAATTAATGTGAGATGCTGATGCGCCTGGTTGACGTGGGGAAAGAAGTGAGTCAGCCCCCGTGATGGCTCTTGCACTCTCCTCTGCTAAAGCATCACAGAAGGCTCTATGTGTGATGAAACTATCCCTCCTGAAAATGAAAACCCCCCAAAAAAAAAGTTAAAAAGAAAAAAACACAAGAAAACAAAAAACACAGCCAGTCATAAAGTGCTTTATACGGCAATGCCAGAAATATTTGACTTTCTCTCTCTGTCTCTCTCTCTCTCTCTTTTCTCTTTTGTCCCTTAATCTTTTCTGCATCCCACTCCCTTTTCTTTTTTTTTTTTTTCACTCTGAAAGCATAGGACAGGTTGTCAGCTTGGGCTGGTTCAAAATAAAATTTCCATCTATATCTCTCCAGGGTGTGAAAGGTAGGAACTGTGCTAGAGCCTAGATGTATATTGCAAATGAATTCTTCAATGGATCAGACAAAGAATGTAAAGTTTAGCGTCTGATACTAAAATGGGATTCATTGGTGCATGTTTCAATAAATGAAGATATTTGACTGTTGTGCTTAAATGGAACACTGTGTTTATGTTTTTTAAATTAATTCCCTACAAATGATTTTTTGGGGGGAGGAGGGGGAAGGGAAGGTTAGTTAATATTACTTATTAATTAATTATACCTTGAGAAGAGGGTTCCACAGTCACATCTGTATTCCCTAGTGCCACAAGTCTTGGAGTGAGCTTTCCAATCCGATTGAACTGCATATTTCTTGGAACACTTCTCACATTTCCATTTCTTCTCACCATGTTTCCTCGAGAAGTGCTTCTTGATCCCTGTTAAGTCCCCGAGGGCCCTCGATGGATCATGATGCACGCAGCTCGGTTCTGGACACACATACACCTTCTTCCTCACCTCTTTACTTGTTCTTTGCTTTAACTTCCATGGCAGATTGTGCCCTCTTCGATGAAGCTGAAGGTTCTGGTCTCTTTGAAACCCTTTGGTGCAGATCTCACACACAAATCTATTTGTTGCCATCAACGTTTTAGGTGACAAAGCTATCACTTCTGCATCTGGGTCTGATACAAAAACCCACCAAAAAACAATTAAATGCATTAAAAATGTAAAAAAAAAAAAAAATTGAGTCTCAGATAAGGAAAGTGAAAGTAGTTAAGGAAACAAACAAAAAACAAAGTAATAAAAGAAATGGTGTTAAGGTAAGGGAGCTAAAAAACCAAAAACTAAAACCAAAACCAAACCTGGGTTGCCTGGTAGGTTTCTCTTTTTCTTAACTGGCTGATTATGAGTCAGAGGTGGTGGTGGAGTACTAAAGTATTGTCGAGGATTGCCAGATGAAACACTTGCTTCGCCAGATGCAGAAGTCAAATTTGACATATTCTCTTGATCCAAAACTTGTTGCTGCTGCTGTTGCTGGAATTGGTGGTGGAATAACAAGCCTTTCATCATCTTCTGCTTACATAACCAATTCTAGACCTCCATAGTTTGCATCATGCACCATGGATCTTGGTTTTACATACAAAAGTAGGGTGCCTAAAAAAATCCAAAGACAAAAACCAAAAGTAAGTGATAAAAGAGAAAGAAATTGATACTTGATTTTATATAAGTAGCTAGGATTGACATGGATTAAAGCATACCATAATCCTCATCATAGACCTTTGATGGTTTCTAATATTCTTTGGTTTCGGATTCAACCCAAGAAATAAATACAATAAGTAAATATATAACTATAACCAGAGATAAAAAGCTTAAGCAGATCCTCCTCTCTATCCACTTTTAAGCTTCATGTTTCGAATAAAAACCCTAAAAAATACAACAATAACCACACAAATATGAACAAATGAAAACAGAAGATAGGGAAAAAAAACTCAGACAAAGAGAAGGAAAGAGAAGGAAAGAGAGAAAGAGAGATGTGGATGAGATGAAATCCCCATGTAATCCTCAAAGCAAGTCCAAAAACAAGAAGCCAACCCTCTGATGTTGCACTTTCTGTCTTTTCCTCTGTTCTCTTCCCGGCCAACCCCCCAGTTAAAAAAAAAATTAAAGAAAAATCTCTTTTCTTTATTGTCTATTTGCCTTTAACAAAGGTTTTCATTTCAAGTTAAGAAATGTAAGAAGCAAAAGCAAAGAAGAAAAAAAAAAAAAAAAAAAAAGCTATACTACCTCAGTACCCCTCTACCATGTTTAAAATAAGAATAAAGGATGTTGATTTATCTTACATATTTTTCACATAATGATCATGGGGTATTATAGTCTACCTTTCTTTCAGCTTTTTCTAACATTTACAGTAACATGATTGATCCATTGATTAAATATCTTATAACTGGCATAGCTAAATGCTATTTTCCCTTCCCTTACCTTTCGTTTCCATTTTTTATGTTTTATTTTTCATAACTACTGTTTAGTATTTGTTTATTTTTACACACACACACACATATATATATATATATATATATATTAGGAAAGACTTTGCTTAAATCTCTGACAATTTTGCATGGCAAAAGAATTTCTTATAGTAATAATAATAAGTATTAATAACCCTCCAGCTTAGGGTTTGTTTTTTTTATATGAGTGTGGACCAGACCCTATACTAGATTCGTAGAGGACCTAAAATTAAAATAAATAATTTATATATACATATATTTATATATTTTTACATATAATAATCATATAAAATATTTTATATTTATATTTTTAATTTTATGATATGTTATTAATTTATATTATATAAATTTTAATATATTCATACATTCATATTATGTTTATCTTATTTCTTTATGTTCTATCATGTTTTAATTATTAATTGCAAAGTCTGCTTAGAACGGAGACTAAAATTTCTTCCAAATATTTTGCAAGCTGAATGCAAGTTCATGGACTTTAATTTTCTGAATGGAACTAATTAGTTGAAGTTTTTTAAATGAATTAATTTGTAACTTTATTATTTACAGCTATAAAAGTTAAACATCTATAGTAATTATGATTGATATTTTTTTAAAATAGATGGAAAAAAATTAAATATAAGAATTGATTAAAATGAGTGTAAATTTGTAAAATTCAAGAAAACAATGATTAAAAGGTAAATTTTTGTCTTAATTTGTGCTAAAATAAAATTCTTAATTTAAAATCTAAACTTTATCTAATCTTAGTATAATTTAATTTCAAAAGAAATCGTCTCATCCATCATCAGAAAAATCCTTAGATTTCACAAAATGAGTTTAAAGTGGTGAAACATACTTTTACAATAATTTTAAAAATAAAAAAAATAAAATAAAATACATATCAATCTCTTAACTCGCTCTCAATTTTTGTTTTTAAATCGCTATAATTAAATAAAAAACAAACTTTAATTCCAGTTACTAATATGGTAATTAAGATCCACCTCTAAGGCTACCTAACTTATTGTTTCTTTTTTCCCACTTAATAAGCACAATTTTGCTGATTGAATATCAGCTCAGTTGACGTAATACCATTGACAAGCTCCTGGGGTTTGCGGGTTAGGAGAATTAAGGTGCGTAATGTCCTACTCAAATGAGTAATTTAAATAGAGGTTGGGAGATTATGGGTAAATTATAGAATATCTTGTCTAAAAAAAAATGAATATGCAATTATTAAATTATTTTTCGTGAAATCATAAAAGTTATATATTAAGCAAAATTTTTTTAAATGATAATTAAATAATCATTAATCAATTTTGTAGACACTAATTAAGCAAACATTATCTTTTATTGATAAAACAGGAGAATGAACAGATAAATCTCGGATTTAACGTATAAACATCTCCTCATTTTGAGTAAAAAATGTAGGAAGGAAATTTCCTCTAGCTGCTTATTATAGTACAAATTTGAAGAAATTAATGTCAAGAAAGTCATTTAAAACTATATTAAAAAAAAAAGTTCATCAACAGTCCAACAGTGACACAAAAGATTTTTTTTTTTTTCAATATTAATTGACGTCTAGTTGGTGATAAGCACCCGATCCTAAAAAATTAATCAATTAAAAAAATTTAAATGAAAATTATTAATTAATATTTAATGGTATTGCTTCATGCACTTTGCGATATGTGCCAATAAATTACACATATGGAGCTAAATTGTCTCTGTGTTTGTTTATGTTTTCTACAAGGCAGCTATTCCCGTTTCTAGACTTGTCTAAAGTCGAGTTATTTATTTAGTTTAATAGACTTGATTCGAATTAAATTGAATTTAGATAAAAAAAATTTTAATTCAATTTTGAGTCGACTCAATATGATTTATTATTCATTTAATAAAATTTTTTTATTTAAATTTATTTATAAAAATATATAAATATTAATAATAAAATAAATTTTTAAATATTTTTAAATAATAAAATAAATTAATAGATCAGATTGAACTTCGGTAAGAAATAAAAAAAAAAATTTCCAACCCGACTGTACGTGGACAGGTCTACCACACTACTCTCACCTAAGGGAAAAAAAATGATGGGGTAAACATAAACAAACATATTTGTTTTGTCATTTTCTTGTTCTATTCTTCAATGATTTGGGATTTTTGAAATGGGATCTTGCTCGACCCAAGTCTCAAATATGCTTTCCCAACTCATCCCTGCCATTAAAATAATTAGAATATGCTTCAAAAAAAAAAAAAAAAACAAAATGTACGGGAGAATTGTCCATGTTTTATTATTATTATTATTCTTATTATTATTATTATTACGTAACTAAAGTTTTTTTCTCATTTTCACCATTTGTCATGAAATGGGTAATAGATTTCTTTTATATAAATATCATTTTAACCAATTTTATTAATTAGACCTCGGTTATATTTTTATAAAAACTTACTGGGAATCAGCTTTGAGTTATTAAAAATATTAAACCAATAATTTGATTATTCACCATCCTTATAGAAGTTAGTATCAACATATATGATTTTAAAAAGGAAAAAAAAAAAACCAATAATTTGATTTAATCTGGTAGCTCTGTTCAGTAAAAAGGTTTGGCTCGTCGATTCTTGAACAAGATTTTTTTTTAAAAAAATTTAAGTACAATCCGATTCAAAATATTTTTTTGTAATAAAGTTTATTTAATTTAATTTTAGTTTAAAATAAATTTAGAATATTAATATAAAATTAATTTTTACGATGAAGCACTTAATTATCATATATATATATATATATATATATCAATATTGTACAATATTCAATTCATATGGTATGATAAGAGTCAATGCACAAGAAAATCAATACACATCTTTACAGAGAATTGATTTTATCATAAATCAATAGGTTATTTATTAATACAACCATAAATCAATATGTATCAAATGATTCGCTTTGATACCCTTATAATGAATTTGGATCAAGCCTGATAAACTGCAAGTTTTGTAGTTTTCTTTTTTTAAAAAAAAAAACTTATAACCATAGTTTCTAAACGTTATAACCTTAAATATTTAAATTAACATGAAAGATATAAAAAAATTTTATTTAAAAATATATACTATTAATAGGCATGTTGACAGTTTCGAAGACAATCATATTTTCTATCAATGTCAAATAATCACTTATTAATAGTAAGATGTATAATATTTTTAAATTTAAATTTCTTTATCGTATCTTATGATGAAATTCGACAGCCGATACTTAAAAAATAAAACATGATACAAATCTCAATTTAATAAATATGCAAATTTACATACGTACATGTACGTATGTTTGTAAGATGTATGTATTGATTCTATTATTGTTCAAGTAAATATAATTATCTTATACAAACAAATTAAAGTCGTTCCATATAGAATAGAACAATCTTAGTTATTAACGAAGAATCAAGAATTACATTACCACAAATTCAAAAAAAAAAGGGGCGGGGAGGTGGGGAAGAACACCTTTAATTAAATTTGTTTTATATTTCAAACATTAATCGAAGGAATCATTAACTAGATGAAGAATAATTCGACTTTGGGTAGGTATAGCATCCCCCCCCCTCCCCGACGAAGCACAAATGATAAAAGAACATATAATGTTTATTTTATTATTTATGTAAAAGGTAGAAATATTTTATTTTTTTTTTGGATGCAAAGCAATTACATCCAAAAAAGAACAAAAAGATAGGAACAAATCCATGTAATTAAGGCAATAAAAAGGCAGCTAATAATAGTGAACAGCTCGAGATTATGGTGTCGAGGACAGAAATTTTAAAATAAATAAATAAATAAATAAAAAGTAAAAAGCCTAAAAATTGGAATAGTGAAAAAGGCTATTTTGAAGTTGACTACCTCATCCTTGGGAAACATTTGCTGTTGTCCATAAAACTTGTTCCATCCACTTTGACAATTTCTTTTTCCTTTTTTCTTTTTTTAAAAAAAAAAAATAAAGAAGACAGTAATCAATAAGAACAATAATTCTGAGATTATAAAATTTAAAATTAAAATTCATTGAATCAATAAAAACTTTATTATCATCTATTAAAAAACATATTAAATTAATAAATATTAATTCTATATTATTTTATTGATTTTTCCGTCTAATCAATTGAAGCATTTTTGCAAATCTTGCTTTTTTCCATAATTTTTCGAATAGTATTAATTTCAAATTATAAAACAGATGCTAAGGTAAAAATTAAAAAATATATATATATTCTTGTCTTTTGAATGTTGATGTAATATATATATATATATATATATATATATATATATATTATAATTGGTAGTGAGAAAAGTCAATCCCACTGTCTCTAACAACTGTAGATATAGAGCTGAGTTTGATTGTTCATTTTACGCCTTCAACCAAACAAACGACATAGCCATAGCCTCCAAAGTTGTTGGGTTATAATTAAGAATGAAAATAGATAGTGTGAATTCGGATATTCGTAATTATTTAATTTATTTTTTATGAATTTGGATAATATTCGAGTCTGATTATTACAATTATTATCTATAACAGATACGGATAATAATATTTGAAAATCTATTATTTCAATTCGTGTTACTCATGTGAACAATAGATTTGGATATCTAAATTTGCTATTTAAATTGTAAGATGTTGAAAATTTATATAAGAATCAAATCTGGACCTATTGAATTCAATTTTTTTTATGGATTCGGATATCCGACATATAGTGATATTTAATACGGATTCAAATTTGAATAGTAAAATGTACAGATTTAATACGGATCATAAATGGATTAAGATTTTAAGATAATTTTTCAGATTTAGATTCGAATATTACAAAAACTGCATATATATATATATATATATGAGCCATTGTCATCCCTAATTATAACTTATAAACACATCTAATTTCACGGGACAATTAACATTTTGTGTATAGAAGAATATGCTAAATTGTCCGAAAGTAATAATAGAGTGTATTCGAACTGTTTGTTTTACTTTTTTGGAACTATATAGAATTAAAAAAAAAAAAAAAACAATTAATCGTGGCAATTGACTAATTGTAAATAAGTGTCTTGTCCTATGTGCATAAACACTTTGAATGATAAAAAGAAAGTTACTATTCTATAAATATAATTTCATAATGTAACATTGCATAGGCAATTAAAAAAATTTAAACTTAATTTAGTTCATTCATGTAATCACTTTTGAAATGTGACATTGAGTAAGTAAAGTTTAAATTTCGACATGCAATCCCTTTTCATGTGGTATGTTTCCTCTTTTATACAAAAAATTAAAAAATGTAAAGAAATTAATAATTAATTAAAAGCTAATACTTATGGGCGGTAATATTTAATATTAGCATAAATCTAGCTAATTTGTTTGAGTGTATCAATCATATTATGATTTGATTTGATTTGGCAACAACCAAAGATATATTGCCAGTCTAAAAGCGAAGCAATACAATCTTTTAGTTATTAAATAAATTTATTTTATGAAAGTATTTCCAGAAAAAGAAGAGTTTCTATTTTTTCATTTAGATAAAATTTATTGATATTTATAATAATAATAATAATAAAAAATTTAAAGCGGAAACATAAAAAAATAATGAAAAACTATATTACTTTTCTTCGGTTGAAATAATTGTTCAAGTTGCCATGAGCTCTTTATTTCTGGCATTTTGGTTAACCTTAGAGCTCCCTTAACTCATTAAATTTAGAGATTTACATTGATAAAATTAGGGAATCTATTCACCTATAAATAGCCTTTCTATTTTGCATTTTTATTACACCAAAAATACATAAATTCCAAAACACTTTCTTTATTTTCAATAATTCTCCACATCCTACTTTTATATATATACATACACACACACACACACACTAAAGATTTGGTTTTCTCTCTTTTTTTTTTTTTTTTTTTTTCAAAATGGATTTTGATTACATGTGAAGTAAGAAATAACCTTTTTTTTGGTTACTAAGAGAGTTTTATCCTTTTATTTATTGCCTAAGTTCTGTTTATCGTTGCAATTGACTTTGAAAAAGATTTTTCAACGCAAACTCAATGGAAAACTCCATTTTTTTCAAGTATGGTTTGGATTAGAAAGAAATTTTAAACTCAAGATTTCAGACCAAATACAATTAAAAGCTTTTGGATAAGTGCTTTTACAATTCCCAAATCAAACATTTGGATTAACATAACGAAATAATCCTTCTTAATTTCATAAATAACAAAATTAACCATTAATTTTTAAACATATTATGTTCATTTTAAATATTATAATCATTTTACGATATACTTTTCATAATAATATTAAATATTTAAAATTCTAAAAATCATGTTACAATTTCTCGTAATACTTTTACAATTCAAAAATTTTTTCTAACAATAATACCAAAGCTTAACCTTAATTAGGTAAACCGACTGACTCACAAGTGGGGATATTAGAAAAAAGCAAAATTCTATAAATAGAAAAAAAAATGAAGTAGGCCCCAACACTAAATGATTGAAAAATCACTGGCCCCACTTAAAAGAAAAATAAACCCATGACCTCCACCATCACCCATGCGGTACAATCCACAAGGCAAATCACCACCTTACACGTGGTAGTAGACAAATTCATCTTCTCTTATCAACGGTTCTGATGTAAGGTCTAGCTGGACTGGAGAGACGGATGTTAAAAGGCAGCACGGAGAAATTCTAATGAAGAAAATAAATAATATTATAAAATTTACAATTATTACGTCCGCACTTTCACGGTAATGACTTTCAATTTCTAGCACACCCGTGAAAGGGACTAAACGCAGGACTCAGTAATTTGACCCATGAGCATACGTGGATGATGATGATTGAATGAAGTTTTACAGACCGATGCAAGGTCCGTGACTTTAGACTTTTCCTCTTTCTCGACGAGTTCGTTCAGAACTGAGCAGGCAGCAAAATTCCTTTTTTACAGTGTCATATCCTTAACTTAGCCTCCCTTGAATAATAAAATAAAATAAATAAAAATATTAGCGCCTGGGTTCCACTCTGACACTGACAGTCTGCTACTGCCACGTATCTAAGTGCCAAAATCACCCTACAAGAATACAATTTTTTCATTTTCAACCACATGATAAATATTTCTTTATTTGCAACCACACACATACACACATATGTATATATCTTCACTTCTCATATCTCAACAATCAATGTTAATTTGTAGTAACCATAGTTATTATTATTTTTGGTTTGGACCATCCTTTGTGCCATAGATTTAACAGCAGTGTCAAATAATTCAAAAACAATCAAAAATAGATATTAAATACAGTAAATATTTCATTAAATATATATTTAATTTAATGGTATTGAGTTTAATATAAAATTAAAAGATAAAAAATTTGAATCTCATTACATCTAAAAATTTGTAAATAAAATAGTTGTGAAAAAACTTATTAACTGGTTTAATTCAAGTTTTAATTGATTTATTGAAAATTCTAGTTATTTATATTGAACTAATCAAATCATTGATTTTCAGTTTAACCAATTTGACTGATCAAATCCATTATCAATTCAGTGTAATCAACAAGCCATCATTAATATTCATAATACCATAAGATAAATAATATATATATTTTTTAAGCAAACAAGGGATAATATTTTGTAAAGCTGACTTGATACTGTATCATGAGAAATCTTTTTAAACCATAGTATTCAATTCATGTAAGTTTGGTGTAATCTTGACTTTAATAGTAATTAAAAAAAAAAAAAAAAGAAAAGAAAGGGTAGATCTGCTTTTGAAGGTTGGCCCTAGCATTAAAAGAAATAAATCTGTCATTATCATAAAATTTTAGATTGAACACTGATAATTTCAGTGTCTAAAATTCAAACTCAGAACCGACAATGGGATCTACCCAAAATTTTGTTGGATATAGCTTTTGAGGTTGGGAGGGGCCTAATAATTAAGACAGCCATTTTTGTTGGGTGAAGTGAACTATATTATCTGTAAACTTATAAAAATTGTTCTTAAAACAAATTGATGACATGCATGCAAATTCACAAGGTCTTTTGTTGTTGTAGTAGAAAAATGTCTGAAAAAAACACATTTTTTTCCATGAAAATACTGGGTTTCTATTTCTAGTAGAAGCTTTCAAAAGGGTATCCAGCAAATATGTCGTGTTGCATGATTGAGTTTCAAAGATTGGCAATTTCTGGCTCAATTATTTAAGCTAATCAAAGAAGAAAGTATGGTCAATGCAAGCATCAAGATCGAGTCCAAGAAAAATAAGGGCATTGAAAATGGAGACAGGGATTCAACAAGAACTATGTGCATAATGCCCCCCCGAGTGATGTTACACCATGTTAGCTCGTTGAATACAACCGAGTTTTTCAGTTGCTTAATATGGTATGGGTAGTTGTCACTGAAAAAAGAATGACCGGCTACCAAGAGGCAAGAGTGCTATTGTTATACGCCATAGCTCAGATGGCCCTTGATTTCCATCAATTTTTTGAGACGTTCACTCCCTTTCTCATGGTCTATCGGATGCATCATGCGATAAACTTTAGTGCAAAATTAGGCGAATAATAAGCATGCAATTTTCATCATTACACGCTTACACTGCAAACAAGAATGATCACATTCAAAAACAGCTAAGTTGTAAAATACCAAAACCCTTTAAATGGATGGAATTACAGTGATAAAAGACCTGAAACTAGAAAAGGTAGTCAAGATTTCAAGGAAGATGGGCTTAATCATACCGTCAAAGAGGATTGTCCTCTCGGGCTTCAATCTTCCGTACTTCAAAGCCTGAAAATAAAATAAAAAGTAAAAATAGTAAATTTTGATACTAGTGTTTTTGGTTTCTTCCTACAAGATGTACAAGCATATCACCTTGGAAGTGCAAAATGCATTAATGACGAACGATCAGGCCTTAAAGCATCTTGAGAGATCACTTTACATATTGGCTAAATAAGAATTATGATAATACTCCTAGAAAAGTGCATTCATGAAGTTAGAAGAAAATTGTTGTGCTTGCATGAAGGTTCTAATAGAAGCACAATAATTGGGCAGAGAATGCAAGTTAGGACCAGAGATAACCTGATACGTATGAATGTTTAAGGGGAGCCGTCCCGGCTTTCATACATTTAGGCATTCAAACATATAAAATTGATTGTTAGGCATGTTTCAGTCACAATATATTTGAATGTAGCAAAAAGTAGTCGATTTAACCATAAATTTTTCAACCCCTTTTCTACTACATGAGGGTAAGAGCAGACAGAAACAGAGATAACCTGTTTCTTAGAGCAGACAGAACTTAAATCTTTGATTCCAGTTTCAGGAATGCATGTGGCACTAAGAAATTCCAGTTCATACAAAGTGAAATGAATGCACGATGAAAGGTTTTTCATGAACACTATTAAATAGCAGCTCTGAGACTGAAGCAGCAGGAATAATCACACTTGTATCAACTAAATAAAAATGATTCTTCTTCATCACCCGACATTGTCACAGCAGCCATGACACAATTGCTCCGCATATCAAAGAAAGACAGGAAATAATCCATACATAACAAAAATCATAAATAGTTTCATTATCAGTTTGTGAATTTTTTTTTTTTAAATCTCAATCACCAATAACAGATTAAATTTCCTTATGATCCAAAGAAATGTGGAGCTAAAGCTTTTCATGTAGAAATCATTCTGACCTACCCATTTATTTGCAGCTGTGTAAAGTTTATTGACGAATGCTATTAGCCTCAATAGATTATCTGTCTATCCCTTTGTATCATTTCATGAGATTTACTTTAAAACCAATTTTTGTTCCCATTTGTTACTAGAAGTTGTAAAAGAAAAAAGCAAGATTAGTCCGCTAATATATTGTATTACCAGACACAAGCAAACATGAATAAACGTCACATATGCATATATCTAATATCTATATGTTCAAAATATAGTAGAAAAAGGTAGAAGTGGATTTTGAACCTCAAAATCACGCTTTGCAACATAAATTGGGATATTTGGCTGCAGGTTGTTTGTCCAATCACGTAGACCATCAAGACCTGGGGCAATGAAATGATACGCGCATCAAGTTTTGGAAAAGGTCTTATGAACTCGTATCCCAGTTTGGGCATTTAATCAACCAATAATGCTTTCGACTTGAAAGTTTCAGCTTGCCTTTTTTCTATGGCCGAAATAAAAGAATCTATTGGCCTATTCTGTTTAAAGCACTTTACTTTCCTGTAATTTCCTTCTATATTTTAACTGTAATAATTCTAAAGTAGAAACAGTCAAATGCTAGCATGTAAAGTAATTGTAAGAACAGTACACGATCTGGCGCAAACTGGAATCGTTTCGGATTGCAAGTGTCATGAGCATCCCCTAAGAATCAATAAATGATTTTTACAACCAACTTTTAAAGGAGCACTTGGTTTCATTAAAGTAACCTTCCACTTAAGCTTCGGTGCACGCCTGTGAAAACCAGGAATCATTGAATGTCTTAAAACAATCAAAGCAGAAATTTCAAATAAATAAAGGAAAGCAACAAAACTACTTATGATCAAGAGATCAATTCTGACGGCCGGTTATACCAGGCACTTTTTTACGGGATCAGTTAGGCTGCTGATTTAAGGAACGCCTTCACTAGCTCCCATCCCTGTAAAAATTATCTCCGATTATTCTGCATGTAATTTCGCTCCAGTATCCACACTAGCAAAACCAGCACTCGAGGCATTGTCACTAACAATAACAAACCTACCGTTCAAAGCAATGGTATAGTAGAAATATTATAGACCTCATCAATGTTGTTTTTCAAACTAGATAAACAAGAAGCAGTTTAAAATCAGTCTGTCTCCTTATTTAGAACAAATGTACTAAACAATAATCTACTTCTTTTTTATTAAAGATAAAGATGAGTAATTGATCCACCATGCTTCCCCAACGTCAGTCAGTTTATGCTCTATACCATCCTAACAAGATAATACCGCGTTCAAAAGATAATTAGGCGTGACCAATTATCCAAAAGAGACCAAATTTGAATTCCAATTCAAACGGAATCCAAGAAAGCCGAGCTTTGTAGTACAAAAAAAATATTAATCTCAAGAAAAGAACTACTCCCGTCTCGTTACAAATAAAACCAATTAATGTTCAATGAAAATAACTGTTACCCAGGAAAGATAGCCATCGATTTCATTGCCTACTACCACAGACGTGCAAAAAAGATTGAAAAAAAAAAAAAAAAGGGAACAACCAAAAGGAGAATAAAACAAAAAGTAGAGAATAGTTAGAAAAGTATATACCAGATTGAAGGCAAGGTTGAAGAAACTTCTTCAAGGGAAAGAACCCATTTCCGGGAAATGAATTCGGAATGTATTGCATTGATATTTGGCGCTTGTAAGGTGCCAAACTAGATAAAAGAAGGTGAGGAGCTAACTATGCCCAGAAATGGAACCATTGACAAAGCTACCATTATTATTATTATTATCATTTGTTTCTAGTTTCAGGCTTTCGGCTTCTTTTTCTCTTTTGTAAAGCTTGAAAATTTAAATATTAAAAGGAAAAAGGCTAAACAATAAAAGGTCGTTTTTTTGGCTTTAACTTTTGAGTTTCTGTTTAGAAAGCGTTGGTTGACCGAAGAAGGCAAAGCGAAAGGCCTATCACATTACAAAATTAAACGATGTCGTTTCTATGTCTGAGAATTGCGGATTTGGGCTCGGGTGTATTCAAAAACCTTTGGGCTCTGACGGAATCAAAAAATGGCAAAATTATTTGGACTTATCCAATGCACACCAAAATTTATAGGCCTAGAATCATGCACAGTATTTGCAATATATGCCAACAAAATATTCAAAGAATAATTATTTTAAATATGGACTATGAATTTCAATTTTTAAAAACTTTTTAAATGAGTTTATGTAATGAGAAAGGACCAATTTATAGGGATATAAAATTAATCAGTTTTATATATTTTTATAATTAATATTTTAATAAATGAATAATTAAATTTAATAATATAATTATATTTGTTGTGCACATAATATTTTTAATTCATTTGATATTTATATCATTTGGGTCGAGAATATATATATTTAACTATTAGAATTTTAGCAGAAGAAGTAAAAGCAGCATGGGACCGCATAAACATTAAATTTACTGTCAAACTAGTTCTACATATTAATGTATGTGTGGAGGTGGGAGCATAACTACGGAAGGATCACCGTGCATTGTGGAGTCGGAGGGAGTATTGACATTGAAGTTTGCCTTT
Source organism: Adansonia grandidieri (assembly GCA_038382065.1). NCBI lineage: Eukaryota > Viridiplantae > Streptophyta > Magnoliopsida > Malvales > Malvaceae > Adansonia > Adansonia grandidieri. Next base: position 1,950,902 of record JBBYHK010000015.1, on the reverse strand, counting down.
CACTTGAGACATTTCAAGCCATGGAAAATGATAAAAAGTTCATGGATACTGTCACCATTAGATCTTAATTAATCCCTCCTCTAAAACACCCCTTATGTGATAAACCTTGAAGTATCTATTATCTTTATATTTTAAGGTTTTTTTTTTTTTTTTTTCTCATAAGATGTGTGATAAACTAAAATTTACGTGGATATATGTAAAATATTGTTTTAGCTTTGATTGTGGTGCCTAACCCTGCAAATTTGATCAAAATGGTTATGGTCGACGATGTATGATTGATTTGATTTATCTATTATTTTAGAACTGGTGCTGATTAAATTAGATAAATTTGTAGAATCCAACCGCTGCCACCTCAAATAAAAGGAAATCTTTAGTACTACGTTTTTTAAATTAAATTTGATACTTGAGAACCATCGTCTGGGATAAAAAAATTTGAGGAATAAAACCTAATTTTTTTTTAATTTATTTACCAAGAAAATATTAATGGGTCATCTATATATTGGATATGATTCTAAACATCACATCTTTTATCTTCAATTTCAACTAATACTCCCCAAGGAAAAAAAAAAGAAGAAGCACAATTGAGTTACTAATGGTAATGCATAGCACTTGGTTGGTTGGTTGGCCGGTTGGCCGGGGAAACAACCTTGCTTGTCATCTACTTTTCTATTTTTTTAATATTAATTACAATTGTTATTTATTTTTTTTTAACAATCAAACAATAGTTAAAAAAAAATTTTCATAATTTTTATCGCATTCACTGGAGAAAGAGCATACATTCTCAAGTAGGATGAAGTAGCAACATTATATTTACAAAAAGGATCCAATTGCTTGCTTTATTTGTACATATTGATTTGTACCATAGATTGAGGTTGAAATTTTAGATGACTGAGTACATTAAATACAAATATAATTAAATTTTTAAAATTTTAAAATATAAATATTTTTTATAAAAAATACTATAAGAAAGGATATCGCATAGTTGGTGGATTATTTTATCAAAAATTTATGTAAAATATTCGTGTCATATTTATAATATTTTTTATATTATAATATATTTATATTTTTAATTATATTCGACTTGTCATTTTTAGTTTTAAAATAATAATAATAATAATAATAATAATAATAATAAAAAAAAAAGCATGAGACCGTTAACTTTTTTTTTTATTGGTTGTTTTACTCATCAAATTTCAATTTTATTTTAACGAAGTGACGCCTCAGAAATTGGATGTTTGAAACCATTTGCTGCTACAGCCAATGAAAGTAAATTCAAGGGCTCTGACGATAATCACAGCAGCAAAATTTATTAAGAATGATTTATGGAAGACTTGAATTAGAAGACAGTTGATTTTCTTGCCAATTAAATATGATTAGGAATAAAGTTAAAAATGAAAATTGCATTTCCTTGCACAATTATTGAAGAAAAACAATTGTATATATATATATATATATATGTAACTGGTAGAAGCTTTGCTGTATTAGTTTCGTGTATATGCCATCTTTCAATCTTTGCTAGCTGGTTTGCCATAACATATTCGGGAGGTTTATATTACAAATCTCAGCATTCTTTCGACTCCCCTCTTATCACTCAATCTATCTCCGGAAGAAGAAGAGAAAAATGGGTACCAAAAGGAAGACTCTCTTCTTCGCTTTCCTGCTGGTGCTGCTCTCCACTGCTCACTCCTTCTATCTCCCCGGCGTCGCCCCTCGCGATTTCCAAACGGTAGCCTCTTTTTCTTTCCTCTATCTCTCTCTGGGTTTATCTTTGCTTTCTTTGATCTTTAATGTTTGTGTTGATCTGTGAGTCAGTTCTTTTTTTTTATTTTTTATTTTTTGTTGATGGGGGATGGAACTTTGATCCAGGGTTTTTAAGGTTTGATCTGATGTGTTGGTGATTCATTTCTTTTAGATCTGTTGGTTTGGATTTAGATTTGACTTTCGTTTTACTAGTAAAATTGTGTTGCTTCTTCTGAATTGTGATTCTCAAATGGTGGGCTAGTGATAGCGTAAGCTTACGAAAGGTCAGTTTAGTCTGCGTGAGTTTAAAAATAACTAAAGTGAAATTAAGGAGAAAATCAAAATATATACTAATGCCGTTTGTTTATTTTTGAATCTTAATGCTGGGAGAATCATATTTTGTTTAACGAATGATGGAATGTTAAACGTGTAATCGGCTGATTGCTACTTGTAACGTTTTCTATAAAGAAATTTAGCTACTGAACCGGGTTTTTTCAGCAAATTAAAGCTCATTTTATCTTTAAAGATGTGAGGCCAATTGTGCTAGTTCAATCTTCATATTTGAGTCTTGCACCGATGTATGATGCCCAAGAAGCACCATGCCTTCCAAGTCCGGACTGTGCAATGTGAATGACAACAACTACGCGTAAATACCCAAAGTGGTATAGTTTTAGATCCATAGTGTAATTCACTGGGATGCGTGATCATTTTCGAGCGTGGCTTATAGCCTTAGCACTTTGACCCTAGGGGGCTTTTGGTGTGAAGGGAGAAGCTGATTGAGCTCTCAGATACAATTTTAATGATCACCAATATGATATGAAGAAATGAAAGCTATGTCATTCTTTCTTAAGATCTTACTTCTTGTGCTTCTTAATATCTTCTGAAATTGAGGATGTGACACTGCATTTCCTTTTCGGCAATGAATATCCAAAATTATAAAGAGATCACGATAGTTGTCAAGTTCCAAGAGATCAATGACTATATGGTTAGAAACATGAAAGCGTATTTGGCGTTAAAAATTCATGTGGTGCCTGGGCTATCTGTTCGTACAAAAGTTGTGAATCTGTTAATTTTTTTTTTCTTTTTTTCATTCTTCTCTAGGGTACATATTACTTCGCCTGAAACTAATTTTCGCCTTTCTAAATGTGGGGGCAAGGGATCTGTGGAGGCAATATTCAGATTATATTATTCTGATTCTGAATTTTGTTAAAGATCCCTTTTCTTATGGTTTTGGTCCGTTTTTTCTAGTTTTTAGTTGTCTTATGTCTTAAATTGTCCTTTCTCTGATTCTGGACAGGGTGATCCCCTTTATGTAAAAGTGAACAAATTGTCATCTACGAAGACACAACTCCCATATGACTATTACTATTTAAACTACTGTAAGCCATCTAAGATTGTGAACAATGCCGAAAATTTGGGGGAGGTGCTACGTGGTGATCGCATAGAGAATTCCGTCTACACTGTGAGCATTTTACGTGCAGTTGGTGTCAAGTGGTATTTAATGAAAAGCTTTATAGATTTATCTGCAATTCTTATTTCATTATTTATCATGCCTTTTGCTTTAGTTCGAAATGAGGGTGGATCAGCCTTGCAAAGTAGTCTGTCGAAAAAAACTTGATGCGGAATCTACAAAGAATTTCAAGGAAAAAATTGATGATGAATATCGAGTTAATATGTAAGTAACAAATATGACACCAATGATTCATATTTCCTTGTTCCTTTCTCTTTATGGAGATATTTTGTGTGGCTTACCTCTTTTGGTTGTAATGTTTGTTTCCCCACCACCCTCCTCTCTCTGCATTTGTGGTTGATACATTTGCAGTAAGTTTTTATACTAAATTATCTGGACTTGATGCACAGGATTCTTGACAACCTTCCAGTTGCTGTTCTTAGACAAAGGAGAGATGGAAGTCAGCCAACAACATATGAACATGGTTTCCGTGTTGGGTTCAAGGGGAATTATGCTGGGGTATGCTCAGGGAAGATGGTATTGTCTTCAAATTTTATGTGTTTTTTATCTTTATTTTAACCATTTATATGCCTTTGTAGAGCAAGGAGGAGAAATATTTTATCAACAGCCACTTGAGCTTCAGGGTCATGTTTCACAGGGATACTGAGACTGATGCTGCTCGAATTGTTGGATTTGAGATTACTCCTAACAGGTTTTCTACCAATTTCTTGAACTTCCTTTGGGTTAATTTTGCATCTTTTTCCTTTTCATTGAGTTGAACCATGTTTGTTAGTATGTATGACATATGCCAAATTGTGTAATTCCGTGTTCTTCTACCTCTATTATTTCTTTTTGTTTCTGAAAACTCATTATAATAGTATTCTGAATACATGTAGATACTCAAAGCAATAAAGTACTTGAGATTTTTTTATGTGCTTAAAGATTTATCATTCTTAAATTTCATCAAATATAGTTAAAGTAGCAATTTATATTGTCCTTTTGAATTATCCTAGTATGGAAAAAGAGTTATGGAAACTGTGTGAAATTTGTGTGATGGAAATTAGAAACTAATATTTTTAGGATTGGGGTCATTTTCTGTTGGTTGTCAAAGGACTGGCTTATTTGTGTCAGTATTGTTCATTGTGTGGCTTTTATAAACAGCATTAATCATGAATACAAGGAATGGGATGAGAAGAATCCCCAGGTAGCAACATGCAATAAGGACACCAAAAATCTAGTTCAAGGTAGCAGCATTCCGCAAGAAGTTGACCTAGGCAAGGAGGTTGTGTTCACATTTGATGTAACTTTCAAGGTACTCTTGCCTTCCCTTTCTGTTTCTTATCGTTGATCTTTTCCACTGTATATCCTCTGGTTAACTTGAGGTTTTCTGCAGGAGAGTGATATCAAATGGGCTTCTCGTTGGGACACGTACCTTTTGATGAATGATGATCAGATCCACTGGTTCTCCATCATAAACTCGCTTATGATTGTTCTCTTCCTTTCTGGCATGGTGGCCATGATAATGATGAGAACTTTGTATAAAGATATTGCAAACTACAATCAATTGGAAACCCAAGATGAGGAGGCTCAGGAAGAAACAGGATGGAAGCTTGTTCATGGAGATGCCTTTAGGGCTCCAATCAATTATGATTTACTTTGCGTTTATGTTGGTACAGGTGTCCAGCTCTTTGGAATGACGCTTGTGACAATGATGTTTGCATTGCTGGGCTTCTTATCTCCATCCAATCGCGGAGGGCTTATGACTGCTATGGTTCTCTTGTGGGTTTTCATGGGAATATTTGCCGGTTATTCTTCAGTGCGTCTATACAAAATGTTCAAGGGCACAGAGTGGAAGAGAAATACTTTGAAAACTGCATTTATGTTTCCGGGGGTCCTATTTGCCATCTTCTTTGTGCTGAATGCACTAATTTGGGGAGAGCAATCTTCCGGTGCAGTGCCATTTGGGACAATGTTTGCTCTTGTTTGCTTATGGTTTGGTATATCAGTTCCCTTGGTCTTTGTCGGCGGTTACTTGGGTTTCAAAAAGCCAGCCATTGAAGACCCCGTGAAGACCAACAAAATTCCGAGGCAGATACCAGAGCAGGCATGGTACATGAAACCACTCTTCTCTATACTCATCGGAGGCGTTCTTCCTTTTGGGGCTGTTTTTATCGAGCTCTTCTTCATCTTGACGTCGATATGGCTGAACCAGTTCTATTACATCTTCGGCTTCCTTTTCATAGTGTTCATTATTCTGATAATCACTTGCGCCGAGATAACAATCGTCCTATGCTACTTCCAATTGTGCAGCGAAGACTACCGTTGGTGGTGGAGATCTTACTTGACCGCGGGCTCCTCTGCGCTTTATCTTTTCCTGTACTCGGGTTTCTACTTCTTTACCAAGCTGGAGATCACGAAGCTGGTTTCAGGCATCCTTTACTTTGGCTACATGGTAATTGTTTCATATGCCTTCTTTGTCCTGACAGGGACAATTGGCTTCTATGCTTGCTTTTGGTTTGTTAGGAAGATCTACTCCTCTGTGAAGATCGACTGAGATTGGAACCTAGAAAAAACTATCAGACCTACACGAATTACAGGCCAGATGGGAGGAAAGCATGATGTGGACGACCTATGCAAATTGCAGGCCGGATGAGAGGAAAGCATGAAAGCATGATTGTGCTACATAAATCTTATTCCCTATTGTCTTTACAATCTCATTTTAGGTTAAATTTGCCTGCTAAAAGTTATGCACCGTACTCTTAAAAGTAGATTCTGCCAAGGACTAAAATTTGTCATCTAATCTTTCTATATTTTGACACTTATCAAATCTCAACAAAACAAAGAGGAATTCATGATTGGCTTTGAGTATACTTCCAACTGTTCCTTAGTTGAGACAACGGTGAAGCAGTGCATCTCAATTTCTCTGTTTATTTGAGAAGTTGGTATATATATATGTCGTTAGGAATTCTTCAATAGGAGACTTGGGTGAACATGATATCAATAATCAGAGCTTTTTGTTTGGGTCGAATTAGCTTCAATCGGAGAACCTATAAAATAATAATAATAATAATAATAATTAGTAGTTTTGGCAATCATTTTGCTGCAAAAAGCAAAAAGAAACATAAGTAGTAGTACAATAATTATATTAGTACTTATTAAATATTAAATTTATGTATTTTATATTTAAACCTCTTTCAAAATTAATAAAAAAACATTCAATGCACTTGCATTTAAATTAGATGCAGTGTGCTTTAATAATAAATAAATAAATTTATCCAATCAAAATTTCAAGTTGTACAAATTTAAAATAATTCAAATTTAAAATGATTCAAAATTTAATTTAATATAGTGCGAATTTAGATTGATTTGATCTTTAAAAAGAATAATAGTTTAAACTTGAACCTAAATAATTAGAACGTCAAATTAAAATGAAAAAAATCCAAAATAATCCAAATTTAGAATAATTTAACTTAAAATATAACTTCAAAATTTCTTTTAATCCTAAATCTTCAAACATCTCTACTAATGTTTATAAAAATGGACCAAAGATCAAACCGTTTGATCAAAAGCACTTTTTTAACATTTTGAAAATAGTTTTAAAGTTCAATAAACATTAAATATAATTTGCAATTAATAAAAATATGTATTTGGTTTAATGATATGATCTTTAATGTAAAACTAATAGGTTAAAAGTTAAAATCTCATTAAATTACAAACAAAATTAAAAAAAAAATACAAAACCTAATTTATCCGATTTTTTATTGGTTAATCCGGTTCTATGCCAGTTCAACATTTTTCCAAGTTAATATACTATAACAGACCGAACAGCATGGTCTGAATTTTTTTTTTTTGTTTAATCACTTCTCTAATTACAATTACCTAAAATGCAAGCATTGAGCTTTCAGCTTTGAGCTTTGGAGAAGACCAAAGAAGTGCAGCCGAAAACAACAAAAGGAAAAAAAAAAATAATAATTTCAATCTAATACAAAGAACCCATTGAGCTTATTGCGGTTTTCATTAGCTTTTTTCAATTTGATGGGCCTTTTTTAAGTGCAGAAAATATAAGAATTATTATAATGAGTAAAATTACTTTGAGACAATCTGGAAATACTTGATTTTATTGCCTACTCAAGCTATATTGTTACAAATAACAAAGCAAAGACTAGCCCTTTTGCTTCCAAGGAAGTTAAAATGGATTACAAAGGCAATATATTTTACTAGAAAACCAGAGGCTTTCCATTAATCCTAAACAACAAAACATTTTCACACGTACTCGGTGTAAGCTATCGTCTCGAGCTGAGCTTCTACTGACTTTCATGGCTGTCTTCGAATTCTGCATATCATTCGGGAACAAACATTGTATGTATGTATATATACATAGAGCTTATCTGCAATCATTTTTCATAATCTATATGAGCTTTTTACCCAGGGGTGTGTTGTGTATTTGTACAACTTCACCCTGGGAAAAAATAAAAATAAAAACCAAGAACAAATGGTTGTGATCTGATCTTGGATTGGGGGGCCTTAATTTACCCCTGAAAAAACGACAAATGCTGAATGGCATGTTGGAATGAGAGAAAAAAAAACAATCAAGAAATCCCTGTTTGTTTCATGTGTTTGTTTCTGATGTGTTCCGTCAGTTGCAAATGACCTCCACAGAGAGTTTCTTCATGACACTAGGACATGGGTCTCCTCCAAACATTTCGGGTGCTAGTGTCACCGAGCAGAAGTTCTGTCCTACACAAAGCTGCAAGGACGAAGACATGGGTCGATGTTTCATGAAGCGACGAAACAAAACAAAAGAGCAGCAAAGAGCGGATGAAGGAAAAGTTAACTTGGCCGGAAAATGTAGATGTTGAGAGATTTTCAAGTTTCTTGGTTGTTTGTCCAGCATAAATTTGCTACTGATATTATCTTGGGATGGAATAGGTGACTCAGTTTGGTGTATATATCCAAAGGACGAAGGAAAAATTGATGGGGATGGGGGAATTCATAGGCTTGAATTACTTATACGGATTATAGATTGGGTAACTCGAGAGGAATCAAACAATTGGTGGACAAAGCTTAAAACCTGGATACTAGTAAAACCGAAAGAGTTTTCACAGCTCAGTCATTGGTTTATAATCCACTAGTCCAACTATAAAACAAGATGAAATAGTGTAAGCAAATGGAACATACCCTATTAAAAGCGTCATAAGAGTGGTGAGCATGACAGCTTCCTTCGCGGTAGCTTCCACAGACCCCTTCTGGAGTTCCAAAGCTAGCAAACTTTACTACTGAGATTTTCTGCCCTGCATCGCACTCTAAATGGACTTTTGGCCTCAGGGGTTTGTTGACTTTACCAGACGCTTGCATCAGGTAATTCATTAGGGTTGGTTGCCACTCGTAGATATCGGCACAAACACTGTTGGTTTCTTTGCGCACTAAAGAAATTCCATTCGGGTCTCCACCCCATTCCTCGAACACGACCAACAAATTCCCTGTTGGGTTGAGCCACGAACGAGGAACATGATACCTAAAAATAAGTTACGAACCACAAGTCAGACTTATCAACAATTCCTTGCTTGTAAGAGAAACTGTGAAGAAGATTAGTTTCTTATCTTACCATCTTTGAGAGGCCTCTCCACAATTAGTTCCACATTTCTTCTCATTAAATGTTCCAGCATAGTTACAGACACCGCAATTTCCAGATGCTTTATATGCAGGCCAGTGGCGTCCGATGCTCCGTCCATTTATCCAGATCTGACCTTTGCCCATACTACCCATATCTAGAGCCAATGGGGAATTTCCAGCAGGAGCATTGAAAGTTGTCTGCCAAATTAAAGAAGAATGTCAGTAAAAGCCGACTGAAAGAGGCTTTCAGGCGCATTTGATTTCTACAAATTATTTCGATAAGAACAAGGTCTAATCAAAATTGTCAACAATTGCTTTTCTCTTCATGACCATTGGACGCCATCAGCTTCAGGGCCAAATAGATCCGGGATATATGTGATCATTGAAAATACTGAATAACCATGATGATATTTGCATTAATGCAACTGTAGACAACGGTTCATAGACTCCGATCTTATTGACAATATTGCGCGGTCGTATCTTGGGCACTTACTTTGTACCATGTCAATGGTTGCCTTCGTGCCACTAATGACCCCTTTGCCCACTCCACTGAGGAACTACCACTTAGTGAATGAAGATTCAAGGCTTCTCCCTTGAGGCCAATCTGCAAACGCATAAATAACCAAACAACTCCTTAGCACATCAGAACAACTTGAGACTAAATACTAGTATGCAAGAAAAAGACCTTGTAAGACCATTTCTGCCATGAGAGATCTCTTCTTCCCTCATTGAGACCGGTTAATGTAACGGGGCCAAGAATACCAGCATTCCATCTCTCAAAATGTGGACCAACATTCTGCATTTAAACAGCAGATTCAATCATTCATAAACAAATTCCATTGGCATGAAGCTGTCAGCACAGAGAGAGAGAGAGAGAGAGCATACTGGGAGACCAACAGCTATGCTTAGAAGTGAAATTGTATTGGTACCGGCTCTCAGCTTAACACCTTGGCTGAATGTTAGTTTTGGAAATTCTAGACTTCCGTAGGAACTTCCTGACAAAATCAATTAGAGGGAAACAAAAAAGGGTCAGCTTAAGAGATACTAATTATCCTTAAAATTGGCACCACAAGCCAACACGATAGAATTGATCAGCATTATGTAGTCTACAAGATAACTGAAGGACATCCAAACTACTGTATGTATGTGTCTTTTGTCAAATTAGTACCACTTTCTCCATGTTTTAGTTTACAGATAATTGAAGTTTAAGTTGCACATTAATTTGGATGGCCGAGCACTATGATTCAGAGCATTGTGATTTATGTACTACTCTAATACTCTCTCATTTTTCTTAAGAATAACGTTCCAAAACATCAACCCAAGTCAAAAACCAAAGTTATAAGCATATACCATTATATTTCCAGCAATTACTAAATATTGCTATCATTCGAAGTGGTTTAAAAGAAACCTAGAGCCCCCCACTCCCCCCCCCAAAAAAAAAAAAGAAATCTAAAACCAACACCAATCCAAACCTGATAGTTGACCATTGACAAAAACATGCAAAGCATGGCCAGCTGATATGACGGTAAGAACAGGAGATTTTCCATTCCTCAAGAATCCTTCTCTGCGGTCAATCTTAATGCTGGGAATGGAAACATAATGTACAGTCAAATACCAGTAATAAAAAAGAGCGATCGAATCTTTGCTTTATTCCTTGAGGAATAAAAAGATATGCTTGCGATAACTAAATTGAATAAAGACAGATGATGCAAATTGAAATGAGGCAATGCTATTCACTACTTACTCTGTTGTGTACCACAAATAGTCAGTTGCATCTCTAGTTGTATTTATCTGCTCCAACAACCCGACCATTGTGAATGAACTGTCAACATCCGAAGCTGTCTCTTCATTGTATGCCTGCCAAGAGAATCCTCCATGCATGGGAACAGGAACCATCTTCTTTCGTGAAATTTGGGCACCAACCTATCACAAAAGTTTCTATAAATATCAAAATTATATTTATTTCATACTGTAAACTGAGAAGGAAAAAAAAAAAATCATTGGTTGATTCCTCCTGTATTAGTCCTACAAAAAGAACTTCGATGTGGAAAAAATCTAAATATAAGAAACAAAATGTACCACAAAAATAGCACTTTATGATATTAAATTTGATAAACTTTCTTTGAAATATGCTTGGCCAAAAATCATCTTGACATGGTATTGTTGAAAATAGAACAAAACGGATATCAAGTCTATCAGATGTTTCTCACCCTTGCTGTGTTATACACAGTATTCTTGCAGTCAGGAAGAATGCTGATAGACCAAGGAGGCAGGTTGTAGTGCATGTTCCTAAAGGCAACTTTTGCATAAGATCTTGGGTTGTAATTTGCAAGGAAGGCAGCACAACCTCCAGCCTTATAATTAAAAACATGAGCCTGTATGGTTCAAATTTATATGTAAGTTTTACATACAAACCAATCTAGAGTACCATGATTGAGGTTCTTAGAAATATAAGTCGCATTAACCTCCTCATAGTTTCCGAGTCGCATCACAATGGGATCTCCAGATACTAAAGCTGGTTCACAGAGCTTTATTGCTCTATGCAAATCTTTCAAATGGCCCCACTTTGGTTGCCTCTTTAGTCCTGCAAAACAAGAAATCGTTATCAATATCAAGGAACTAATCCTTAAAAATATATTTTTATTCAAAATGAATGCTAAAATGCATAGAACGTATGGCTCAAACAAAGTAAATAATAGAAACTAGTTGATGCAGGGTCAACTTCAAAACTGCACCATTGATACTTTGTATGTACCGTATTCATCAAGAGGAGCATCATAATCATAGCTAGTGGCAATGAAAGGACCCCCAGCAGTTCGGCCAAAATTTGTTCCTCCATGATACTGTTAACACAAATCACAAGCAGATAAGACTTACGCTTCGACAGATAGGACGTGATAAATTGACAAATTAAACAAATTGATTACCATATAATAATTAATGAATGCTCCTCCTTTCTGTATAAACCTCGCAACTGAAAATGCCAGGTCTTCAGCTGGTCGGTAAGGAACTGCCCCTCCAAACTCAGTATACCTACGCCATAAAATAAAAGGAAATATGAGCCAGGACACACTGTTATATTGTTGTACTTGTAGTTCTTTCGAGTGAAGGAGAGTCACAAAAGATAATTCTTGCGAAAACAAAATATGCTTACCAGCCTGTCCAGGCTTCAGTCCACATCTTTGGTTTGTAGGGCTTGTTAGGAGAAAAGTAGTCACAGTAGAATCCATTGCAGGTGTTGATCTGTTGGAAAAAAAATAGAAGTTAAGAAAACTCAAAATGAATGATTTGAAACAACACCTCACCTTGCACAGAAATACATGATAAGAACTAGATTATTTCAGTAGCCAAAAAGTTAAATCAAACACCGATCCCTCGTGCTTCTGTGCAATTGGGTATCAACTTAGAAATACACTAGTGCTTTGATATCGCCAAGCACTGAAAAAGAAAGGGTATTCTTCACCGACACCACTCACTATGTAAGTTCAAATAGGTGCGACAATAATTGATGAAAGGAACAGGGTCATTGGTAACCAATATATGATTACAAAAACTGAAAGTCCAAAAAGAATAAAATAAACACTCTGACAGATAGGATTAGGAAATAGGAAAGCTGACCCTTGTGCAATGACCATGCCATGAGCAACAAGTGGACAACACGCTATTCACTAACAACCCCACTAAAGAAGATTGAACATAATATGACGACCATTAAGCTTGGATATGGAGCATGTAAAAAAAAAAAAAAAAAAAACACTTAGATGATAAAAGGCATGGTAGCCTTACTATAGGATCTGGTGCATCATCTTGCTTGCACATGACCCATGGGACACCGGTGCCAAGCCCCACAGCCATTTTAGCTGCCCAGGTACTGTAAGCTTTACCAGGTGCACCAAGTTCATATTCCATGGGCCCGTATTCATTTTCAATCTGTCAAAAGCATAGATTATAAAAGGCACTATTTCTTAGTTCGTCATCGTATTCCAATGAATTGACAATTAAACCGAGAACAGATGACCAATAATATCCATATCTTAAACTGAGATCAAGAAATTAACTATATGTTTTAACTATAATGTGCCATATTGCGTACCTGAGATAGAATAATAGGACCTCCTTGAGACTCAAACAACCTCTCAGCTTTCATCATAGCAACAATCTTTGCCGTAAACCTTTGCATTTGAGCCTTCATCATAGCAATTCAGTGAGTGAGTATATTGGTTTCTCAAAAAAATTCCAGGACAGCAAAGGGGAAAAAATTAAATTTTCTGATATTCAATCACAAGATTAAATTTGAAAAGAATATTAAATGAATACAAATGAAACTCCATTGATGGACAGAAACTGGCTTACCTTGAAAGGTCCATTGTTTGTTCTGAAATTGATACCAGGAATGTACTTGAGCCAAACAGGAAAACCCCTGAAAAAAAAAAATTGCTTGAACTACACTTTATCGTGAATTTCTTTATATTTTTAAGAAAATTAAAAAAAAAAAAAAAAAAAAAACTTTAGCATTACCCAAAGTTCCATTCAGCACAGACATAAGGACCAATCCTCAGATGAACATAGAGGCCTGCTTGCTTCACCAGCTTAATAAATTTGACCAAATCATAGTTGCCTTCGAAGTAATACTACAACAATCAAAAATAGAAAAGGACTCAGAATTTCTTATGCCAATTACAAAAGATAAAAGCTCTGTAAACCAAAAAAAAAAATTTCCAACAGAATGTTGATTTTTAATACTTTGCCACGTGCAGGCTCATGGCCATTCCAAAAAACATATGTCTGAATCACATCTAGCCCTCCTTCTTTAGCCTTCTGAATAAGATCTGGCCACATCTGTCAAAAACAAGAAAGACCCAATTTTTTAAGAATCAAACATCGTAAACATAATACATTAACATAACGATATACGCGCATGAAACTACATACAGAAACAAGGAAACTTTAGAAGCACCCAGATGAAGAAATGCATTAAAAAGAAAAGCCTAAACTTGGACATAAGGGTAAAATAAAAGAGACCCAATAAGCACATTTTGGAGGGACAAAAAAACATGAAGTGAAAAGTTTACCTCAGGTGAGCTTCTTGGGTAGTGAATGGATCCAGAAATGAGGATCCTTCTTTGGCCATTAATGATGATGGCCTTACGGTCATAGGAAACAGAAGCAGTAACTAAATAAACCCAGGAAGCTAAAAGAACAACCAACAAAGCGTTCCACATTACAGGAAGCTTGGAGTTGGTGTTCATGGCCGTGACCATGGCAAAAGAAAAATTTTGAACTAAAGACCCTGTTTCTTACACAAAGCAATGTCCCTTTTTTGGTTGATTCTTTCTCTTGCACACTTTATTCTAATTCTTCTATCTTATGGGCAGAGAAAAAAATGGCTTTAAAAGGAAGAGGGAGAGAGAGAGAGAGAGAGAGACTGAAGAGGAAAATAAGCTAAAGCTTAACACTTCACAAATCACAATGTGTTACCACAACTTCAATTGTTTTTCATTTTTATGATCAAATGGGAAGTTTTGATATTTGCAGGTGGTTAGCAGCTGAATTTATAAACATTAAAGCACGGTGCTTTGAAAGTGAAACGTGGGACCTTTTCCGAAAGGCCTTTAGACCCAGACGTTCATGGCTCAGTTTTAAATCAATTCATTTTATGGCATCGATTATTAGTTTATCTGCTGTTAATTAATTTTGATTGATTATTAGATGAAATTTTTTTAAAAAAAATCAGATTAAATTTTTTATTTCAACTATAACAAGTTAATTTGAATATAAAATTTTATTCAATTAATTAAAAATTTAATTAAATTACTTCTGATGGATTAAATTTTTTTTAAATATAATTTTGATTCAATTAATGAAATAACATTATGATACAATTCAATTTTGACATATTTAATTTAAAATTAACCTAAGCATTTTATTCTTTAAAATTAACCTAAGTCCTCCTCGGCCTCGCTTTTTAGACTTCAATCCAGTGAGAGATAAATCAAATTTTTTTCATATTCTTTGAAAATTATGAGTTAATTATAGTTTAATTGATTATTATTATTATTATTATTATTATTATTATTATAAAAAATGTAATAAAGCTAAAGGTCTGTTTGGCTGTAAGCTTTCTCTTCTAATCTTTAGTTTTTTCTATTTTGGCTTATTGAAAAATGCAATGATTCTCTACACAATCCCAAGAACGGTCGGTTCCTAATTAATGGCCATAAATTTTATGTTTTTTTTTTCTTTTTACTTCTTCTTAGTTCCACTCGCTATTCCGCGCGTGGTAAATGATATAAAGTGTGAAATACTTGAAAAAGAACTCATTGTTAAGATATATCATCTCCCCCACCCCTATTTTATTTTGTAAAAAAGGAAATTTTCGATAATTAATTACAAGGAGGTGCCAGGCAGGGCTGAGATTTAAGTTGGCAACTTGGGCAATGGCAATAATAATTGTTGGCACTTGAAATGCACGTGTAATATAAGCGCGTGGAAGGACATCATTTGTCACCTCGGTATTTACAATGAATTTTTGTTGGCGGAAAATTTGTGTAGAATTAACACCAATTAAATGCACCCAAAAAAACACACCTATTTTCCACTCTTTAGAGTCAATGAATACCGTTGAATATGATAGGATGGTGCTTCAGATAAAGTACTTTTGTTATTATGAGTTCATCTGATTTATTATTTAATGATATAAGATATTATTTAAATTTAATTATAAAAATAAATATTAATATTTTATTTTATTTTTACTAATTCTCCTTCATTAATTGGTAAAGTGAAAATAAATATTAATGTTATGATTTAGAAAATTTTTAATTTTATAACATATATTATATTAAATAAATTATTAATTTTTAATTTAATCAATTCAAACCGTCAATTAAATCTATTTTTTTTTTTACGCTAATCTTACCGACCATTTTGTTCAATCAATGATCCACACTCAATTGGCAATCGAAGTGATTCCAACACCCAAAGTACATATGTTCTTTCTTGAAAGGGAAAAAGGAAGGGAGGGGGGCGGAGTGGTGTTTAGTTACATTTATAACTACATTGATACATACTTTTATGAGATGCTAATTGCTTGCAATTGTGGGAAATAACTTGCCCAAAGTATCGATATTGATTTCTTCATAGTTTATTCTTAACTTTTAAATTAGCTATTACTTTTTCATCCAATTATGTCTATACTTTGCCATTTCTTTCAAACCACTCCAAGCCACATAAAAGGGGTGATTCATAAAACAATTTTGGTTAGGGATTTCGTAGTATCATAAAGAGAATTAAAGGCTATGCCAAAAAAAAATAAATTGCAATAAATTAAATTAATATCTAATAAAATAATAAATGGAATAATTAAGTTTTCGTTCATATTTATTAGGAAAAGTGTAAGCAAATAATTAAGTTAATTAAGAGATGGATGAACCTTCGATGATAATCATTCATTCAAACTTACTTTATTTTAATAAGATATAAAGGATATTATTTTTGGTACAAAGGTAGTCTGTACTTTAAAATAGAAGAGCTGTATATATTATAATTCAAACTCTAAACCTATTAAATGTCACTTTTTAAGAGTGACTACATAAATAAATTAAATTAAACCTTGATTTCGGATATATGAAACACTAAAAATATTAATGAAGGGTTCTGTGATTAAATAAATAAAATTACCATTAATCATAATTTTTTATATTTTATGTATAACAATAATACATGGATTGAAATGTTGGTATGAACTCAAAAAAAGTATGTTGATACACATTTTAAAATTATGTATGAACTCAAAAAAGTATCTTGACACGCGTTTTTTGATCATAAAATTTGATCCGAAGTTAACCAAACAAATAATTAAAAGGATTCAACTAATAGTTGTTGGATGCCATGCTCAACCTCCATCATTATTGATTCATTTGTTCATGTTGCTATCTATAGAGCACTAAAGGAAGATGAACAACCTTTCATTTTCAAAAATCATAGAAAAATGGACTAAGATCGTTTACTTGCCGGAGAGAGAAAGCAAAAAAAAAAAAAAAAAAAGACCTTTTTTTATGAATATAGTAGCATTAGGTTAGCAATTTTCTGTTAGAAATCCTTTAAACTAAGCAAAAGATAAAATAAATAAATGAAAAAAGGATTGCATGCACACTTCCTATCCACTCTCGAAAAAGTGCATGATTACAAACACCCACCTCCTTACCAAAAGCTCCAAATATATGTAAGGCCTAATCATGATTTCGTGAGAAAGTGGCCTTTTCTTAGATTTACAAATCTCTCAATCCAAAAAAAAGTCATTACGAAATGGATAAGGCACGTCAGCATTGCTTAATGTAAAACAGTTAATTGATTTATTTGTATTTTTTTTATGTATTTTTTAAATTATAATTATATTTAATGTGATATATAAATTTTAATATGTAAATTTATTTTTATCATGTTTGTATTAGTTTTTAAGTTATTTTATGTTTTAATTATTTTATATTCATATCGTGTTTGAAATTATTAAATTTAATTTAATAGTAAAATATACATGTCCCATTTAATATTTTTTTATTCCTTTAAATATATCTTAAGGGACATATGTCCCTTCATTAATCCTCACCGTAGAATTTTTACACTTTATTGATCATGTATCAAATAATTATCATATATATATATATATATATGGATTAGTATTTGGTATATTGGTAAAGTAAAAACTTTCTGATTTCATAAGTGATTTAAGAGTTTGTCACATGTCTCAGTTTTATTTTTAATTAGTTTTTTTATATTTACGCAATATGTGTAATCATCTTAACATTACTTGTGGAGTCTAAAAACTTCATTGACAGTGTGTAGGATAATTTATGGACCGAGCCTAAGATAAAGTCGTTATAAATTTAGGTCAACTTGATCTAACTCAAAGTACTATTTAATAATAAAATATTTTCGTTTAAATTTAATTATAAGATATATACAAATTAATATAAAACTTATATTTAATATTATTGTGAGTAGTAAAACAAATTTTTAAACATATCTAACTTAGACTTGAGTAACAAAAATTAAAAAATTTTAAATTATAATCGAATCATAAATAAGCCTAATTTGAATTATGAGAATAAAAGAAATGATGTTAAAGGGATGGGAAACTATACTTGATTCCCATACTCAAAATTTATACATTTTAAAGATGATGATGCATAACAATATTATGCTATGTATGGCTTCAAAATATGCAGACTAAATGAGAAAAGAATCCAAGGATTAAAGAAAAAAAAAAAATTCTATGACGCGTTTTCGTTTATTTTTTAATTAGTTTTAACACTGAAAAATCTTACAATTAATTACTGTTATTCCCAACAGTATGGAGTTTCTTATGATAGTTAAACCAAAAGGACATTAAAGCTTTACTTAATAATAAGATAGATAAATGCCAATTGAGTATTAGACTACTCATAAATTTTAAAAGTTGAGAGTTCAAGAGGATTTAGATATGTATTAAAAAAATTAATAATAAGAATAAAAAAATATTATGAATGTTATAAAATAATAAGGTAATTATAAATTTTAGTGATTAGATTAATAATTTTTTTTCATCATAGTATCCGTTCTGTTATTTTTACCAAATAACACTCAAAGATCTTTTGAAATTCTTAGTTGATACATAGACATCCGTAGAAATTAGGGTAATAACATTATTTTCAAAAAAATATATAATAAATAATTTTAATACAAAATCTAAATGGACCCTTATCAAATTGATTTGAGAATCCCTTGAAATTGAATACTGTATTATACTATATTAACGTTTAACTATTTTATCGTATAAAGCAGGCAAGGTATGGAACAAACGTGCCAAACAACAAATAATTAACTAGCAGAAATAAAACAAAATTTATTTTTCTTTGCTTGAACCAATCACTTAAATTTATTATTATTATTATTATTTAGTTGTCGGGAGTATAATCGATTTTTATGTAATAAAGAACATATTAGTTGTTGTTTTCCTTTGACTCTAAAATAGAGTTACTAATTGATTTGCACCATCTTTTTAAGAAATATGCCGTCTCAATTGCGTTTGAAACATATGAAAATAGCATTCAGTTCAGAGGGGTTTGTATGTATGTACGTATCTAGAGAGTATATTACTTATAATAATTGTATTATAATTAACTAATCAAAATTTAATGTTATGTAGGATTCATAAAAAAATCATGTGGAGTCAACACTTACAAGTGATTGATCATTGCATAATTTTTAATTGTGATTGAATAATCGTAGTATTGTTGTAAAGGAAATTACAGGTGAAATGCTCATATATATTTATATATTTATATTAAATGCTTTATATGAAAGTTTAAAAAAAACAATTTTTCAAAACTTAAAAAAATGGAAATAATATAAATTTCAACTTTTCTTGACAAAAAAATTTTAAAAAAATGTTTTTCTTTATGTACAAAACTAAATCATTCCAAATTTGAAAGAAAATAAACGGAAAAAAACGAGACAGGTTTGAGTATAGTGTAGAATATTTACAAGATTTTTCATATTTTAGATTTTAATTTTTCTTATTTTAATTTAAAAAATTATAAATATAAAGTCTTATAATTTTTTTTATCATTTTTCAACTCTATTAAGTAATGGATGTAAAATAAATTTATATATTTTTTAATTTTTCATATTTTCTACCCAACACATTAACAAAAAAGAAAAAAAAAGTTTTCATATTTTCACTTTTATTCCTCCGATTTTCTATCTTTAAAAAAATATTATTTTTTTCTTTTAATTGAAAAAGGAAAGATTTAAGCCCTGTTTGTTCATATCAACATTAATCATTTTCTTTCTTAACGAGTGCATGATTGGTTAGAGCATAAGAAATGCCATAAATCAAATAATATTATTTCTCCCAATCAATAATGCTTTCAAATATAACTAAGTACCATTTTTTTCTTTTCTTTTTTTTTTTTGCAAAATGTATGAAATTTCTCTGTTGAGTCCAATATTTTTTTGGTCTAAAAAGTCAATACAATAATTGATTTAGGAAAAAGCACCTAATTTATTTATAATACATTTCCAACTATTTTTTTTCCAGGGGCACACTGTATTAATGAATACTTTTGTTGAAAAGGTCTTTTTTTTTTTTTTTTTTTTGTTGCATATTAGATGCAAGTGCAATTTGAGAATCAAAGAGGCTATTTTATACAAATATTATAATTTTTTTATTTTTTTATTTATAGTTATTTTTAAATAAATTATTAAAATAAATTATTTTTAATTTATGTTGAAAATTCGTCATGTGAGAAGATAAGTTAATTAATTAAAAAATCGTTATGCTGTATGGTGAATTTTTAATTCTCTGTATGACAAATAAATGTATTTATTTTTTATTTTACGTTAAAAACTCACTAACTAAGATGATGAGAAGTAAATATGATGAAAACTCGTCGACGAGAGGGGTAGTAATCAAAGCAGCCGAATCAAGATGCTTTTGTTTGCTGCTGTGATTTTCTCAAACATATGGGCCCTTTATTTTCTCAGCTTTGCCTAACTTATCATCACCGCCCTCTACAATTTTTTTGAATCATACCATCAGAGCCAGCTCATTTTTTTTTCATCCCAATCCTCTTTGTTTTAGGGATTGTGTTTGAAATCTTGATAATTTTAAATATAAAAAATAAAAAATTTTGATCTCTCGTAATCAGTTAAAAATATTAAAAAAGTTAAATACGGGTATATTTATACGTTTTATAACATGTTATCATATGATTTATATAAATTATTCATATTTTAATATGTTTTATTTGATTTTATTAATTCTATTTAAAATATATTTATATCATGTATTCATATTTAAATACAGTAATCTTATTTAAATTCTTTTTTTTATATAAAAGAACTCGTTTATTAATAGTCATAGTTTCAGCACGAACACTAATATCGGCCAGTATATATTTTTTTCCTATTTCATCAATTAACTTTCCGTTATCGTTTCTAATTATTATCCCAAGTTCCCAACTCCGTTTCAAGTAATATAGATGATTATACAGAGATTAAAAGAAAAAAAAAAAAAGGTAAATATATGGATCAAACTGCAAAAATGGACCAAACTTTTTTCTTCTTCCTCATCTTTCTTTTTCAATTGCGATGAGAAACGAATACGTATTCTGTGCCTTATTTATTGATAAAATATCAACACCAATACAACAATTATTATGGAAGAATTCATGTAACAAATCTTAAGAGTTCTTGACGAATGCAAATAAAAAAAAAAAATTGAATATTTCAAGATTTACATGGTGGGTTATTCCAAAATAAGCTAAAAAAATGAAACTTGCCGTTTTATGGAATTATAGTTTGAGACCACCTTAGCTCTTCATTTTAAGTATTTTTATTTAATACTTATGTCTAATATATATTCATATATGTTCATACTCAAATTTTTTACCAAAACTTGAAAGCCCAAATTATTATTTATAAATTAGTAAAAAAATAAAAATATTTTTATATTAATATGTATATTTTATAATTAAATTTAAATAAAAATATTTTTATTATTAAATAATAATTCAAATCAAATTAACTTAAATTAAAAAAATCTATATCTAAAATCAAATCTTAATAAATAATTTAATCTATAAATAATATTATATATATCAGATACATTTCATATTTAACGCTCGTTGTTTGAATAACGTAGATGAGATGGGTAAACAGAGATTTTGGGTGGTGTCCAATTCCAAGGCAAGTTACGATGAAAATGCGAAGGGGAATCAGTCTGGTATCAAATCAGACTACTATTTGCTTAAGCTGTCGTTGAAAATTCAAGTCTGTATACATATAATAACAATAATTGGCGTAATTTGTCAAAAACTGTTAGGGACGTGAATGTGCATGTGAAATTGCTTGGCAACTTTTTCAGTTCCCTTTCCATTGTAGTTACTGTCAGCATTCAGCAAGAATGTGTGCATCTTGGCTGGCTATGTTTATTTGGATTACGACAGTTCCATAATTTTATTCTTCCTTGAATCAATCAGACGTGGTTAATTAATTAATTACTGATGAAATCATATATTATTAATGATAATAAACTTAATCAACTTTTCAAAAGAAAATTCATAGAACTAAAAATTAAAAAAAAAAAAATTCAATTGGTGACAGATTTTGCTTTTGTATTGCATAGAGGTGCTTATGATGGGATTGACATTCAGCAAGAACGTGCGTATCTTTGCCTAATATATTTTTATAATTAATTTTAAATAAAACTTTTATCAAATAAATAATAATTTAAATTAAATTAATTTAAATCATTGAATATAATATCCGGTCTTACTATTATCTCTTTACTTTGCACTTTTGCACTTGAGTATGACAGTAGCATTTAAAAAAAAAAATTTTCCTTATTTTCTATGCCAAGCTTATTCTCACCTTATCTTTCTTGGTCTCCTAACAGATCCAAAAAGATTATATATATATATATATATATATATATATATATATTATTAGCCCCTACATTCAACTGCAACCACACTTGCGCTACTGCTTACTTCGAAATTTGAGGCTTTGTTTATTTTGTCGGAAAGTAGTTTATGTCACGGGTCATATTATGCATTAAAATATTTTATATATAATATAATTATAAGATAATAATTAAATAAGATACAAATAAATTAATTAATTAACATTTTGATCCGTCCCAATTCCCTAGCGAACAAGCAATTCTCGCATTTAAAGTGGAAGTTGCCTAACTTCACACCTTCAGATTCTTATTTTGCCTTTGTATTTAGTGTTACACTTTGATTTTTTTTATCAAAGCCAGAGTTCACACAGGTTATGAGCAGCCGGGGTGCCGGTGGATCTTTGACACGCAAGGTATTTGTCAAGATCATATCTGAGAGTTTTGAAACGATAACTATAGATGGTCCGAAGCAAAAGTACCCACCATTTATGATGTACTCTTAGAATTAACTTATTCTCACCTTACTAATTTTGACATATTAATACATTAATCTAATCATGCTAATGATTCTTTAACTCATTGGCGTAAATATATATATTTTATTAAAAAAATTTTAATTTAAGATAAAAAGATAGATTGTAAATATTATGATTCAAATATTAAATCTAATAATTATATTTTTTAAGATGATTGCATGATTTATCTTGATAAATCCCGTATTCATATGCATAACTATTTAATTATATATAGAAAAATAAATGTATCAAAGTTAAATATTTGGGTCTTTATTTGGGCTCTAATTTGATAATAGTGAATGTTGTTAAATCTTTCATTTTTCTCCCAATTTAATTTTAGACTATGTCATGCCTATATCCATCCGGGTGCAAATGTTAACTTTATAGGATATTGTTTATGTCAACTTTTTAGTTAATTAGAAAACAAAACTTTGGGAATTACATATGTGCTATAACAAGATTTATACAAAACATCTGAATACGATATACTTAAAAGGCCATTGTTTTTTTTCTTTAGACAATTTGTGATAGATTTAGTGAAACAAATCATAAAAAATATATATATATATATATGTCCTCTAAAGTCTCAATCGGAAATGCAATTATAATCGCAGACATCAGTCGATCTTATATGAATATTATGGTGAGTGTCAAATATTAGTGTTTTCAAAATGTTATAGTCAAAAATTTAGTATAAATTTTTTTATATATTTTTTAAAAATATTTAAAAAATTATACTCTATATTAAATACGAGTATCGAATTAGGACAAGATTGACACGTCAGTGAAAACTCAAAGGTCCCGTTGAAACATGAACATAATCCATTAAAACAGCTCGATGTTGAAGAAAGATGGAAATTATGGCTACCTTTTATTTATGCAAAAAAAAAAAAGGAAAAAAAAACGAGAGAATTTTGGGTAGGCTTAAGAATTCCAAGTTATCTTGAAGTATGGATGAGTTTGCCACATACACAAATTCGGCTAACCATTGAAGTATACATCGATAGAATTTTATGGGTCCTTGTCAATCCATTGAAACAGTGGCTTTTTTGCTCTTTGTGTGGACCAAAAAGTGAACCATATGTGGGCCTAAAAAGTGAATGTTTATGATATTTGGGTGGATTTTTCATGGAATTGGCCCATTTTGTTCTTTATAGGGGTACGGGTACTACCCTTTGCTAATATTAGCCAAAATGGCAGCATTAACATTAATTAATCTAAAAAGATCTTGGCAGCCTTCAAATCCCTTGTTTCATTTAATGTAAAATTTCAAAAGCATAAAAAAAAAAAAAAGAAAAAGGAAAAAGAAGATAGTAGATCCATCATTGTCAATTTTTTTAATTTAATCTTCTAATAGTACGAATTCTTTGGTTTATACGATTTTGCAAAAGAAATGATTGATTATATTTGATTATTGTGGTATATTACCAAACGGGTCGACAGTGATTCTTATATCTAAATCAATACGTATTTATTTGAACTTAAAATTTAGTTTAATTGATTTATGTAGTTATCCTAAAAGTTGACATCGAATAAATTTAAAATTTGAATCCCAACGTTTGCAACTCTTACACTTATTCTCAAATTACAACCTCCTCATTAGACATCTAAATATAATATTAATCTCTTTTACTTGTATTTTAAGTTATAATTAAGCTAATTATATACAAGAAAGGCTTAGGCAAATGTCAGTTCTTATTGGCACCATGATCATAATATAAGTACATAAAAATTATAGTAGGCATGATTATTAGGGCTGAGTTAAAAGAAGTACGAAGGAGTTGATAAGAAAGATCAAATAATCAACATATAATCTTTGCTCATAATGCAAGTAGTTAGCCTTTCAGCTCTTCTTTTTTTTTTTTTTTTTTTCCTTCCTACACCAAATATATAATGATTGATAACTTCAAATTTTCTGTTTTCTTTTGCATGATTGACATCAAAATCGTCAATCTTCAACAACTTATCTATTTTCTATAGGCATAAACTGTCTTAGTCTCATATTATGACATCCCACCAATTATCAGTTTTGCTTATAATATATATATATATATATATATATATATATATATACATCATTACATTTGACCCTTGAGACCATAGCAAGTAACTTATTTTACGTTATCTGAATTAGACTAAGTATTGAATGTCGATGTATTTGATACAAATATATATATTTTTTAAAAAAATTATATATTTAGACTAACATATCTTATATTCACATTTGAATATGTGCCAAATATAAATAATTTAAAAAAGACGAACAATCCGAGTAACATAATTTTTTTTCACCAACAAATTACATTGGTTAGGGGAATGAAGGAATAGTTGAATAAATTTTCTCATTCTTTATGTTATTTATGTTGATTTGGATGTGATCAAAGTAGGTTAAACCTATATTGTTGAACATGGTGCACGCATTTAGGTCAAGTCGTAGCCGCTGAGGCCACGGACTTTTCATACTCTACGCTAGGCGAGCTCCAATGCTTTACATAGTTTGGCAATGGCTGCTTCACTGCTTGAGCCCCAAAGTTTGAAGAGTGTCCCTTCGGGACAAAGAAGGTCCAACACCCTTAACTTTCACGTCTTGGACCACTTTCACCAAATGGGTCCATTCCGACGTTGGCTATTATGCAATCTAATGGACCTGTCAATAATCTTGAGAGAGACGTAAGCTGATGGGAAAATTGACAGGTGGAAAATAAAAAAGACATAAATTAGGTCGTCTAATCTTAATACCTTTCGTTATCATAGCCAGATGGTTTCCTTGATCTTCACTTAAAAAAGAAGTAATTATTGAAAGATTGAAACAACTTGAGCTAATTGCCATATACTCTCCTTTATAAGTTGAACAAGTTCCATTTAATAGGAGATGATGAGGATGACAACTCAATTATCTTATCCATTCTAAAGATGAACACTTGCTTTTATTATTATTATTATAAAAGAGATTGAAGTCTAAAAATAAAAAAGGGATTATAAATGTTGAAATTCGAATTTCAGAATCATTATTTCTAAGCTGATGTCTAGCTTTTCGAGGTTGGCCCTTTTAAGAAAATTAAATTATAATCCAATCTGTTATTTTTTTATCCATTATTTTTTAACACACTGATTATTATTATTATTCACGTATATAAAATTTACTCATTAATTGTGAAAATTATATTAATAAATAGTAATTAAAAAATATTAATAAAATAATAAATTAAAAAAAATAATGAAAAATCCTCAAAACTCAACATCCTTATCTTTTATGGTTTTAGCACTAACGAATTACTTTTTATATGTTAATAGCTTTTGCCATTTCTTACGAACACCTGACTTTATATTTTATAATTATATATAAGATAAGATCATTATACATTAATTTGTTTTGATAAGAAGGAATATCTTGCCGTGAAGTTCTTTTTTGATACATAAAGTTTAATTAAATTATAAATAAAAACATCCAGCTTAATACTAATTTAAGATTGAAGCCTGATATATATTCCCTTCAAGTTTGAATTGCTACAAACTGAACAATACCATTCACGAGAGCCATATCCAAAAATTAAATAAAAAAAAAAACCTGTAGAAGTTGGTCCTACGTAATCCGAACAAACCATTTGTGGGCAAACTTTCCTGGTAGATGAAAAGGGTTTCTGTTTTTATTTTCGCTATCTCTTTGTCCGTGGCCTTCCTTGGAAAAGATTAGAACTGTTTTTGGATTGAGTTTAGATAGGGATTTTAGTAATTTGAGTTGATTAGATTCGATTTAAATAATTTAGTTCATACAATAAAAATATATTTTTATTTAAATTTAATTATAAATATTAATATAAAATTTTTAATACTATTTTTAATAATAATATGAACTTTAGATAAGTCAACACTCAACCTAAACCTATTTAAAAGAAAAAATTTTTCAAGCTGATCACGACCGGATCACGAACACTTCTGTAAAAGAGCCACTGCATTACATTCCTTCAATTGACACATCTCTACATTTATGGCCCATCATAATTGTATACTCACTCAGCTGCTGCTAAGGTTCTTTGAGGATGCAAATTGGCCAACTTGGAAATAACCTAAGAGCAACTACTAACCAGAAATTTCTTTATGAAGATATCCATTCCCCTTATCTCTAT
The DNA here is from genome assembly GCA_038382065.1 of Adansonia grandidieri. NCBI lineage: Eukaryota > Viridiplantae > Streptophyta > Magnoliopsida > Malvales > Malvaceae > Adansonia > Adansonia grandidieri. The sequence continues at coordinate 1,924,013 of JBBYHK010000015.1, read as the reverse complement.
TTCCTCAATAATTGTGTCCCCAACTTAAGATTCGTATGAACATGCAATTTGACTTCATCTAAAAGTACTCAATTTTCTTGTCCCTTTAAGAGATGAGACTGGTGAGTTCAGAAAAGTTGTCGGGGTAAGCTGAGGAAGGACCTGTCAAGCATGAAAATAAATCAGAAAAACATCGGGATTTAAAGTTTTCAGACATACTTTCGATATTTAAGTTAAAAATGAAATGAAGGAGTTAAGAGTGTTTGAAAAGTTTGCGTGGCATTGGCTCTATCCTTTCATATATGGTTTGGTAAATATCTTTGAACTCGATAGGTGTATAACATGTATGAACTAAGAAGATCAAATATCCTACATGTGAAGAGCAAGTAATGCTGGGCTCAACACTCAATAAGGCTGCAAGATGGCTGATATTGTGAATATTATGTATTAGTAACTGAGGACTTTGTTCGGTGATATGAAATATTGTGCTAATTAATAAAAGGTTTGTTCAAATAAATAATTTGGAGTGATAATTAGAGACAACAGTAGTTAGTTTGTTTGACTTGATCACTGTTATTCATCTCGAAATGTTGATATTCAAGGTTAAACATCAGTCTCCATGAGTCATGGCTTTCTTCAAAAAAATAAAAAAAAGCTTGTATAAGTAGCAGAAAGTCAAAACATTTGAAATTGAAAAATCACCAACGACGAAATGATTTATGGGTAAAATATTTAGATTTTTTAGTTTCGGTGATTAAGGATTAAATTTTGATAACTTGAAATACTAAAATAAATAAAAAAATTCCAATTCAAAATAATTTGTGAAAAAAATTGAATGTAAATTTAAAAAATACGTTGAAATGATTACATATTTTATAAAATAAAATAAAATAAAATAATCACGATTAACTCGAAACCAAATCTTTTAATTTTTGGGCTTTGGGTGTAGGGATAGACTGTGGCTCTTTTTGGGTTTTGGTTGGAGCTCCATAAATGATGAATCAGGTGGCCCAGAAGATGTTAATGGAGTTGATGAGCTGGTGATTTGGATAGGCGTAATTAGTGGGTTCAGAACTTTTCACTAATCGGGCTTCAGGCCCATAATTTTCCACACACCAGGGGATTAACGTTCTTTATTTTTTATATATATATATATATTTTTATATTATAATTATATCATTTTTATGTTATTTTTTATATTATATTATATTTTAATTTATTTATATTAAATTTGTTTCATATGATCGCATGATGTATTATATAAGTAATCACCACTCATTAAATTGATCCATTATTCCTTGATTTTGTGAATTGTTGATTAAAAACACTTCAGCCAAAACCATAGGTTTTTTTTTTTTTGCTTCGAAAATTCCATATATTATCATTGAGATATGAGATATGCATACGATCGAGTTTTTATATTAAGAAATTATATTTAATGAAGTGTTAATGCGTTATTCTTTTTTTAAAAAAAGGAAAATCTAAAGTACAACAGCTTACAGTGGAGGGTAAAAGGCGGTGACAGTAATCAGGCGAACCTTAATCCCCATGTCAGTTTCTCAGTGGCCTATTTATCACTTCGGGGGCACGAGAAGTACAGCACACTTCCTCATGAGAGGGAAAGGCCCATTTCTTCCTCCATCTTCCTCCCAAATGAATTTGTGGAATGAAACCCTCTCACTTAACACCCTAAATCATTCATTCATAAAAAGGGAGACAAAACAAAATTACTTATTCTATTTTTTGGTTACATTAACATTTACTAGCTTTTGATAATCTCATCGATATCAGCACCGAAAATGAGTCGATATGATAGCCGCTCCGGCGATCCCACCTCTTATCGCGACCGTAGAAGGTAACTTTGCTTTACTCAAAAATTTTAATTTCATTCTCAATTTTTTATATGCTTAAGTTCATTTATCATTCTGGGTTTTATTGTTTTTTTTTTTTTTTTTTCAATTTCATTACTCTGGTTTGTCCTAAAATTAGCGAATTAGAATTGATTAATTCATGATTATTTATAATTTTATCTTTTTTTATTTGTTTTGCGTTTCTTTAGTTTAGCTTGGCTTAAAGCTGAAGACGGATAAAGTTTTGTTGAATTTGTTTATGATTAATGTTTCAATGGATTTTATGTTGTTTTAGCTACACATTGCTCTAAAATGATTGAATTTAAGTTCACATATTGTGTCGTTTCAGTAACTTTAACACAATGGGCACTGGACTATTGGCAACATCTCCTATCTAAGTTTGTAATACTATGAAATTTCTGTTCTCCTATCTAATTTTAGTACCTGGATTTTTCTGTTTATTTAACTTTATCTGCTGGTATAGTGACTCAGGGTTTGGTGGGAATTCATCTTATGGAGGTTCGATGCGGTCCTCATCAAGCAGAAGGGATTATGATGGTGCTGAACCGCCTAGGAAGTTGGATTTGGATGGGTTGATCCCTTTCGAGAAGAACTTTTATGATGAGTCACCTTCAGTAGCGGCAATGTCAGAGATGGAGGTTGAGAAGTATCGGCTGTGAAGGGAAATTACAGTTGAAGGTCGTGATGTTCCAAAGCCTGTGAGTAGTTTACATGACGTGGGGTTTCCTGGTAATTTGTTGGTTCTTCTTGTAATTCATGCTTTTTTCATTTATGTATCAGCGTTTTCCTTTTCTTTTTTGTTTATCCCTTTTTTTTTTGGGGCCAAGTTTTTTGTCTGTCTATCTACAGTAAGTGAAGGGCATGATCTTTACTTCTTTTTGAGTGTATTAGATGGCAGGGGCTTTTATCTGGTCAATGCTCCGGGCTCCGGGATTCAGTTAATTGATATATGATGATTTTTCACATTGTTGCAATAAAAGATGCATGTATAATTTTCTCAAAATACAACTGAGCCTTTGATCCAGACTAATATTATCAGTTACATGAACCAGTCAGTCAGCATAGATAGTGCATTGTTTTAATGATTTTTTTTTCTCTTCTGTAATTAAAATTAGTTGTTCCAGTATCAAATATGATCATTCAAGAAGCGTAAAATTTGTTAGTTATGGGATTGAAGAAAATAAGTTCCGTTTACTTAAATCCATTTTTATATAGAAGTTCTAATTTAAATTTTCAAAAGTGAAGTGTAATTTAAAAAACTGAAATAGCTTTTCATATAGAGGATTGAGGATGTATTGACTGGTAAAAGATTTACATTAAAGGAAAGGTCTTTTTGAATTACTAGAATATCCGGTGTGTACCATTTTACGGCCTTGGCATTGGCCATGTTTCTTTGCAAGGAGAACATAGCTGATGACCGCTTTTAATGCTTAACCTCTTTGTCATTTACTTTGCTACCTTTTTGAGTTTTTATTTGTTTACTTCACTGCCTTTTGGGTTCTGTGTTATTTGCTTAGCAATTGGTGGCAAGACAACAAGCTTAATATTTCTTTTTTACTTGAAGATTCTCAAATATGTATATGCTCCCAGAAAAACATCACTGTGCTTCATTTCTGGACGAGACAGCCATAGTATTGACTGTAGTTTTTTGAGTCAGCATGTCTGGCCTTGTTCATACATGATCTCTTTTCTATTTAGGCCTGAATAGAATTAGTGCTAACAAGCAGCTTAGAGAGAATATATATATATTTGAAGGAGGTTAATAGAAGATTTTGATGTCATCCTATTTGTTGCAAGTAGTTACCAAATACTTGCAGGGAAGTGGTCATCTATTGCCCTTTATGGATGTACTTCATTGGGCAGTGAATTAGGCTATCTCAAACCTTCATTTTCCTATATCATTGCTGATATGGTCTTGTTGCTTTTAGATGTTAAGTCACTGGTGATGTTTACTGCTGTTATATTGTTAACTGTTAATCAGTCTAAAGAGTGAGTTTATAAAGTGTAATATGTTTTGCATAGGCATTTCATATCATGGAAAAAAAAATTCGTTTTGATTATTAAGGAATTTGTTACTTTCAAAGTGTTTTGGGGGTATTTTGTAGTTAGATAAAATTTTACTTCAGTATCTGAAAATTATTTTATTTATAAGTGTTTTTGGTATCTCTTATCTCTTCATAAATTTTTTGGCTGTGTTAATTGATATTGTTTTCTCGACTCCAGACTATGTACTGCAAGAAATCACAAAAGCTGGCTTTGTTGAACCAACAGCCATACAAGCGCAAGGCTGGCCAATGGCTTTGAAGGGCCGTGATCTCATTGGTATTGCTGAAACTGGATCAGGAAAGACTCTTGCCTATTTATTACCTGCAATTGTCCATGTCAATGCACAGCCAATCTTAGGTAAATAGTCAATTAGTAATTATGATTTACTTTCCTCTGCATGTTTTAATAATTGTGAGGGAATAACTCTTGGTCTTTTTGTATATAATTTCAGCTCCTGGAGATGGCCCAATTGTATTAATATTAGCTCCAACACGTGAACTTGCAGTTCAAATACAGCAAGAGGCTGCTAAGTTTGGTGCATCATCGAGGATCAAGAATACATGCATATACGGTGGGGTTCCAAAGGGACCTCAAGTGCGTGATCTCCAGAAAGGTATGTGGTAATATGCTTGGATTGACTGTTCCTCTGTATTTTCTTGTTTCTGAGCTGCTTGTTGTCTCTTATACGTTGTGTTTCAGTTTAAGATGCTTTCCAGACATATTTATTTGTAGTTTAAATTATCAGTTATCTGTGTTTTGTAATTGCTTACACTTGTTGATGATGAAAGTGTTAATATTGTTTGTTGGATCAGGTGTTGAAATTGTTATTGCTACACCGGGGAGGTTAATAGATATGTTGGAGTCACATCACACAAATTTGCGAAGAGTTACTTACTTGGTCTTGGATGAAGCGGATCGGATGTTAGATATGGGTTTTGAGCCTCAAATAAGAAAAATTGTTTCTCAGGTCTATTTTCTCACCTTTCTCTTTCATTTTGTTGTTTTTATCCTCCCATGTCCTTGACAATTACAATTTCTTAACTTAATTATGGGAAAAGTATGTTATGAATTATTCTTTTATGTGTAAGAACGGTTCATTGTGGGCATAATGGTACTCTTCTGATCTCTCTTATCTATATTCCCTTATTAACCATTTTATGCTACTCAAGTATTGGACTTAAAAAAATGAGATTCAGATTTTGCTGGTAATCCAAGAGATGAGGCGGATTTTAACCTTTAGGATGATAGGAGTGTTAATTTCAGAATTCTAACTAATGCTTTTAGATGAACGAATTTGATTCTTTGCCTTGGCCAATAAAATGCTTCTTTGCATCCGCCAGCAAAGTGAGAGGAGGAAATAGTGTTAGTCTCCAACTTTACCCTGGATTTAGCTAAGAATGTGTGCTTGTGTAGTACCTCTAATTTTTGTAGGAGCAGTGAAGTGAATTAGCAATCTCACCCTCCATGTCACGCCCGCTTTCTCAGAGTGGTACTTATGTGTTACATAATTTTTGCAGATCCGTCCTGGTCGTCAAACTTTGTACTGGAGTGCGACTTGGCCAAAGTAGGTTGAAGAGTTGGCAAGGCAGTTTCTCTACAAGCCATACAAAGTAAGATGCTTCATTTTTTTGTTATTATTTATTAATTGGCATCGCCTGCAAGGAGATGTTATCTATCGCTATTTGTTATTGAAATTTGGCTTCTATTTAATGCTGCTTTGACTTCCATGTATCATCTTGTTCGGTATAACCGTGTTAGTTTGTAACTTGAGGATTTCTAGTCTTTCATAATATAATTCGTGGTCTCTAGATGTGGTAATCCGATCTATGGTATAATTACTTTTAAGGTCTTTGCTATTCTCTTTGTTTTTTCTGATGCTCTATTATTTAATTTATTGTTTCCTTGGTCGTTGTGCATGTGATAATTGGATCCGCAGATTTAAAAGCTAACCATGCTATTCGCCAACATGTTAACATTGTTTCAGAGAGTCAGAAATATAACAAGTAGAAAGCAGTATCATTAATATATAGTATTGGAATATATTGAGGCTGTTTATTGATCTGTCTTGACGTTCTTGATGTTCCAGACTAGTACAGCTGCTGGAGGATATCATGGATGGCAGCCGAATTTTGATTTTCATGGATACCAAGAAAGGTTGCGACCAAATCACTAGGCAACTTCGCATGGATGGTTGGTCTGCTCTCTCAATTCATGGAGATAAAAGTCAAGCAGAAAGGGATTGGGTCCTTTCAGAGTTTAAAGCTGGCAAGAGCCCTATAATGACTGCCACAGATGTTGCAGCTCGTGGTTTAGGTATGCTATTCCCTAATTGTCCACTTTGTGCCTTCTTTTTTCTTTCGACAATTACACTGCTTTTTCTTGTGATGGACCAAATTTCATGCCTAAGTGTCTTCTTTGTGAGATTTGCCTGTTTATTGATGTTATCCTCATTTTCTCTGCAGTTTTCATACTTTATTTCTGCTTAACTATTATTCAGTGGTCTTATTATCGTTTCCACGGCTTTTCTTTCTTTTGATAAATCATTATTTTAGCCATTCATTTTCATTATTATTTTTTTGGCTAAACATACATGTTCATTATTGTTGATGCTTTGGCAAATATTCATTCATCCTTTTTGTCGAATGATGCATGTATAGTATGCATATGCTCTATCCTGGTTTTGCAAGACGTAGCATTTTTCCTTCGCATATAGCTTTAGCCAGATTATCATTAGGTTTCTTTTGATGGTGGTGTTCAACATTAATATTTTTGCACACAACTCCTTATTGCTATTCTTCTGGCTAGCCCGAGTGGTTTGATTCCTTTTGCAAAATAGAAAGTGGCACGTTAGTTTGGACTAATCCGGCTTGCCTTAGGACTTCATGGAAAGAACCACTTATATGTTTAGAATGGCAAATGGGTGCACACATTTTGATCTTCTACACTTTCGTAAAGGGGATTGTCAACTCTACTGGCCTTGATATTACTTATTAAATTTGGTTGGTGGCAGATGTGAAAGATGTGAAATACGTAATCAATTATGACTTCCCAGGATCCCTTGAGGATTACGTACATCGCATTGGTCGAACAGGAAGGGCTGGGGCAAAAGGAACTGCCTATACTTTCTTCACTGCTGCAAACGCCAGATTTGCAAAAGAACTTATCGCCATACTTGAGGAAGCTGGACAGAAGGTCAGTCCTGAGTTGGCAGCCATGGGACATGGTGCACCTCCTCCACCATCAGGTTAGTTTACTGTAGTTATTTGGAAAACGCAGATACATTGGCACAATATGGCAGGCAGTAAACTCAATGGAATTCAATGAAGTTTTAGTTAGTTTTGATAGCTTTTGCACATCTAGAGATACTTGATTCATGAAGGGGCAATTAGTACCCATGTCCAACACATATTCGAACCTAGGTATGGAGATATTGACCCTTCAAGGACTTTCTAAATACATGAAAAAACTTAGAAAAAAATTGAACATATCTGTGTCAAATGCATACCCATTTTTTTACACTCACATCCGAGTCCTAGCAACATTGGCTACATGATCATTGCTCTGTTTCTGCACTTCAAAAGAAGTAATAGTCAATTGAGCTACATTTTGCTATAATGGCTGATGATCACGTAAGAAACTTCAATGGAGCTATAGCCTGTAAATAAGCTAATGAAGCTGATTGAACTGCCTGGATGAGTTAGTTGATTTCCATGCATAAACAGATGGACATGTCTAGCATGTTGTGAACAGAGTTCTCAAGCTCGGTGCATCATTGCTCATATTTTAGTCATCTGATGAATCAGGTCATGGTGGTTTTCGAGATCGAGGAAGGGGTTATGGTGGCGGTCGGTCACGGAGCTGATTAATTAAAAGATCCCCCCAAGGGGAAAAATTATAAAAAGAGTAGGAGGGTACAGTGCAGTGTAGTGTAGTGTAGGCATTCTTTTGTTTGACCGGTCTCTACTATTTTTCTGGGTCAAACTGTCTTAACTTACAGGACAACTAGATGGAGAAAAAAAATTGTAAATTAAAAATTTTATTTATTTTCTGATTTCCCCCATTTAATCAAAGTACTCAACTCATGAATGAAGAAGCTTGAGTTCCATTTTTCAACTTCATACCGTGCACGGGTTCAAAGCTGAAGTCACCTTCATCTTCATCTTCATCGTGTGATCTTATGATTTTTTATATAGATGAGTTAACTCGAAGTTTTAGAGTTATTTTTTTAATTTTTTTAAAAATATTTATGTTTGATAAATATTTAACTATGAGTATAAAAATATGATTTTAGAATATATATATATATATATATATAAAATAAACTTTAAAAAGTGAATATATCTTTATTAGATTTATATATTTAACATTTATTTTGGATTTATTTTAAATTTAAATAATATAGCCCTCAATGCAAGCTCCACTACTCGGTAGGCAAATATTAATCAGGCGAAGATAAGATTTAGGAAGCGTTGTTAATCTTTGATTTTGAGTCATTAAAATCTGATTTGAATGAAAAATGCTGATGTCACAAACTATTTAGTTAACTAGCCAAGTCAGCATACAGGTGGATAAAATAAGCAGACAAGGCAAACACGTGGACACAATAAAATACTGAGGACTTTATGGCCTCTCTCCTAAGCCCATGAATTAAAGTATCAAACTATAGGAAGTGTTGGTAACATTTGGTAATTAAGCGTGTCTACAAATAAATTTTTAGATTAAAATATAATTGTATAGCGTTATATAAGAATAAACTGATAGACGTTGATTTTGATAAAATCAAGCGTTACTTCAAAAGAACAATCCAACAAAAAAGAAAAAAAGCATTGCTTCAAAATTAAATTAAATTAAATTAAAAAAAATCATAGATACAAAATTTGAATTAAATTATTATGATTATTATTGTAGTAATTTTCTAGTTAACTACACCCGTCTGGCTTAGTTTAGTTGCTTAAAATAATAACAATCCTATGATTCTTTTGTACTTCAAAACTTTTTGTCTCAGCCTTCTTTGATGCGCATATGATATGGGTGTTTGAAATTCGATTCCTTTTTCCATTTCAGGGGCAACAAAAGGGAAATATAGTTGGCTTGAACATCATCAGGTGCAGCAGCAGCATCATATTAAGATGGGTCCCCCACCAGCACTACCATCCTCAGACTCCAAAGGTATCGTTTCTAAGTTTCTTTGGCCTCTTCTCTTGGCTTTCAAGTGTACTGTTTTAGGTCATTTTCCATTCTTTTGAATTTGTTTAACCCTTAGGAGTTCAATCGGATTCTTTTCGTTTGGCTTGGATGTTGATTTTTATTCTTGTTGAGTGTATTGCGTTGCTTCTGTTTTTGATGGGTAAATTTTGTTGGAAAGAAGTTTAGGGCTTAAGCTAAGGGGTTTATATATGTTAGAGAATATTTTCGACAGATGATATTGATTGACTATAATTCAGTTTGAGATTCAATGAAATACATATGCTCTGTTGAATATGGAATTCTTTTGTTGGCTTATGTTGGTCATATGGTGTTTCCTAAATGCTCATTATCGCTATTGATTGTTACTCTTCATGCAGAACAAGAATGGTAGAATTTCAATGAGGGATGGGCACAATTTGCTGAGGATTGGCAATTTAAATAGAGGTGATAAAGTCCCAAAGCATCCAAATTCATGTATATGTTACAAACCTTCTGATTGGCATTGGTAAATGGTTTTGAAATAGCAAACATACCAACAAGAAAAGTTGGTGTGGTAGTTTAAAGTAAATAACAGGTTGTATTACAAGAAATGTTTTCCTACTGAAATGGCAGATCTCACATGATTAACATTCTACTTTGTTTCTTTCTAATAACTTTGGGGAATGCATGGTCTTGTGTGATATATATATATATATATATTTATATTTAGCTATTTCCTTCTCTTTTTCCCCCCCATTTTTCTACTAATATGCCTTTTCTTTTTCCTTGGATCATCTGTTGCCTCATGTGTTTGGTAACAGTATGCACTACATGACACCTATAAGTTCTTAGGTTGAAAAACTGACCTTAGACTGAGTTTGCTGAAGTTGGTCTAAAAGTTGCTCCTCCATTGTTGATTTTGGCATGTTTCGGCGTTACAAATATGTCTTATGTCTTAATTAACTGTTTTATTTTGGTATTTGATGCATATGTTGAATGAACTCATATTAGCTCTTGATATTTACCTAAGAACCTTAGCCATCAACAAAATTTGGCAGATAGTCTGTCAGTTTCGTTGCCTGAGTATCATAGTAATCTTGTTAGGGATGATTACTTTTTTGTTGAACTCTATCAATGTAGAGCATATTAGAAGGTGTCTTAACACATATTTTATTATGTTTGTACTATGACTTCCATAGATTTTGAGCTTAAGTAGGTATTGGTTAAGGTTGTGTTTCTCAGCATGTGATGAAGGAGGGCAAGAGCTTATATTATGACCTTCAAGAAACCTGCAATTATGTTTGGGACATGAATTGAGAAATAATACTTTAAGTCTGAAGTTTCCTTGTATCTATAGATTAAGCATATCATGATGTGTGACTATTGCAGGAAGGGCAATCGTAATAAGCTCTCCAAGTGTGGATCTCGTCTGTGTTAAGTTTTAAGTTCCCTCTCTTTATGCATAAATCGGGAATTATAATATTTAAGTGATAACCCTCCTCATAATTAGATCTGAAGGTTTTACTTAGGTGCCGGATGACTTGGATAGTATAACGTTTGTAGGTAATAGCTGTCACCATAATCAAAGCTGAAGGTTTTAACTAGGGTGGAAAATAGTTTATTGTGATATTTGAGAGTATGCATGTGCTAAATATGGAAACTAATGGCATAAGTTGGGATGTCTGTATTTGTCTTGAGCAATATCTTGAAGTAAAATGCACCTAAAATTGAATCTTAAAGATATATTGTGGAGTTGGTCCAACATATGATAGTAAAATACTGTCTATGTACCTTCAGTGATTTGACTGATGCCATGGAAAACATGGAATCTGGTCAATCTAAATGTTGTTGTGTTATGTAATTGGATTCTTGTGAGGATTCTAGAGGAAAGTTAAGGCTTTGACTAGCTATTACTTTTACTAGTTTTTGCTATTTCTTTTCTGCATCCTTAAACTTGTTCTAAAGCAAAAGCAAACGGTAGGGTATAAATCATACTTGATTAAAAAAGAATAAATAGTTAAAATGTACCACCAATTTTAACATAATTATTTCTGATAACAGTAAAATCATGGCCCAAGAAAATTAACTTTTGACTTTTAAATCTTCAAAACTGTTTTTGCTTTTGTATTAAAATGCCCATTTAGGCTTTGGTTAATGCTTGTTTTATCAATTATCCAAAAAAAAAAACTTTTTTTATCAAAACCCAGTAACTAGATTTGACGGATGCTATAGTACAATGAACGTGATTTGGGTTGTGTGCAACTTTGAATTTCTCTCTTTGTAATATCGTAATACAGCTCAGCTTTAACCAGCCATAATCCCCAGTGCTTGGCATTTGCTGTATCGTTATTTTATCTATTCTGCTTTGCTTGGAAGAATAATCTTGGTCTACCATTTAGCAGTGTTGTACTTTTGTTATATTTTACTGCATGTAACTGAATAGAGTAATTTACGGTTTCACATGTCTTTGTTGCTTCTCACTGATTAATTTTTCATTACTTTAAGCTGTAAAGCAATTCCCATTTTTTCCTAGATGTTTAACATTACTCACTTTTGTTAACATCACCATATTCAACAATCATTCTGATATTGATTTTCTGTTGTATTGAAGAACATTAACATATGGAACATTTTCCACTAGTGTATCATGTTGATGGGAGTCTCCGCAGGAAAATTTTCTGATCTCTGCTAGTAAAGTCATCCCGAGGAAATTGAAATATAGTGCTGTCAATGATGGACCATTTAGTGCATGTCCATGTGATAGAGACTAATTTATCTTGTTTAAGTGACCAATCATACTCTTTATACATTCACATAGAATAGATAGTATAATTAACCAAAAGAAAATATTTTCATTGGGCGTAGATATGATGAGTTGGCACATTCTAAAAACTTGATAGTTTCATCCAAGTAGATTATTTTTCAACCATTTAAATATTTAATTAAGCTACAGAGATGGAAACATTAGCTAATTTCGCTGGTATTTATCCACAAGAGGAGTTTTGATTACATACATAGATATAAAAGAGTAATACTTAAAAGTTTAGATACTTAAAAGTTATGATTATATACATAGTGAATTGATGGAGTTAAATATTTTTAGTAAATTTTCTGGAATTAGGGTTTGTTTTTGAGGTTAGTAAAATCTTGCATGCAAACAACATGCTATGGTATTCTCTTAAATGCATGGTTACAAATTCAAGCACCGAGCATCAGGGAGTTGTTATCTCCATATTTACTCTTTTATAATGACGGGACTCGTGAAATGATTCTCAATCTTTCCCCTGCTCACCCACCAGCACAACGAAGACTTGAAGGCTGTTCATCACCGTTTTAGTGACAAGTTGCAAACTGTATCAGTCATAAGTTAACCAAGGGGAGATTACAGGAGCAGTTGATTGCCATAGTGACCACAATCACTTTTAGATGCAGTTGTACCGGGTGAACTCTAATCAGTGAAAGCAACTACGGTTAAATAAGGTAAAATGAACAATTGCTGATTGGTAATAAAGGATGTCTTGATGCATTGTTCTGGCTTTTCTTTTTTTTTTTTTTTTTTTTTTTTTTTTTTTCAGTTTCTTGTTCTGATAATGCAATAGTTAATGATAATTGCCTTTAAATTTGAATAGAACTAGCTGTTGTTGATTAGCAACAAACATCTTTTTTTTCTTTTTTTTTTTCTATATATGTTGTTTAGTTGAGGAGCACATCTCGATTGCTTTTTGTTGTCGGGTTCTAATTAGCATTAATATGCGCTTCTTTGATCATGGCTGGTCTGAGTTTTTGTCAGTGTTGCGTTTGGATAATATCAATGATAATTTACCTTTGGATGTGAACAGAACTGGCTGTTGTTAATAAGCAATAAACATTTTATTTATTCTATATATATTGTTCAGTTGAGGCCTTGAGGAGCAGCACATCTTTGTTGCTTTTTGATGTCGGGCTGTAATAATCCGCATTAATCTTTTGTGTCTTTAATCGTGCTTCTATTAACAGTTTATGTAATATCTTTGTCTGAGAGAATCATATATTGTATTTGTGGTCCACCCCACCAACTTATGTCACTTGCTCTTTCTTTATTTCCCTCCACCCCCATTCCCCTGGTCCCAACTCAACCTTTTTAGCGTAAATTTCTTTTTAAATAGTCCGAAAACTTGTGAATGTTGGGGTTTTTATGTTGGTTCTGACAATGTAATTTTTCAGGAACATGATTTGCTACATGTCATGATAGAAATTTTTTATGATTAATGCAGCTTTACCTTTTCATGAAAACAAGGAAAGAAGGATACAAGGCGTAACAGAAGAAGATGTAGCAAAAGAGATGCTGCTTTCAACTATAACTGTCACTGCAACTCCGGTTACCGACAACCTGTGAAGTTGCCTGAACCTATATTCCTGAGAGCCAGCAGCATGGACTTTTTCGGGCATATATTGGAAGAGAAAAGGAAATTCAAACTAAAGGGATCCTGAGAAGCTGCTTGACGAAGAGAAGGCTATATACTCAAAACAATTTATTCGAGTAAAAATATGTTCCTTAGATAAGACTAATAAGCGTTGTCTCTAAACATGGATATTACCTCTTTAATTTTGGAAGTTTGTGTTCCTGAATTTCAAGTTTTGTGGAATCCTTAATATTTTGGTTTAGTTTAAATCTGCAAGAAATTGTATCCTAGAAACTAGTTTCTAGATGTAGTTGTCGCTCTGTAAATTTCACGCAAAGGGAAATGTCCATGACATTTATTTGCCTATTCTGGCACCCTTACTTAAATCTGCAATGAATAATTAATTGGAGATTACTTTTAAGTTTTTAAGTCTGCAGGTTAAACCATCAGCTGGCTTCCACCAGCAGACTTCCATCAGTGAAGCGCAGTTAAGAGCTTGAACTCAAAAGACTGATCTGTTTGATTGACAGTGACCTTACATTATTCTACTTGATGGCCAATCTTAGTTGAAATAAACAAGGAATGTGATTGTTTTCCAATAATCGTCCACTGAATTATTAACTGTAAATTTTGGGTTTTTTAAATTCAGGATTTAATTTAATTGATTTTTATATACAATTATTTTTAAAAGAAGATATGTAATAAATTTGAGATCTGAGTTTCAGGTATATATAATTTTTTTCCCTTAAATTTCGGCCTTCCAATACTTTTTTTTCGACTGAGGTGGCCTTTTGATATCTTACAGAACCCCTTAGAGTAACAAGGAAGCTCAATGACTATTTATGTGATATACTCTTTTGTTTCATTTTAACGAAGGAGACCCTTTGGTTATAGGGAACAAATGTTTGAGATTGAAATTCTGAACAGATTGAATATTACATCTTTGAAAAATGCATGTCATACTACTAATTTAACATTTCAGTGCTTTCTGAACCTTAAACCCGTGTCTCCTTTTAAGTTCCAATGTCAAGAAAATTGATGAAAGTATGTACAGAACAAAAATAACTCAGAATTTCATCTTAAAATCGTCATTTTCTGAGGACAGGTTAACATATTGTAATGGAATGGAGTATTTTCAATCTCATTTTCAGGCTCCATTAAGGGGAAAAAAAAAACATGGAGATGAGAAAAGCATATTCCCCAACTTTAAAGTGTAGAGATTCACATGGGTCTAGTGCAACTATGCAAGGCATGCACAATTTCCGAAAAGGATGTGGAAACCCTCCAAACCCTTCCCTTAATATGCAAAATTCTCAAAGTTCCCCCATCATTCAAAGTCAAAGCAAAGATGCAAAATTCCAAAACCAAACCAACTACAAACCACCTAACAGGTTTATTTATGTTTTTTTTTTTTTTTTTTTGTAATTTCGAGTTGAGCAGGTTTTTGAACTAGTTAGAAATGGAAAAAGATAACAGAATTATATCTTCAGAGCATACAGATGAATGATCACGAATTTCAGTATTCTCTCATATTTTCATTATATAATATGAATATAATCTAAGGTTTCTTAGTTCTTTATCTTTTCCAAAGAATATGTAGCAATATATCGAAATATATCCAATATATTCTATGGGATTCTTAAAAGATAGAGTATAATTAAAGAAATACAACCCCATAAAAAGAAAATGAGAAAGAAAGCGGGATGATTGGCAAAGCAATTTGGTGCAATCATGATATGAAAATTAAAGTAATAATTTAGTAAGCAAGATTCATACTTAATCATACTTGGGTTGTTTGAACCAATGGGCAAAGGGAAAAAGGCAAGCCCCGGAATGGAGATATGGGTTAGGAAAAAAAATTAAATACTGTTACATGGCAATCAAGAAAATTGGGTTTATACAGTCAATATTGCACTTCTCCAAGACAAGCCCATGTTTGATGCTCTATCACGAGGCTAATCTCAACCAATCATTTACTTTCAATTAAATTTATTTAATTTTTTTTTAAAGATGACATATAACAGATTTGAAATTTAAATTTTAATACCTATGATTTTTTTATCTTTATGTTACGATTTTTTTTATACAATAAAAAGAAAATTTGGGGCTTGTTTATTTATTTGATTAAGGTAAGATAACAGGGGGAAATTAAGAATAATTTTAAGTATTTTTAGTATATAAGGAGAGATAGCCGCATGCATGTGGCCTCTCCCATATATAAATTAAAGAAGAAAGGGATGGGCATGAAAGTAACAAAAGAGGTTGGCCCTAGGCTTTATTTATATATATATATATATATATATATATATATATACACATACTGTAACAAAGGATAGGGTGATAATTTCATTGGAGTGAGGGAGTGTGAGTTAAGGACAAAACAAAAGTTGAGAGAAAGAAAGAAAGGATGATGATGGAGAGAATGTGGTTGGCCTAATTGAATCTCACATGAAAGCACGAGCGGCTAACCAGCCTGCTGCTGCCACTGTCCTCCGCCATCAACCCATGGTTCCACCACAAGATCAATCATGGATTACTTTATGTATGGGACTTCATTACCCCATTTCTTAGAAGAATTTAAGAAAGTATTAGGAAAAAAAAAAACTCGATGCATCTTAAATTTTATATATTCACGAGATGTTTTCACAAAAATAAAATCTTGATTTTGATAACATAAAGTGAACTCCTTTCTTTCTTTACCAACGTCATTAGCCTCTATAGATAATTATCTCACTATATATTATTTAATTTAACTTATCATAAACCCTTTTAGCAATTTTTTTTTTTAAAATTTGGTCTCTTTTCTTTCACCTTGGGTAACAATTATTTTGGCTTATGCTACCGATAATTTTAACCAAACTCTCCCAATGGGGACCATTTAAAAAAAAAAATTATTCGAGGAATATTAATATTATTTAAAAGTCGAGTTACTTGTCAGACTCAACTGATCTATATTAGTTGGGTTTGGATAAGATTTTTTTTAATTTAAGCCAGCTAATTTAATTATAAAAATATATTAATATAAAAATAATATTTTAACATTTTTAAACAATGAAACAAGTTTTCAGACCAATAAAATCGAGCTTGAATGAGAAATATAAAAAAATTAGAAAAGGATTTAACTCGATTCAGTCTATCAACAAATCTAAAATTTTGCATTGAACATGTTTTCAAGTTTTACTTTCTAATTTCCTGTTATTATTACTATTATTATCGATAAACAAAGAAGGCACTATAACTTAATCAATTGAGGATTTCTTTACTCTTATAATGGCAAATCATCTTGCTTTTCAAACGATCCAATAATTCGATATTATTCTCTTAAATCAAACTGCTAAAATACCTTATAGTTTCGACATCAAATAATCCTTCAAATAATGGCATATATAGATATAATTGCCTCAACTTTTTTTTTTCCAACTCTACTCTAAACAGCGTGAGGTAGTTCTGGAATGGAGTCTGTTCCAGAGACGGATCGGATTTAGTTAAGTTTGGATAATAAAATTTTATTTATCCAGGATTCAATCTAATCTATTAATTCAAAAACTCATTTTATAGTTTAAAATATATTAAAAGTTAAAAAATAATTATTTTATAATTAAATTTAAATAAAAATATTTTTATTAATTTAATAATAATAATTTTAAACGGATCCAATCAATTTAAATTTAAAATATATTATTCAAATCCGAGCCTAATAATAAAAATCTATTATACCTAATAAGTAATTCGATCTTTGTACATATCAAGATGATTTTTCCAAATTTTTTTGCTCCTAGTAATCATCCACCGTACGATTAAAAATAGTAACAGTATCAATTTTTATGCCACAATTCCGTGCGTTCTCTTTGTACTTCCATTTCAATTATATATACACTATATTTTTGCATTCACATTGGTTATTATTCCTTAGGCTTACGTTATAAAAGGAGAGATAATATTATGCTATCGTTTGTTTTTTTTTTTTTTTTTGCCTAAAATAATTAAAGCATTTAGAAATAAAGTTTACTTTATTAAGAAAAAGGTATTACCTTTTAACTTATATAATTACCTTTGCCCAACGTTATATTCTTAGCTTACTGTAACTAATCGCATCAGATATTGGAACTTAGTGTTTAAAACCAACAAATTTAAGTGCTCTCCAAAAGGATCTCGATCCCAGCAACTAGCCCCCCCGGACTCGGCCCTCTTGCCCCTGCCCTGGCCCTGACCCTGACCCTGGCCCTGGCCCCTCTCAATATATTATATAATGCATTTGCCATTTGCATCATATCCATGCATGTTCATCTCCCATTGGTACTTTTAATACTAATCTCACCCTTTCTTTCTTTCTTTCATATTTTCATAAAAACATAAAGCAAAAAGAAATTGTATAATCATAGAATTTTTCGGGCTATGATTAAAGGTATTTAAAGAGAGAGAGAGAGACAGAAAGAGAGAGGCTTGCGTGCGTGCGGGAGAGAAAGGAGAAAAAAAAATCATCATCGATGATGGAGTTGATCAGTTCATTGTGGATTATTGTCTTTGTTGTGACAGCAAATTTGTTTTGCATCATAATTTTTCTTCTCTGCGGCAAAACAAAAAGCAAAAGCACGATCATCAGTAGTCTACGAAGATCCAAGAACTCATCGTGCCAGCAACAACTTCCTCGAGGAACCCTCGGATGGCCTTTGCTCGGGGAAACCATCGAGTTCATTTCTTGTGCTTACTCCGACCGCCCTGAGAGCTTCATGGACCGCCGTCGCCGCATGTAAACATCTTCTCAGAACCAGTACCCTTAATATCTTGCTAAAAAAGATTAGGGTTTCTTTCTCGTTCCATATATTATTAAATGGTTAGCTTTAAGATGAAGATGGAACACTAATTTGGGGTTTTGTTTTTTGTTAGGTATGGCAAAGTGTTCAAGTCACACATATTTGGGACTCCAACTATTGTTTCAACAGATGCAGAAGTGAGTCGATTTGTTCTACAAAGTGATGCAAAGTCTTTCGTACCGTTTTATCCAAAATCCTTAACTGAGTTGATGGGGAAATCCTCCATTCTGCTAATCAATGGGAGCTTACAAAGGAAAATCCATGGCCTTATAGGATCCTTCTTCAAGTCTCCGCATCTCAAAGATCAGATCACTCGAGACATGCAAAATTATGTCCAACAATCAATGGATAAATGGAGAAATGATCAGCCCATTTTCATACAAGATGAAACCAAAACTGTTAGTACCGCCTTCGATTAATCTCTCTCTTTTTTCCTCTCTTTGACTGTGAGTTTAAGCAAATATTCTTTTTTCATTGAAGTTTGTTCTCTGCCATTTGTTTCCCTTCAAATTTTTTCTTAGGATAACATTTTTTTTTGATAAGTGTTCCTACCCAGACACAGGATAAAACAAAATATCTCTTATCTCTTAAATCTATATCTGTCTTCATCTTCCTAATTTTTAAGTTTTAGGGAGTTAATTTCACTGGCAAGCACAAAAAACTTTAAACTTAACTAAATTGACTCATGTAATATTTTTAAAATGTGTCGTTAAATACAAATGACACAAGTTCGAATAGGGTAAAAAAGCAAACACAGGGAAAAATAGCCAGCAGACACAGACAAAACCGACACACGTGCACCCAACTCTTCCAATTTCAGTCTCTATCTTTTTTTCCTTTTTCCATGTTAGAATTTGAATTTTAAGTTTGTTAGACGTGACTAATAACAGCATGAATCGAATTTGGTTTTGGGTTCTTTCTCTTTTTTTTTTTTTTTTTCTCTTCCTATATAGTGAAAGGAATCATTAAAGTTTGAATTTTATTCTCTGGCTTCTATTTAAGTTTAAATATATTGGTTTGGTTGGAAAGTGAAAACAACCCAGTTAAAGATCATGGGGTTTACACTTTACAATAATGTTGCATGAATCATATTGCCTGGGAACTTCGTAATGATTGTGTTTTATGTAGTTGATCCTTTTGAAAAGTCACCAAGAAAATACCCTCCTTTTTTTTTTGTCTCCAGATTGCCTTTCAAGTACTAGCGAAGGCATTAATTAGTTTGAGTCCAGGTGAAGAAATGGAAATTCTCAAGAAACAGTTCCAAGAATTTATCTTAGGCCTTATGTCTTTACCTGTAAAATTACCCGGAACTCAACTTTATCGATCCTTACAGGCAAGTCACATATTCAAATTCAAATGCTAGGTTTATTTTTTAATAAATTTATGGACTTTGTTGAATTTTGGTAAATTTCAGGCAAAGAAGAGAATGGTTAAGATCATCCATGAAATTATCCAATCTAAAAGGAATTCGAGCATGATCTCAATGGTTCCAAAAGATGTCATAGACGTTTTGCTCAAGGATGCGAGTGAACTATTAACAGATGATCTAATAGCTGATAACATGATTGATATGATGATACCCGGTGAAGATTCAGTACCTGTTCTAATGACTCTCGCAATCAAGTACATTTCAGATTGTCCAGCTGCCCTACATCAATTGACGGTATCCACTTTTTCTTCAAATTAATTTTATGAAATTTTAATTTCCCAAATTTCTTGATAACTATCGTTGAAAATTCATGAGACCAAACTGTAGATTATATTAATATTAGTGATATAATATCATATCACTTTCTTTTCCTAGAGAAAAATGGCAATATCATTTTCCTTGACACATTGGCATTATGTTGCTGTCATAATCTTGCTCTGATTGACTTGGGTCAACAAATTACTATATTAAAATTCTCTAAAAAGACTCTAGATTGGCATTTTCTTTGTGTTACTGTACTGAGATTTAAGAATTTTTTTTTTTTTTACTAATTTCAACTTGTTTCCATGGTGATTTGCTTGGCCACTACTAGCTAGTTTTTTGACCAATCTAGGCACAACTGGCAGGCTTAATATTAGGGATTTGTCTGCACTATAATATATAATTTTTTCCATGAAAGCAACTGCCCTTTCTAATCGATTTTACTCACACACATATGATTCCAATTAGTGGGTCTTGAATTAATGCAATCCACCCCAAAACCCACATCTTGATTAAGATAAAGCGGCAAATTAAGTTTATGCAAATAATTAAAATTTTCTTTATATTAATCAAAATTGTTTGGTTATTGTTGGCTCATGTTTGTAACATTCATACTTACAATATTATAATTCAGCTTTTTCTGATGAACTCTGAAAATTTTTCTTAGGAGGAAAACTTGAAGTTGAAAAGGGTCAAAGCTCAGAATGGAGAGCCATTGATTTGGAGTGATTACTTATCATTACCTTTTACACAAAGTGTAAGTAATTAATTATTCAACCAATAAAATTAAGATTCTATATATTGGAGAGCTTAAAAGAGATTAAACTAATTAATTAAGTTGTAACTAATTATATGTTTAAACAGGTAATTACAGAGACTCTGAGGCTGGGAAACATAATAATAGGGGTGATGAGAAAGGCCATGAAGGACATTGAGATAAAAGGGTATCAAATACCAAAAGGATGGTGCTTTTTTGCTTATTTTAGATCAGTTCATCTTGATGAGAATCACTATGATTGGCCTTATCAGTTTAATCCATGGAGGTGGCAAGTAAGAATTAATTAATCAAACACCTTGTAATAATCAATTTTCTTTTGATCTTTTGTTTATGAGCATCTATGAATGTTTTTTCTTTTTTTAACAACAAACTTATACACATATATGGGGATTATCATCATGTAGGAGAAAGATATAATTAGCAGCTACAACTTCACTCCCTTTGGCGGTGGACAAAGGCTTTGTCCTGGACTTGACTTGGCTAGGCTTGAAGCTTCGATTTTCCTACACCATTTTGTCACTAATTTCAGGTATATTTACATATACTCACCCAATTGAACCTTGATATAAATTCTATTTGTAATATACGTGTATATTAAAATTTTTTGAATCCGAGTGCTTTTAATAGTTAATGCATTGTTAACCAAATTCAAGAGGAAAAAAGACACATTAATTACAATTTTTTTCTATTAATATTTTAATATTTTCCATATATTTTTTTTACATCATCTTTGGAATGCCGTCATGCACACTTAAACACTTCATTATTTCTTGACTTTTACCAACATGTTCTTTAGCTGAAAACCCAAATTCCATGAATCTCTCATGTTCCCCCCTTGTGCTTTTTATTTATTTATTTATTTATTTATGGAAGCACATGTTGTCATGACCAAACTGATATTTAATTAGAATAATCAATATTCAATTTATGGGGTCATCATTTTAATTATTTCTTCCATTGGATTTGGCAATTTTCAAAATTTTTCATGTTTCTTTTTGGTCAAAATGCATTGAGCACATAACATTGTTAATCAAATCAAGCAAAATATTAGTTTTTTGCTGACATTATTGATTATATTAATCCCTTCATTATCATCAAAGACCAGCTCGTAACACCAAAAAAAAAAAAGTTTATTTCAGAAATTAAAGATGCTATACAGCTGTAATAGCCATGAATTTTAAGAATTTAATTTAGGGTTATTTTCATACAAGCTAGGGTGAGCTTTTCCATTAGGTATAAAGCTAGGATATTTCCCTTTACCTAGCTAGCAAAAAGTAAATAATGTAACATGTGACCTTTGTCCCATCAACCCCTAATGTTTTGACTGCTTTTTTTATTTTTATTTTATTTTTGTTCTTGATTTTTTTTACGTTTAAAACTAATCAATTCTATGAATTAACAACACGTGCAGATGGGTGGCCGAGGATGACACAATTGTCAACTTTCCAACAGTAAGAATGAAGAAGAAAATGCCGGTTTGGGTCAAAAGAAGGGAAGACTGAACCTTTATTGTAAAACTAAATCTGCTTTTGGCTAATTAGGAAAAAAAATTAATCAATAAACTTCCAATACAAATGCTATCAAACAAAAATTTTCCAAGCAAATAAATAAAATAAAGGCTACAATGCACACGTGTGGGGGAGCATTGACAGACAAGTTGATATATTTTTCCTTTTTTTGTCTTCTTTTTTTAATAGGGTATTGCAGATTTTTAGACATTTATTAGTAGTCAAGTAACTATATTCTTTTAATGGGACCCATAAATTATCACTTGCTTCGCCATTCCCTAATTATCCCTCTTGTTTTTTAATATTTCAATTAATCAAATCATTGCTAATAGTTTGATGGTAGAATATTGGATAATTCCAATGATCAAATTTAAGTTTATACAATCTTAATTATTAAAAATAATAAATTAGACAGATTATTACTCTTGAGTTCATTTTTTATATAATTTAATTTAATTATTATTTAAAAATATAATTTTTATGATTTATGATCGAATCTTTTATATATATATATATATATATATGAATAATAATGATGAGTATATCAAAAGTTAATTATATCCTATTAACCATCGACAATATGTACAATTATTTAATTAATAGCAATAATAATAAAATAAAGAAGGTTATTTATCAAGCAAGCTAGTCTCAACTTTTTTTTTCTTTGCTTTACATATTCATTTTATTTGATTTAGATTTGAGTAGGATATTAATTTTTTGACAACAATTATATATATGGAATTCTATTTAAATTACAATAAGCTAGCTAGATATTCAATATTGAAAAATATTGTCAACCTTCATTTTAACATTTATTAGCACTGTGTTCCAAATGAGCAATCCTCATCCAAATTGTGGAAACAGTTTGAGTATTAAGGTTTATAGTTATTGCTAGCTGGGATATGATCTTTTCTCAAAACCGAGTCAGGTTTGAAATTTATCTCGTTTAATTCGAATTATTATTTAAATGATATAATTTTATATAAATTTAATTTTAAAATATAAAAATTAATATTTTTAAAATAATAAAATTATTTTTAAATGAAACTAAATTTATATTATTATAAAATCATTAGCTATATTTAGTGTCTCGAATTAAGTAAGAGTAATTCAATTAAAGATATAACATAAAACCAAAATTAAATTATAATCATATGAATAAATCAAGGGATATTTAAGTGTTTTCATTTTTAAAAAAATAACTATTCGTAAATAATTACTCACTTAAAAAATTATATTTTTAATTTTAATTTTAATTTTTTAAATTATAATAATTTTTGCCTCTGATTTCAAATTTAAACATAGAATAACAAATGAAGTAAAAAATATATAAATATTTACAGTTGAATTTGGAATTCGTAACATAAAAATCACATACAACGAATAATGAGGTTCAAATCATTCATTAAGACGATATAGGAAGAGAAAAGGCGGGATTGCATTTAGGAAAATAATTACTCTAAACCCTAGAAAAAAATACATATAAGTGGATTAAAAGATATTGACTATAATTTTTTTTCCAAAAAATAAATTAAATTACCTTAGATATTTCATATTTACAATTTAATTTTTTTTCTCAAACATTATAATGAATTAATGTAGTTGTTCGAAAAAAAACTATATATTATTGTTAGATCTTTCTATAAATTAATATTTGGACAAAGTCTTTAACAATTCAAACAGGTCTGTATTATCATTTAATTATAAAAAAATTAAATTTATTTAAATTTAATTATAAAAATATATAAATAATAATATAAAATATTTTTTTAATTTTTTTAATTTTTAATAATAACTTCAACTTTTAAATCATCTTAAATCTGTTCGACCAGAATAAAATAACTAAAACTTTTGAGCACGATCTGTGCCGGCCCATATTGTATCCTAATTAGTATGGTAGTTTTGGGCTGCTTTGCCTGACTTGACTTGTTGAATAGGCTGAAACGGAAATTGTCTGAGCCCATGACAATTCAATTCAATAAATCTATTTTATTAAATTATATATAAAAGGACAGTGGGAAAGCTAGGGTTTTGCCTCTTCCAAATCTCAAGAACTCATTTGGACGACGAGACGATATGGGGAGGAGTGAGTTTCTTCTATCCATCTTTTGTTTGCTTGCTATTACGATTCTTTGTTAAAATCTTTACTGCTATAATTATTTTTACGTTATTTGATGTTGTCAAATGTTGTGTATGTTGTTTTGCTTTCATTTTCTTAGACATTTTTATCTTTTATTTTTCTGCAATTAATCGAAGCTTCTGTTCTTATTTGGTACCAATGCAATCGGTTTAATTTGCTCTTCAAAATTCATTTTCACTCTTTTTTTGAATTTCAATTTTAATTTTGTTGGATATTATTCCACAAGCAGGCCATGTGAAAAAGGAATTGTTAATCTCGATTTCACAAAAACTCCTTCATTGAGAAGGAAAATTTTGGTCAGCAATCTTAGAGATTGACTGTCTGAGATTCATTCGGCGTTGTGATTTTCAGTTATTTTGAGTTTTTTTTTTTTTTGGTTACAATGAACAAGAACCCATTTAGTTTTGCTCTTTGCTATCATGTACCGCTCATTCTAATCATGTAAGCTGCTATTTACATTCTGGACTCTGTTATTGCTTGCAAATACTGCTAAAAAATCATTGGAAATGTATGCCGGGGATCGTATTATATGGCCTACTGCTTTGCTGCATTGTGGAATCTATAAAGCATTACGCTTTTCTATGCTACTGCTGGTTAAATTAGATCCCTAGTCTACGACGTACTTAAAATTTAATCGTATTTTTCTCTTCTTGCATGCACTAATGGCAAAGGCTTTTGGTAACTTCTCTTTTAAAAATATCCTTATTATTTCACGGTTCTATCATTGTATTCTGTTGACTTTGAGTGTCATACTTATTTTGGTTTTCTAAAATTCTTCCTCATAGGACCTGCAAGGTGTTACCGCCAAATCAAGAACAAGCCATACCCCAAATCTCGATATTGCCGTGGTGTCCCGGATCCTAAGATCAGAATTTATGATGTTGGGATGAAGAAAAAAGGTGTTGATGAGTTTCCTTTTTGCGTCCATCTTGTCAGTTGGGAGAAGGAGAATGTCTCGAGTGAGGCATTGGAGGCTGCCCGAATTGCTTGCAACAAGTACATGGCCAAATATGCTGGGAAGGATGCTTTCCATTTGAGAGTGAGGGTTCATCCCTTCCATGTTCTGCGGATCAACAAGATGCTTTCATGCGCTGGTGCTGATAGGCTTCAGACGGGAATGAGGGGTGCTTTCGGGAAACCTCAAGGAACGTGTGCAAGAGTTGACATTGGCCAGGTCCTGCTTTCTGTTCGTTGTAAGGACAGCAACAGCCACCATGCACAGGAGGCCCTCCGCCGTGCAAAGTTCAAGTTTCCTGGCCGTCAAAAGATTATTGTTAGCCGGAAGTGGTATGCATTTTGGTTTCTTAGACATTGAATTCTAAAACTCCCGTGTCATTACTGGATATAGAAATCATTAATTTCTCTTCTTACGGGAACCTTGTGAAAGCATAAATTTATATTAGGAACAAAAGGTCTGATGTTTGCTATACATTTTGCTTTTCTTTTTCCTTTTAAATATATATGCAGGACATCTGCATAACAACATGTCACCTATGTTCTGAAAATATGGCTTAAGATCATTTATGATGTTAATTATTTTTGTCATTGTTAGGGGATTTACTAAGTACAACCGAGCTGATTATCTGAAGTGGAAGTCTGAGAACAGGATTGTGCCAGATGGTGTCAATGCTAAGGTAGCATTAAGAATGCTAAAGATATGCTGGAATATCATCTCTTTTTTCAAATACATTGTTTTTTTTATCAATGATTTATTTTCCTATATCTGCATATTTAATACATTATAGCAATCTGTAGCTCTTAGCAAGGATGCTAATTGGGCAAAATTATGCAAGTCTTCTTCCTTTCATGGAACTGAATATTTTCTCTTTTTTCTTGAAAAAAAATACTATATGCTTATGATCAAACGTAATATTGGATTTTTGGTGCTTGATGGTTATTGGATTTCTAAAGTGGGAGCTTTGTGTATTATTATGTGCAGCTTCTTGGATGTCATGGGCCTTTGGCTAATCGTCAACCCGGAAGAGCTTTTCTACCTGGATCAGCTTAGACTCTCGATGAATATCTGGAAAACTTTTAAGTGCTCTCCAAAAAGCTTCTGCTTAGTTTATCATTATAGTTTGTCAGTGTTGCGTATCTTTTCTCGGTTTAACAGATGGTTTTTCGGGTTTAGAATATATGGCTTAGTAATTTGTTGTTCATGCTATGGTGCAGACTGAGTTTGTTATGGAAATTGCAGTTTATTATTATCGTGTTTCTATTTTGTTGTTTCCTTGAGAAGCCTCCTAGTTTTTGTAGTCTTTCATCTCATTGATTGTGTGTTTTGACTAATGCATTTGCCCTTTCTTCTTTTTGTTCCGGTTGTTTTGAGGGGCAGTGCAGCAGGTAATTTAAGCTTTAATTCACTATTCCTTTAGTTTAGTGAATCACTTAGATGGCAGGAAGCTGCATTGATGGGTTTAATTGAGTTTGGTCGATTCGTTGTTGTCAAGTTTTACTCGACTTGAGACTTCCAGACTTAAAATTGGGTTGATTCCAAAATTTCCGAGAGCGGATGGTGCTGATGCTTCGGATATAGCTTATAGCATGTGTGCAAAAGAAAAAACCAACAATGCGTCGAAAGATTTGCAAAATAAATTTCTACTGTTTGCAACCAAATCAAACAAGTAAAACTTTGTTTTCAAATATGCCTGATCTATGTAAACCTTTTTAAGCGTAGGAAAGACCAGAAATGGCACAAAGAAAGACCACCATTTCACATACAAACATTATTAGCTTGCACAATGGCGAAAGTGACCCAAATGATTTGATACTTAAAACCCAAACCCCTAAATTACAAATGTAAAATAACAGTCTCAGACAAACTGATATACCAAAAAAAAAAATCGTACAACCCAATTCTGCCTTTGCTTCCCCTTCAGTGTTTGAGATCTGCAAAATCTTTCCTTCACGTGCCATTGGCACGACTTTCTGTGTTTGAAATCCCATTTTGAAAATTGTTCAATCACTCTAGTTCATTACGTGGCAATACTTGATTGGGGACCTCTTGAACATGAGCCCACGTGTGCAGATGATGTGATTCCGGATTAAGGAAAAGACACCCGCAAAGGTTGTATGAATTGGGAAAACGCTTTTGTACAACTTTTGAGAGAGTTACCAACATGCGACGTGGATGAAGTGTCGCCGGTTTCGTTGGTAACTTGCCGTCGGTTTATAAACGCCGTCCCTAAAACGTTTACAGTGTGGACTCGTCGGCAAATATCTAAACCAATTACGAACCCCATAGATATAATAATAACTAAAGCAATAGGCCTCACAATCCATCGAAGTACTGGAGTTATGTAGAGTGTAGACCCACGTTGTGGGCGGAAGAAAAATATTTTATGTGAAATATAAAATATATATTTTTAAATAGAAATTACTAATAACAGTCTTTAAGTTAAGATACGAGTAATTTTATGGTGCTTTTCTAGCTAATATTTAAAAAATAAATAATTTATTTTAAAATTTTATTATATAAAAAACTTTTACAAAAACCAAATACCCATACATTGATATCATAATTTAGTTTTTCTTTTTTTTTTTTTTTGTAGTGGTACGAAATTCAATTCCATTTTATTAAGTAGTTAAT
This sequence comes from Adansonia grandidieri, assembly GCA_038382065.1. NCBI lineage: Eukaryota > Viridiplantae > Streptophyta > Magnoliopsida > Malvales > Malvaceae > Adansonia > Adansonia grandidieri. Next base: position 1,896,050 of record JBBYHK010000015.1, on the reverse strand, counting down.
TTTTCAAAATTAAAGATACTAAAAAAAGTAGATAGCTCTTAGTAAACAGTGATTTTTTAAAAATTAAAATACTTAATTACTGTTAATTTTATTTTTATTATTATCATTTTAATTTGATTTTTATCTATACTAATTATAATATAAGTAACTGAATTGATGTCACGAGTTAAATGACGTTAATTTGATTAAAAAATTTACGTAAAAACTAAAATTAAAATTATACTATTAAAATAAATTTAGAGATTTTTAAATCTTTGACTTAAATAAAAAACCTTCTATTAAAAAATTTTAATTTAATATTCTTTTTCAAATACAATATTTTTAAAAAATATTTATTTTCACCTACTTTATGGTTATGAAAAATTTTAAAGTAATTTACTTAATTAAGATGATATCATATATTTTAAATATCAAACTCAATCATATAGTTTAATAATAGTGTGTATTATATAAAGATTTGTTATTTAATTTTTAATCAAATTTTTGGTAGTATAGATAGACCGGAGGATAGATAAACCCAACCGTCAACTCCCCTCCCAGGCTTCAACAATTCTTTGTTCATTAACACCCCACGTCCCACCCTCTTTCTGTTTCTTTCACAAAATTCTCGATCTTCTTCCACCAAAAGAAGCCTCCCAAAAGACCATGGCAACCTACGGTGAAATCCCTACTTCCTCATCTCCAGGACCCTCGGCGAATCTCGAATACCTATCTCAAGCCAAGGAACGTATCAAAGAAGGTCTCGGAGCTCGGCGTCCATGGAAACTCATGTTCAACATCGGCTCCATCAACTTACCTGGAAACCTCCCCGAAGCTATTTCCAGGGTTAGAACTAACGTATCTTACTTCCGCGTTAACTACGTCATAATCGTGCTTCTGATCCTTTTCCTTAGTCTTTTATGGCACCCCATATCCCTCATCGTCTTTATAGCCATGATGGCCGCTTGGCTGTTCTTGTGCTTCCTGCGCGATGAACCCTTGGCTGTTTTCAACCGCACGATCGACGACCGTGTAGTGATGATCCTGCTTGGGGTCTTGACCGTCGTGTTCTTGCTGTTGACCGATGCCACGCTCAATATCGTAGTGTCGCTTTTGATTGGTGCGGCTGTCGTTTTGATTCACGCTTCGTTGCGGACAACTGTTGATTTGCACGATGAAGAATCTGCAGCCTTGATTTCCGCACCTTCATCTTCTTCATAATTCCAGTTTTATCTTTTTCTTTTTGTGAGATCTAAATTGAGCTATTGATATTAGCATGATCTCTCTCTCTCCTCTTTTTTTTTTTTTTCGGTTTATTTGATTGTTTCTAAGTGTTCCTTAATTTAACATTGTTAACTCCCCTGAAACATAACTATTGAATGGAAGTTTGCAAAGTGGTAGCTTTCAATGGCGGATGAAGGAATGTGTTGCTCATATTATCTGATCTTCTTTTCTTTTCTTCGGTCATCGAGAATTTAGTTACTTTCAGTATTTTGTAATGAAATTTTGAACCAGCTTGCATTTGTTTTTTAAGGATCTGGGCACTTATAATTATCATTTTAAGAATTTTTTATATATATTTAGTACATTAATTCTACTAAAAAGGTAGCCCTTGTTATCAATTTTTGGCTCAGTAAACTGTATATTGAAACAGTCTGGTTATGGTTCTTGCTGGTTGCTTTGGATCTTTTTTCACTTCCAATTTCATTCTAATTTTATTTTGTCTTCAATGGTTATCTTCTAGTTCATTTTGAGGAAATGAACTCAATTAAGGCAGATACACCAGAGTACTTGTACAGGAAGTCTTGGTACATTTTTTTTTTTTTTTCCATCAATTGGAACTTGTGGCCATTGTTTTACTAAACCAAAACTAAAAGATTGAATAATCGAATATGAAAAAGCGTGAAATTTATAAAAGAGTTAAAGTTTTTTATTTTTCTAATTTCACAAATTAATTAAAAAAACTATTGTATGTTTCATTTATTTTTCATGGAATTTACTAGCTGACGAGGATTGGCCCTCATAATTTTAGAGAATGCTTCTTGTAACACAAGATTGGAGGCTTTTTGGCATGTTACTTGAAGCCATGTATAAAGAGCCAAATTCTCATTTGTCATGTCAACAAATAGTTTGTCAATAGAAGTTTGGGACAATATTTGAATATTTCCCCCCTTTTTTTTCTTTTCTTTTTTTCCTTTTTTTCACTGCAATGCGATGGAATAAGAATAATGGTGTTTGCTCAGATCCATGATTTTGAAAGACCCAAATTTGTGTTTTTATAAACAATGGTTTGAATGAGCCCAAAATATAAAGAAACGAAGTTGGATTCACAAACAAAGAGAATCCAATGCCTAGCTAGGCATCAAGCTGGCCAGTCATATTGTTTGCAATATCAGGCAATGTAGTTAAAATATTTTCTGTTGTGTTAATTCAACTCTCGATTAACGAAAATACAAAAAAAAAGAATCAATTAATTCTATTAGTAAATGTTCGTATTGATTTATGAGAGCTCCCCCGAACATGGGCTGTGGATTTAACAGGCCATTGCCTCAGAGCAGCCCACTTCCTGATTCGTTAGATGCCTTTACATTGCCCAGCCCTTTGGAGTGAGAAGCTATAATAAAGTGGGCTTTTCCTTTAACCAAGATACCAACTACAAGTACCAAATCAGTTTGATATTTTTTTACTTTGAGAAGGAATTTAACAGGGATTTTACCTGATTACGAGTACCGTATACGAATATGCTTAAATTTTTGTTGAAAATGTTCTCCTTGGGAGAATTAAGTGCTGCATCTTCTACTTTTCCCACTAAGCATGTCCCTCAGTAAAAGATACCTGCTTTAGAACTTGAATCTTGGAGCTAAAAGTGGAAATTCAGAGACATTAAACGTAGCATGGTTTGCAAATGCACCTTCTAATTCTTTTGCAAGGTAATATTGTCCAAAAACTAGTTAGTTACGTGAGAATAGAGTGTTCAGTTATGAAAGATATCAGTATAATAAATGCACATGTTCGTATTACGTGATACTGATTTAGCAAGAAAGTTATCGGCAACATAACAGCTAACAATTTCTGTGTCTTATGTCCGAATATACACCTGACATAAGCGTAAATAAAAATATTTTAAGATAAATTTAGAGTCCGATTCACATTGATTATTAGGATTAAATATGATGGATCTTTTCATTTTATCCTCTTCAAACTTGAACTTTTGAATTGACTCTTCCAACCATCCTTAAAAAAATGACATCGTGTGACCCTTTTTTCTATCCCCAAATCGCAGTCCTTCTTAGACAGAAATATTATCCCCTTTATGGTTTTCTCATCTTCTTCTCACATTCCAATCTTAATCTCTCAAATCGTGTTGGAGCAACGCCGGCACAGTAACAATGCAGACTGGAGTGCACTTATGGAATAGAATGGAAGGAATGACCAGTTTTTGCTGGCTTTTGACTTTTGAAAAGTGAAACAAAATGTTGCATGTGAGGAACACCCTAATCCGCACAGTTCACGATTGCCATGCCAGCCATGGAGTTCGAACATAAAATGTGGCACTGGAATCAAAACTGGCAGCTGTGAGATTTTTAAATAGCTATGAAAGTTTGGAGTTTCACATCAGATCATTATTTTCTGGTAATATCCACAATGGAGCTGTAGAAAGAGCGATAATTTTCCCATTGCAAGTGTTAAACTTCGTATTCAGAATTAAAAGACACCATCTTTTCAGAAGTGACTGCATGAATCACTCAAAATTCACACTACACTGAAATTTATGACATAATGAAATCTCTCGTAGAGACATCGCTTTCAAGGTTTTCACGAGATAGAACTTCGAACCTACTTGTCTTTGTATACAAGAAAAAGGATTTCGCCCAGCAGAAATTTAATAGCTTCAACTTATTGATGACCTGTTTTCTGCAACTTTCAGACTTGTCATCATGACAAAAGATACAGGGCAAGTTTTATGTTTGAAAAAAGGTTTCCAAGAGTTTGAAATTTAAAATAACATAAAAATTACAGGAAAAGATAAGGACATGTCACCATCGGGTTGAAATGGGGTTTTAAAATCTCATGTTCTTTTGCCCCAAGTTTTTGTTTGTTTCTTAATGCAAGACAAAAATTCACACCATTTTTTGTCCGCTAAAAACAAGATTTTCGCCTCTGCTCTCACCAATAAGATTCAGAAGAACTGTCCTGCCATGCACTATCAAACAAAATCCCATACCTAACAGACACGTGAAAGACAGAGCGGAAGGGAAGACTTTCATTGACTTTAATTAGAAGGCATACATTCATCATAAGCTTTGGAATATCGGCATTTCCCAAAAAAAAAAAAAAGAATTACAAAGACCCCATCACCCCTTGCTTCCAATACTACTACAACTACTGCTATACATAAGCAAAATCAAGATGGCATTGGGTGTTGGAGGGGGTGGGGGGGGGGGACAAAATGAAAAATGTAATCAAAAGGCCATATATAGAGCGTACCATGCATGTAACGAACCCAGATAAGTGAGCCTTTCACATATTATCTGAAGACGAAGTTCTCCTGGTTCCTGGCCTTAGTCTGTCCAGGGAGAGCTTCGCACTGAACCCTTCTAATGCTTCATTTACCAGGGGTCCGCTGTAATGCTGCTGTTGATCTGCCCATATCCGGCCACTGCGGTTGCCAACATCATATCCTGGCGATGTGTGGTTTGTGTCCATGAGCATGTCACCTTCCAATATGCGGAGCACCTGTTTCAAAAGAACATTTAAACAATCAGCAAACTATTCTGTAACTTATTTGGTAGTGACTTTAAAAAATAAGAATCTGATAAAAGAACAGATAATTTGTAAACAAGCCATTCCTTCCAAATACGATTTAACCATTATGTCTTCCATTCCCGATAGTCAATCAGAAAACATACCTCCAGAAATTTAAAAAATTGAGCCAATACTGTTCTTTTGAATAAATATTTTCAATAAAACTCTGAAACTGAAACAATTTTGTGATAAAGTAAGTTCGCACTAATTTTAACTTAAGACCTCTATAAAAATAACAAGAAAAAAATAACTATATTGCTAGTGAAATAAGGCAGGCACTGTTTCTAATCACCTGCGACATGCGAGGCCTAGAATGAGGATCCCGCCTTATGCATAAGGATGCCGCATGAAGCATGCAATAGACCTCATGCTCAGAATAGTGATCCTTCAAACTTGGGTCCACCAATTCATCTATAGCATATTCTTCTAAAAGCGGACGTGCCTATTCCATGTTACAAAATAAGCAATAAGTGACAATAAACCAACAAATCCATAAATAGAGGTCATTAAAAACACCATAAAGAATTTTTTTACCCCTACCTTCATATGGCCAATGATAGTGCTGTGCATTTTATAAATCGTTCTTAAAGTTACACGGGTGAAAAGAATAAATACTAGTATTAGTAATTCGCAGAAAGATACACAAGCAATGTTTTAAAAAATTACCCATTCGGTTAGACAATGCTGGCCCTTTGGCCTATTAAGGTCCACAGCTTTCCGTCCAGTAACAAGTTCAATTAACACAACTCCAAAGGAATAGACATCTGCTTTTTCTGTGATTTGGCCACTTTGAGCATATTCTGGTGCCAAATACCTATATCGCAGCATAAGCCATTACTAATTTCTGCAATTGCATAAGTTAGGTAAATTGTAAACAAAAGAAAAAAGAAGTTGTCATTCAAGATTACCCAAATGTTCCAATGACTCTTGTTTCCACTCCAGTATCACCATCAGGCTGCCATCTTGCAAGGCCAAAATCACCAACCTAGCAAAACAAAACTGAATCAATACCTTCAAATGCAAGTATTTAAGGAAACTATTAAAAAGGTTCCATTACAAAAATGTTTCTCCTACCATCCATCTAAAATTTTGAAGGTAATAACATTAGAAGTAATACATATATTGGAAATTCAACACCAACAGAGCAAAACCCCCTTAAATTTGAACATGAAGACACTTGGTTTTCATAGTTTTTGTGCATCAAAAGTGCTTTAACAGAATCCAGAAAAAGGAAAGGAATCTCCCTGATGTCAATTCAAGAAATGATGAATAAAGATATTTTAATATGTAAATTCAAAATTCACAAGCATGCAGAAGAGTTAAAAGTTTGCATACCAAAGGTTGAAAATCATGGGTGATGAGAATGTTGTTCGGCCGCATGTCACGGTGCACAATGCAGCCAACTCTGCATTCTTCATGAAGGTATCTCAGACCTCTAGCAGCTCCCACAGCAATCTTTTGCCGTGCAGACCATTCTAAAGGTTCCCGATGACGCCCTGAAACACATGAAGTGATGACACATTCAAAACCATGGTTGCTAGATAGAAATAAACATATTTAAGTATAATAAATATTTTTTTTATAAAAACTTGATTGTGATTAAGTTCAGTATCTACAGTTTTAAGTTTTGCATTTATAAAAACCTGTGTTAGACGGCAAGTCAGGATAGAGGGTGAACACTTTTTCCAATCCAATCACCAAATCCAAACAGTTAGGAAAATACATTATCAAAAACAAAGAAAACAAGCTCTAAGTCTCGTAGCCATGATGGCAAACCCTTTGAAGGGACCGTAGATGATGACTATATCAACCACTGGTGCAGACCAAAGATCAGCACATATATAGTGCAGAGACCGAAGATCAACATAAATTTTTTAAGCTACTTAAAAAGAGAGAAATACCATAAAGATGAGAATAAAGATTTTAATCTTCTTAAAAAGAAAGAAATACCATAAAGATGAGAATCTAGGGATCCATTGCAGATGTACTCATAAACCAGCAGCCGCCTTCTATCCTCAATGCAAAACCCAATCAGCATAACAACATTCCTGTGCTGAGCACAGCTGAGGACTTCCACTTCTGAGCAAAATTCAAGATCTCCTTGACAACTAGCCAATTTGTGTTGCTTGACTGCAATTGCCTGTCCATCTGGGAGCACTCCTCTGTGAACAGATCCAAAACCGCCCTCAGCCAAGAAATTAGCTTGTGAAAATCCACCAGTTGCAAGCTCCAATTCAGCATAGGTAAACCACCTTGGTGGCTTTCCAAATGAAGGTGCCTTATGCTGACATATTGAACACAATGGAGGAGGGCCAAGTGGGGAACTTTTGGATAATGCAACTGCTTCTCTCACATTTCCACTAAATTCAATTTCACTCCGAAAGCATGACATTCCAATTCCAGCTTCTCTATCAAGTTTTGAAAATTTCTCCAGTAAGGCTTTTGTCGTTGAAGCTTGAGCCCTGACATTAGCTCGAACTGAAGTTTCTTCTCGGTGTTGTGAGGACTGATGATGAGAAGTAAGATATTCTGTTATCCATGGTTGATACCTTAAACTAGCTGAAGATAAGGATAAATTTTCACTCTCTGCATCTGAACTGGATTCATCTTCCTTGATGACCATTGATTCCTCTTTCTTCAGGTCTGCATTCCGTTCTGAGGTGAAAAAAGGTGAAGTGCCTGGATCAGAGCTAGAGACAGAAGAAGCTCCTGCTTCAGTAGTAGTGAAGGATGTCCCAAGCTCTGGACTGCTAGTTGGAGTTACAACTGGCCCTATAACTCTAATAGAATCAGATGATCCATTTTTGTTTTTGGGATGCTGTTCAGATTTTTCATCTACCTCAGAATTTAATTGACAAGAACCTTCAGCTTCCTTCTCAGGTGACCCAACCAACTTTAAGCGGAGCACTTTTGCCTGAGAACGCTTCATAATCACTATGTTGCATTGCAACTGCTCCATGCAGTGTTTTTCCTCGTGTTTGAGCTGCCTGAAAAAAAAAATCCAAGAACAAAGGAGATATTGAAAGCGTGAATATATATATTGTTTTAGATAGAACAGAAAAGGAAACAAAAGAAAGAAGAAACAGAGCAAACAGGATGTTACTTGTCCAATACAACCCAACTTGCTCGGGCTCGCTTGGCCTCAGCAGCTACCGCTCCACATGGTGATCCAGAAACAATTTTTATCTTGACATTAATCTGTGCAATGAAGTTTGGAAACAAAGCATTAGCAGGCAAAGGACATTCACATAAAACGATAATATAATCATGCAACGAGAGCCAGGTATTTACCTTGTTAGGATCATAAACATCATGGAGTTGGAGGATCATTTGGGAGCAGGAATCACTGATATCACATTTTTGCTCTGAACTTGATCCTGATTGAGACTTGCGGCTACTGCTGGCACAGTCACCAGAAAATCTTGGAAAACCCCATTTTCTACCTGAAGGGTTGTGGCATTTTACATCATTCAGGAATTATTGGAGAAAATTAAGTTAAAGGATTTTTCAGAAGTTAAACACCATAATCATTTCTAATTATGACTCTTCCAAGCCTCAGGCACACTTGTTAAACAACTTAACAAACTCAAGAAAACTAAATCATTCAAAAAGAAGTATCCGCTATGTCAGAAACAGGAAAGCAAAACTCTGGATGACAATCTATACCCCGTATACAGCAAGATTTTCCAGGCAGATGATAAAGTGCCATCATCTATTAATTCGTATAAGTTCCGAGACGGGCACCCAAAAAACAAAAATATGCAACAGATAAATAACATTAAGCAGGAAATTTCTTCATTATTGACATGAATGCACTTGTTTAAAGCAACTTGCTGTAACAATAATAAGCAGAAGATTGATTAAATGACTTGTCCGAATAATCTAACTTCTGAGACCAGAACTCGTAATTGTGAAGCTAACAGACTAATCAAACCCCTTTGATGGTAGGGTTCAAAAGTCATTCAAGTAACCAATGTTCTAAAAGCCCAAATGAAAAAGATGCATCTACATTATCATCAGCAGTAGTTCAATACTAAAAATGTACCTGAACCATGTGAGGGAACAACAACAACCAACGTAATGCAATCTCCAGGTTGAACAACATGAGTCAAAGCCCACACCAGAGCAGTCTTAGGAATTTCTTTGGATGCCTTAACAGCAACCACAGCTTTCTCGGCCACATCCGAGCCAGCTTTTTCCAGCTTTCTCTTCTGTTCTTGACTCATTTGCTACAACAAATTTCGATCAAAACTTCCTCACTTAACAGATTCAACTCTTAAAGACGAATCTTAATACCAACTCCATTGCAGAGGCCAAAAAAAAAAAAAAACCATTTCTTAAAAAAGGCTCAAGCAAAAGAAAAAATTTGCATTATTGATCTGCCTCCACCATTTTGGATTCTAGAACATGTGCCACCGACATCGTTATCTATTCCATTCAGGATAATCTGCAGAGAGAAAGAGAGACACCGGCATCTATGACAAGACCCTTCACTGATTCACGTGAACTCAGCGAATCGCTCACCCTCAAAAAAATTAAAAAAAAAAAAAAAAAGCCCCTACTTTTCAAAGACCTCTTCGTTTCACCTTCTTGTGAAATCTTAGTATGAATATTCCACAGGTGATTGCAAATTTTGATGAAGATCTAGCTAGCCTCTGTCTCAGAAACAAGAAAACTAAGTCCTTTTGCTTCAATGAGGCACAGATTGAGAATCAAACTACTGTTTGACACGAACTGCAAAACGACAGCTACCCCCAAAAAAGTGAATGCATCTATAAACAGAGCTAGATTTGCCAATTTCTTTTCTTGAAAGGGGTTCAAATCACTTAGTCAAACCAGTGACAGTAACAGCTAGGAAACAAGAACAAATAAGATGAGTATTCTGGATCAGAAGGTGGGTTGGGGGGGGAGGGGGGGGGGGG
>JBBYHK010000015.1:1874216-1886333 GCA_038382065.1 Adansonia grandidieri | reverse complement strand
ATAAGGTGAGTGTTTTGGATCAGAAGATCAGTTCCCCCGCCCCCCCCCCCCCCGCTTTTCCCGAAACAGAACAAAAATTTATGCTATTTGATTCTCTCGTAATAGACTTCCATACAAAGATGATCAAATCACAATGAATGACAAAAGAAAGCAGTATATTTTGAGCCAGCAGCTTTCTTGTAGATGGATTTGACTGCTGAAAAGATTCACACAACTAGCACAAAGAGTCAGATTTGAAGCTGAAAAAAGAAGAAAAAGAAGCAGCCTTTTCAAGCCTCAAATTCAAGCAAAAAACCAAGTTCAAATCCTGCAAAAATTGTACAAAAGAAAATAGAGATCAGTAAGTACTTTAGAACTTAAACATAAATTAGAAAATAAAATAAAAAGCAAATACCAATGCCATGCTTGTTTAGTCAGAAAATGCAAGAAAACAACAAGAACAATCAGAATTACCAGCTAAACAACACAGTTGTTCTTTTCTTCTTTTCTTTTTCATAAACAAAACCCATAACGATAAACCATCAAAAAATATTCCTTTTAAAATAAAACTGAAACTCATCTTTAAATCAAAAAGAATAATGAAGATCCCCCAAGCCCCAATCATACCTCGATTTTAATAATAAAGGCTCACCAATTTTATAAACTAAACAGCCAAGCAGACAAAACAACATTCACAGAAACATTAAAAAAAAAACATAAGATGTACAAAACCAAACATTACCAGCTAAATTTCTAACAATTGAAACCCATAAAGTTGTTTTTAAACAAAAACCCAGATGCCCGTTGTCACCAAGGAAGCAACCTTCCATTTAAAAAATAAAAGACAAGAAAAGGCTAACTTCGAACATAATATATATATATATAATAAGAAAAAGAATATCCTTCTGAAAGTGAAGGAAAAAAAAAATGAGAAACAAAAGGTTTCGTACCCAGATACAAAACAGTTACCCATTTGTTTCCATTTTAATTTTTTTATATTTATTCAACTCTCACTCTTCTTCTTCTTCTTCTTCGTCGTCCTCTTCTTTCAGATCATGTTAGCAATACTAAAAACTAGCAAGCTCAAACAACTAGTACGAATAAATATTATTTAGACTGTAATGAAACCATAGCTTAAAAAGACAAAGGGAAAGAAGAGAGGAAAAATTCGAAATACTTTTAGGGTTTTAATACAAAGATTTGAAAGAACAACCTTGGATATCTAAACGCCGTGTATCTCTGCATTTTCGGAGATAACAACAATATATTTTTGCTTCTGAGTCCAAACTATTATTTCCTTCCCTTGCATTTAAAAAAAAAAAAAAAAATTTAACACTCCGTAAAATTATTTATTAGATAATAATATCTTCAACAAATACATTAAAAATAATAAATTAAATTACCAACACGTCAAAACTTATATTTTAAATATTAAAAAACAACAATGTATATACTGTTGCACAGTTGTCGCAATAGAGACACGTACGTACGGTTGCAAAAAAAAACAGTAACGAAAATCACAACAACTTGACGAGAATGCCCTGGGAGTTTGGGTGGAATTTCGAGGTTAAGTATCGAAAATAAATGCGAGCATCGATTACGCAGCTTTTTTATTAAATATTATTAATTTTTTTTAATTTAATATTTTAAATAATTTTAATTTATTTATTAAAATAAATTTATTTTTGAATGATATTAAAAAATCGTTATTTAATTTAAATAATTTTTAATGTAATAAAAAGTTGAAACATAAATATTGATTTTTCAATTTTATAATTAAAAAAATTAAAATTTAATACTTGAAATGTCGATCTTTTGACATAAATTTTTTTTTTACGTGTTAGGCAATCGGGATTCCGAACGTGCAATTTTTTTTTTGCATGACTACAACTTACTTTTCGTGGTGCTTAGGAGTAGGCTGCGTAGCCTTTGCGAGATGGATGTTGTCTTGTTGATTCGTTTTCTTCTTCTCCTTTTCAGCTTCACTGTGACTTTTAGAAGCAGCGAGAGCCTTAGCATCCATGATTTCTTGAGCTGTCATCTCGTCCAAGTTAGCTTGTAGCCCGAAAGGAGCTGAGCCGGCAATTTTTTTTTCACATATTTAAAAATTGATACTTCCAAAGTCAATTTTCTAACATATAATTTTTAATTAAAAATATATAAATTTTTTTAGGGTCACGTGCAGTGATAATTTAGTAGACAATTGAAAAATTAATATTTTAAATATTAATTTTTTAACGTATAAAAAATAATATTTTAATATTTTAAATATTAATTTTTTAATAATTTTTTATATTAAAAATTATTTAATTAAATTACGATTTATTAATTTATCAATATAAAATTTTGATAATAAATCGAACTAAATAGATAAATCATATTTTTTACAATTTATTAATATCAAAATCAAATAAATCTAATTAAATTAATAAAATTTAATCAATTCATTCAATTTAAATCAATTGATACTTACTCTTTATTGCAATTTGAGAGAAGGTTGGATTCTTGTCATTAAGCAACGTTTGTTTGGGTATTTTTAAAATTTGAGTGTTAGGTTTTGAAACAGAGGAAGGCGCCATCTTTTTCATATTTTTGACCGAAGGATTTTTTTTTTTTTTTTTTAAGTTTGGATTTAGACGGGAATTTGTCGTTTAGAATAGGGGCGAAAAGGGAGGGAAATAGGCGGCGTATGGTGGCGCACAATCACAGGTGAGTTCATGTTCCCGAGCTGCTGTTGCTGACGCCGCCTGCGACACTGTTTAACCTTCGGTTGCTTGTCAAAAAGTCTTTTACAACATTGAAACTCCCACGTACTCGACTCGACTGGACCACTACCAGATCAGATGGGTCATGGCTCATTAATTGCAGTAACTTCACCATATAAAAAATATAATAAAAGCATTTCATTTATAATTACTTTTATTATAATATTATTTAATTACGTTAAAAAAATTAATGTTAATGCACCATTGATAAATATAAATTTCAGTTAATATTTTCATGATTCGTATTTTAACTTCTGATTAATTATAGTAAGTTTTAGATTTGAAATAAGACGTGGCTTATCCAAAACATTATAAAAAATGTAATATACTTAATATATAAGAAAATAATATAAACAAAATATTATATATTAAACAGAATTAAAATGATACAATATCAAATCTATTTAAAACATATAATGAATCAATTTTTTTGTATATATAAATTATTAGATCTAATTATAAGCAGTTAATCTAATCACACAGATCAAGCATTACTTTAAAAAAATTTTAAAATTTAAATTCAGATACAAATTCAGCATAACTCTAAATGGATTAAATTACACATAGATACGTCAGCAAATATTACTACTATATGCAATTATTGTTTTTTCTCTTTGGCCATGTTATCTATGTACATACTATTTCCACAATTTTTATCGCAACGTGTGAACTCTATTGATTTGGATTAAATTTTAAATTTAATGATTGATTTAATTCTATTTAAAAGTATTATTGCATTAAATACTTTAAAAATAAATACAAAATAAATAAGTATACTTAACTCAAACTCGAATCTAAAGTTATCATGTTCGAATTAATCCATAAACACTCTTACAAAGCATTTTATTAATTTAATTAGATTCCATTCAATCGTTATTTATAGTATATAGTCTCTTGTTTTTATATGAAAAATGTTAAAGCGGCAAATATGCATAATATTATGAGAAAAAAAAATATTACACTTCATATATATATATATATATTTTTATATATTAGATGAAAATTTTTTTTGCCAAGTATATACATGATTTTGAACAGAGAATGATAAGAATTAATAATTATATAATCTGATGACAAGTAGGGCTGTTGGAATTTGAAGTGGACAAAAACAATCATTTGGAAGTTAGAAAGTCACGTAGGGCAATAATGGTAGAATGATGATAAAATTGATAATTGCATGTTACGTGGCATTATTGATTTACACTTATGTTTACTTTATATACAAGGTCATGTACTTGGTAACTGATGATTGCATTCCTCACTAAAATAATGTATTCACCTTTAGAGATACCAACTAAGTCGAGATATAGAAATCAGGAAAAAATAAAAAATTATTTTCACTCTTGTGTTTTTAACGAGTGATAAAAAAAATTTTACACTATCATTTATATTTTAGATTTATATTTTATTTATTATAGGATTATATTATTATATTTTTTAAAAAAATAATTAAAATAAAATTTATTTTTATTTTTATGTATTCACTCGTGTGATGCTTAATTCTTTTTACTTTTGGACCGTATCATTTCTTTAGTAATGTTACTTCGTTTTTGTCTACCGACAAAACAATACGAGTTATAAATGTCAACCAAAAAAAACAAAAAAAAAATTTAAGTGTCACGTGAACAAAAGTACAACAGTAGATATAGACTTTATTTAAGAAACAATAATTCACTATCAATAAAAGAGTGAATGGATTCTTAATTTAAATAATTAAAATTTAATTCACAATAGATATAAATAAAAAAATAATATGCAAATGATAAAAATAAAATACATGTATCTACAGTAATTATAATGTTATATAATTTAGTGTTATGAGTTAAGTTACATCAATTTAACTAAAAAATTATATAAAATAAAAATAAATTTAATTATAATATTAAATTAAACTAAGATATTTAGATATTTTAATTATAAAAAAAAACTACCCATTAACGTATATGTAACCTAGCTCCCTACAATCTCTTTCATTTTGATAAGTGTTTATTCACTTAATAAAAACATTTATCAAATTTATGAAACGAAAATTGCTGAATGGAACTCAAATTTTTTGTACAAACGTAGCAAAGAAAAAAAATTTGCTAAAATACTAAAAGAGTTGGTAGTGTATTTCATTTTTCTTAACCAAGTTTTCACGTTTTTATTATATTCAAATAAGTTTTTATCATTTAATTTATACAATAAATAAACTTTCATTTTAAATTAAGTGTTAATTTATGTTTAAGTATAAATATAACTATAAATTAATAATTTTTTGTAATTAAGATTTAAAAAGAGAGATTAAAACTCCATTCATTCAATAAAGGAAGTATACACTAATCAATTGAACAAAATGCTTGAATATAATTATGTTGATGCAAAAATTGTCAACAGGTTAACCAACATGTGAGGTCAAGAAATTTACAAAACAAAAAATGTTAGATAAAGCCAGAATTTGTACTCTAAAGCGTATTTCAATGCTTAAATTAATAAAAGTTAAAAGGAAAAAAATATGCAAATTAAGTTTATGTCTATATCTCATCTTCACTTAGTTCATTGTACTTTTATATAGAAGTTGTTGAGTATTCTTCATTGTTTTAGGTTCTATGAAAATAGAGTTTATTGGAAAATAAACTCCCGTAGCTAAAGATAAAGTATATCTAAGATATTATCATAAAATAATCAATATCTTTAGGTGCAATCCTTCTTATTAGATATGTATAACAATTATCCTCAAAGATATGAATTGTTATAAAATGATCATTCACCGTTAAGCCTTAAAAACTATTCGCCTGACATTTATGGAGTATTTATGTAAATAATTACATTGAAGCTAAAGCATCTTTTTTATTTTATGGAAGCTCTTATTTTATATAAGATATATAAGTGGTATAATTACTTAAACACTCTTAAAGTCTTTTATAGGTATAATAATTGTCCTAAGTTTATGTAATTATACATTGACTATACTCAAGCTTAGCCGAGGGATATTGTTTTGAGTGCTAAGCTATTTTGATTATAAATTAAAGTTAAAATTGTACTTGAGCATAATAAAAATATATAAATTTATTTAAATAAAAAAAATAAGGATTGTCGTATTTTAAACAGAACATTATTTAAGCTTTAAGTTCTAAACTTAATCCTCATGGTAGGACCAATCTCCCTCAACCCGTCACATGCCACCGTCGGTCCACTTCCCAATGGCTAAATTTTTCCGTTTTCTCAGCGGCGCACGCTACCGTCAACCTCTCCTCCCCCTTTTCCCAACAGCCACACCTGTCTTTTACTAACCGTTGGTATTAAATTTTACCTATAATCGCCAAGCGATGAAATTAAAAAAGACGGTGTCGTTTACGGGAGCTGCTGACCCCGTGTTCGTGCCAAGTGCGACGGATCCTGTCCCCCAAACCTCTTTTATTTTTTTTTTTGGAACCTGCTAAATATTTGATTATGAGTGTCTTGTCATGTAATAATACAATGTTTTTTTTTATTAATTAAATTACGTGATGTATTATATTACTATTAACGTCTAAAATTGTAGAATGTATAATTTTGTCTTTTACTTAGACCCAAAAAGAAAATATAGTTATTATTATAAAAGGACAAGATGATCTTCTCAATTAACGAGGACGAGAACAACCTGTTTAGCTAAAGATTCTTTCTAATTACAATGTTTAATAATTCATATTGTCTTGTAGTAAGTATATTTATATATGTATATTTTTAAAAACGGTCTTCATTTACTCATTAATCTTTTTATATTAAAAAAATACACTATATTTTGTTTTGTTGTGGACAAACTTTAGGGGAGAAATATTATCGAGTGTTGTCAGAAATTAATTAAGATGATATTAAAAAAATTTTAATTAATGAGTTATTTGTTTTGAATTTAGTAAAAAAAATATATTAAATATAATTTTTTAAAATAATAAAAAAATAATATTTTTGCTGTAAATGTTATAGAAAGAAAAGTATTAGCATCTTTTGGCAAGTTTAGGATTTTGGACCAACCTTGTATATTACCCAAAAAATGTAACAACAATTACGTGTTATGAGCTTTTTGCAAAGACTTAATACATTTATCAAATATTTGGTAACTCTTTAATTTTTACATAATGCATAGTATTTAAGAATAAAAAAAATAGTCCCTCTAATCTCTTTAAGAAAAAGATATAATTAATGCATTATTTTTTTGAATAATTAAATAAAATTAATATATTAAAATTAATTTTTTTATTGATGTATAGATAATTGTTAATCGAACTTTTTAATTTAACAAATGCCTTTAAAATATTTGTTAACCGATCCTTCTTTTATATGTATAATAATTGATAATTATATATAAAAAGAAAACAATTGATAATTAATCGAATAATAATTCATTAAATGAATAAATTAATGTGTAATATGATAATTTTCAAAAGGTTTAAACATTAAAAATGAACAACATGTGGGAGGAATGCTTGATTCCAAGTTCCAAGTTCCAACATGTATAGGATCGTCTCGTTCCATCACCTTAGGGACTAGGGTCTTAGACTTTGAGTTCTCTAGGCAATAATGGAAGATTATCTGGTTCATGACTAATTCAGTGACGTACTAAATATTATTTTTTTTAAAATTATAAATAAATAAAAATTCGTTTAATTGATTTCAGCTGTAGAAAGATTGATTATTTATAACATTTTATATTAAATAAAACAAATAATAATTAATTTAATGAATTTTAATGTATAAAAATAATAATTTTAAAATATTAGCAAAATTAATTATTTAATTTTTTTTCTCATTAAATGTGACTGGTCCTTTTTCTTCTCCCCAAAGCAATAAATTAGCTTACAGCTAAGAGGATAGTCAGCCAAATAGGGAAGGCTCATCCCCACATGGAATAAATGCAAGACTTCGTGTTCAAATGTCTTTGCATTAAATTTTGTAGTCAATTTTTGTGCTCTTCAATTGATGCTCATGTTTAAAGCTAACTTTAATAGAAAGAACACGTTAAAACAGCTGCTTTATTATTATTATTATTATTATGTATGTTAATTAAAAATTATTTAATTATTATTTTAAAATGTTTCTATTTTAATATGATATTTTTTTGATTAAAACATCAAAACATGAATTAATTTTTTTTTATAAATATCAGTTTAATCAATGTCATTTAACAATTCATAACATTTCTTGATTACTTTTTTAGTCTATTTATACAAAAAAGTAGAAAAATTATTCTACTTGTTGGTTAATTAAAACGATAAGAATCTATAAATTAATTACCCTCATATGTGGAGTGAGTTCTATTTAGTATGATTTAGAAATCGAAGATTAAAGATTGAGATATGGCAATTTGAGACAAGAATATTAGTCAAATTGTAATTAGTTTGATATTATTAATGTGAGATTAACCATCTATAATCATCCTTCTCGCTCAACGTTTCAACCGAAAATCTTTGGGAGTTAAAGCCTAGTTTTAGAGTCTCTTATTGTGACCATTAATTAATTTGTTTTTTCCAACCTTAATTAATTGACGTACTTAGGGTTTTGAAATCTCGGCATAATTAGTGTCAAACAAGGGCACAAGGCAGCATTGTATTTCTTTTCAAAAAATATGACTGATGGACTAAAATACTGTCATTAATTTGATGGAAACTGTTTGACGTGGAGCAAGGCCATTGTTATGTAGGTAATGTTGCTTAAATACTTTTGAATTTTTATGCTCTATGGTAATCAGCGGTGAAAAACTCAGATTCGATTGATTGATCAAGTTAATTTAATTAGAGTTCATGCTTGTTTGATCCAATAAATCTTCAATAATAAATTATTCATCCGACCAAGTTGTGATTTGATTTGGATGTATTTATCATAGGGGCATGATACAATACAGGGGAAAGCCGGGTCTTCGAGCTGACTTTAGTCTATTAACGAAGCAACTCGCCCAAAAGGAGTTTAGATCCGGCGATGGAGCGTCGGGGGACTAAAGACGCGGTTACCAGTAACCCTTCTCAGAGCTTTGACCCAAATTGACTTTATTTTTGAAAAGGGGGCTCCTAGTACCGGTACTACCTTACCTTCCTGCCATTCCATTACAGTCGTTCTTAGAATATGTATTGTTTTCGAGCTAGGAGATCATCGGCTTATGGCAGGAAGGATGGATGAGCTCCCTATTGATATAATAAAGGGGGATGGAGGTTAAATCTGAGCCTCGGATGAGGGGGGGATGTAGACACTGGGAAAGGAATCATGGGAGTCCGCCCCAAGATTGGAATGAAGGAAAGACCGGTGAATCAGGCAACCTCTCTGCCTTGAATTCAAAACTTGCATAATGAATTGCATTTATGGGTTAATTATTTGTCTGATCCATGCAGATCAGATTTTGAATAAAATTTTTATAAATTTTAATTAGTAAAACTTTAATTATCATCTTAATTATATTTTTTAAATTTAATTATAAAATACTATTTTAATATTATTATAAATAATAAAATAAATTTTTGAATCAACGTGGACTTAGACAAAAGATTTTTAAACAAGTAGGATCATGGCCCGGTCTAGTTTGATTCATATAGAAACTTTATCGATGGGTCAAATGGGAATGATTTGTCAATTTGATTGGCAACTTTGATACATATAGGAGCATAAGAGATGTTACTCGGTTTCCAATTTGATTGGCGAGTTTGATACGTATAGGAGCATATGTAGGAGACGTTACCGGGTTTTGAACCGCAGGAAATGACCTCTCTCTGAAAATTTTAACCAAAAATTAAATATAATAATATTTGATATGATTATACGAAATGATATATATAAAGTTAAAAAACATGTCACAATATAATATAAATATATTATCAAAATTTATGTAACATGAATTTTAAATTTATCGAAATTGATATAAATATAAAAAAATCTTAAATATAATTATGACAAAATAAAATATATAACTATGATATGAATACATGAATAGTTAGGTTTAATGGATTAATATTAACATTTTAACAAGGGGGAAATGATGGTTTTTTTATGAACTTAAGTTTCTGATACACTAAAGCCAGACAAACCCAACAGATTTAACAGTGTACATTTAAAGGGATGGCCAAATAACTGGAAGAGCTACTGATCTATTTCTAATTTCTCTTATCAGTTTACTATTAATCACCCCATGTATTGATATTGTTTCATGGAATCAATTTTGAGACTTATGAACTTCGATCAAGAACCGATCCATAAAAGTGATTAAAATCAAAATCGGCGAATTGATACAGTTCCATATTAGTTGCTTCAAACGGACTTTTTTTTTTTTTTTTTTTAATTTTTTGGTGCAAAGAAAATCACAGTTTAGGAAAAGGGAAGGTTTGCGCTGGTTCAATGGGGTTCCATCAAAACTTTGTGAAGTGTTAGCCAAATTACCCCAATGCTTTGAAATTATCTCGAGAAAACAAAGATGTTTTGAAATTAGTTGGCCATGTAGATGGAGAAAAGTAGGAATATGCACATCCTAACATCTTTTTCTTCCGTTTCCCTTTTCTTCCAAATCAAGAAAATGGCAATAATGAGAAATTAAACCAATTTCAACTTTCAAACACAGAGACTGGAATTCAGTAGTTTGTTAGAAGCATTAATATGCCTTTTTGTTCTCCCAAATCAAATGCAGTTCATTGTAAATTAACTCCTACAGTACTCCCATGGAGATCGCAGACTCTGTTTTAGTACTACTAACTACTTAGAAACCAATTATTCCAGGTTAGTTTATTATGATTCTGAAAAATGAAGTTTAGCGCATTCCCATTTTCTGCTAAAGCTACCATCAATGAAGATCTGCCTTCCAAGTTCCAGCATTCAGCGAAAATGCAATTAATTCCAGGTAAAATTTCTTTTTCAAACTGTTTAGAATACTACATAAAAATAAATAAATAAATAAATATACTGCTGCTCGGTTATTTAACATCTTTCTACTAACAAAACTACCGCATTCTCCAAAGCTAAAAAACAAAAATGACATCAAATTGTCAGAATTTAATCTGTTAAGAGTTGACGAGCATCAGTTATCAGCCATGTTAACTATAAATTTTACTTACTAATGAGTAACTGAAAGTGCCTGCTGGGAGAAGCCTTCAGGGGTAGAGCCTAGCATTATTGGTAGTTTACAATCAACAGAATGCAGCTGAGCAGCATTTCCAGTGCCATTGTTTCCATCAATGGGAATCTCGCTAATGAGGTTGAGCAACGCATGCTCAAACTCCTCCCCGTTGCTCCATTCGCATACATGGGCTTTTATTAGCCTCCGTTTTTGCAAATCAAGTCCCAAACTGGGAAATCCTTTCTTGGCATTACATAGTCTCCATCACCAAGCTTCAAGCTTGGGCAGAAATCACCCATCCCATTACCAAGGTAGATTATTGTCTTCTTCTCCTCCATTGACAGAGAAGCTTGGATCTTTTCAATCACAAGACCATACATTTAAGAAGAATTAAACCATTGTCAATTACATGGGAAGAAATCAAAGAAGATAAAATAAATAGCATTACGTACCTTACAATTAGTTACAGCTAATCATGCATTGGATTTCATTACGTGTACCTAAAATTTCGCGGCAATTATGTGATTTGTCAATGATCCGGTGATAAAGATTGATCCTTCGACTATTATGCTACTGAAACACTAAAGTTGTTGGGGGAAGAAAATTGATTATGTCAAAACCAGTGGTATGTCTAAGATAACGTGTGCTCTCATGGTCCCTTTTAGCAGGCGAGAAAGGCAGCTTTAAAACCGTTAATTTATTCAAGAAAGTTAATTTTGGCTTCCTGATCATTTTTTGATGTACTTGTTATTTCCGATTTTTAAGTTGAAAAAAACTATTACACCTTGTACATATTTGGGGGACAGCTGGGATGATGGCATCCGTGAAGAGATTTAATGAAATCATGGTGAGGGAAGATCCTTAGCTTCCCTTCTCAATCAACAAAGCCTGCGTTCGTATTGATCTCTGAAAAGCATTCTCGCAAGCCATGATGGTCCAAAATTGTCTCGACGAAGAACATGTTTGCGTCGCTTACAATCTTCAAATTACACCTGAAAAATGAAAATAATAATGCCATTGCCACCAAAACCTTGAGAATTTTTTTTTTCTAACGAGAAAATCCGACAGCATATATATATATATATATACCCTAAAGCATGAGCCGATTTGATGGCTTGGATGATTTGGGGATGTATTGGAGTTCCTTTCAAAACGGTTACAATATCCTCGACCTTTGTTCCTTGTGAATGAAGTTCTCTCATCATTCGATCCTGTAATATATTTTAACAACGATATAATAAGAAATATATATATATATATCTATATATATATATATATATATATATATATATACACACACCAATCAAAAGCGACGTGAAAAGG